>VCAZ01000086.1:1297030-1897030 GCA_005784505.1 Bagarius yarrelli
AAAAAAAAAAAAACATTAAAAAGAGCAGTTTTTACTCCACAATAAATCGACTGTTGAGCGAGTCGACACACAACATTTAATTGAGTTGAATAAAAAGTAAAGACACAAAACAATGTTTTTAACACTTCAACACTAAAGTTCTTTAAAGCTCTACTGGTCCCTCTCGCCTGCTGACCTGCAAGCGGTCAGGAAAGACAAAATTAAACACTTCTGATTTTTTGTTTTTTGAAAAATCATTATCAAGCAAAACTTTAACTGCAGAGGTAATAAACAGAACTTATCATAAAATTGTCCAAGCCAAAAGTTTTTAAGCCTATTTTAATAAAATAAATGATGAAGTATTAGTTTGTGTTGTTTAAATGGAACAACTAGAACACAAAGCACAATTTTGTTTACTGTGCTAGGAACACATCATGATTCAAGCAGTATTGTTTACGATTTCTTGTAGCCTTTTTAACTAGTAGTATACATTGTTTTCAGTGCTCCTATTCTTTAGTACAGTAATTATTAGTCATGTGTTAATAATAAGAATAATAATTTATATATTTATTTATATATATATATATAAAAACACACACACACATACATAGATTAATCTGTTTTTTACGTAAATGCCCTGCACATTATGTTAAAAAAAAAAATTAGAAAAGGGAAGCATAACAGGAGCATCATGCTGCTTTCAGAGCCTCCTAACTGAATTACAAAAAAAACATCAAACTTAGTTGGTTTGGAGAACCTGCAAGATTTAGAAAGAATACTTATCCTTTATTTTTGAGATTGTAAATGCCTGAATAACAAAGAATGAAAAGATCCCTAACACTAGACTGTCATTCTAGACACCTTTGCTAATAAATAATCCTTTTTGGTTTACTAACTTGATTTCACTTGATTTCATCTCACCAGGTTTTTATAACTTGCATAACATTTTTCTAATGCAAAACTGTAGAATGTATTAAAATGTATGGCTTAATTCCAGAAGGAATACATTTTTTAAAAATGTGCAAATTTGTGTTTATATTTAACAGACTCTCAGTACTCTCATTAATTTCTCCAATTTATTTAGCATGATCTTACATTTTAATCTAGGCATTACCACATCCCCTGGCAGCAAAACGTTCCAAATAAATTATAATATATAGAACATTTTTCCAAAATAGCTTGATGTATAGGAATATTATGAAAGAAAACAGTTCTTTTATTGCTATTATTCTTTTTTAAATGGTCATAAATTGCTTTTTTAAGATTTAACAAACTGACATTTTTATTTTGTTTTGATTTATTTTAGATGTTAATTTCACATCGCAAAAGAAAATGATTGACAGATACATGAACGCAAAATAGTGGATTAAAGGATTGCTTCCAGCTCTGCAGACCAGGTCAAAAAAATATGATCGCATTAAAGATGGTGAGAAAATAGTCGGTTATGACAGAGAACAACTTTCTACCATATTCTACTCCTTCACAAACATTAAAACTCATACATGATTGGATAGCCAGCTCGTTGGTTTAACTATTAAAATAGAACTTCCAACAGTTTTCTATGAAGTTTCATCTATCTTTTTATATTTAATATTTATTTAGTTTGAAATGTACAAGAATTTCTGTAAAATTAAGTCTAAAAGCATGTTAAAACCTGACCATAATCCCTAAATGTAGACTCTATAAAATGTTCTTGTGGCATTACAGTTTCCCCTAACTGGCTCTGTGTAGGACACTCCAGTTTTTCTACCCTAAGTCTAACTTGATCCTACTGAACACCTTTGGGATAAACTGGAACGCAGACTGCACCGCAGGCCTCCTTAGCAAACATCAGACTCAATCTTAAAAAAGACATGTGTGATGAGGTTTTGATACCACATAAAAATTGATTTATGCCCTTTTTAAATCTGTATTTTTTTAAATCAGCAACTGACGTTACCCTGAGGAGAGAAGCTAACGGTACCCTGAAGAGATGTACTGTAGAGATGTAGTAGACTGTCAGTAATTAAATCCATAACTGTTTTCTTCTGTAGCTTGTTATTCTGTCTGTATAAATAATAAATATTATTTAACGCTAAGCAATCACTAAGCAAGGTTGCTAATACTGTATGTTTATTTAGGGGATGTATGGCTGCGAGTCAAACAGGTTTCCTTTTATTTATAATTACATTAACAAATTGGTAAATTTGTTTTTAGAACTGGTTTTATTAGCAAAGTGTGCAAAGTGATAATATCTACTCAGATTCACCCGAATGCTTCAGAAGCTGTTATAAACTGCAGAATGACATGCAGGATATTCTTTCAAGGCAAAGAAGTACAATCAAAAACACATTTCAAGTGCTGAAGGCAAAACTAAAGGCAAAAAGCCTCAGAACAAATAGGAACTAAAGATCGGATAACCAATTGAGTATTCTGGCCAACTTTTATTTGTAATAAAGGCTAAATCTTGACAAGTCATGCCTGGAAGTATGTAATGAAACATTATCCTAGACAAGCAGTGAATGATTAGTAACTAGGTGAATCAAACTGGAGTTGATATGTTTCCTTCAGCCAAGTCTGCAGAGTCCTAGTGAGAGCAGATCAGTGCTTAACTGGCACATCTATGCTTCCCTTCGCCCTGACTAGTGTCCGCCATTATCCTACATTCTAAATTACTAAATAAAATACAGTAAAGGATGTAGTGCTTAACCAACACTTGTTCCTCCATATCAAAGGTGTTGGTTTTACATCCTAAAACCCTCTTTATTATGTCAAACTGAAAGCTTGCAGAAAGTAAATGATGCATGCTGGACTGTGTGCCAGTTTAAACTAATGTAACCATCCTCCCCAGATATAAAAAGTGCCATTCCCATGTGCTTAAAGTTCCAGGAACGCACTCACAAGAGGCATCGCCAAAGCTTTGTTTGATCCGTTCGCTCCCGTGAGCATGTCATTCTGTAAGTAATTAAGCTAACGAGCTGAGTGTTAAAATGGGCAACATTGGATTTGTCTCGTAAGCAATTACTGTACAACTGTTACATTTAAAATGCCTTAATCTGCAAAAGGGACTGTGAGGAAAATGTGTTTTCGAGCTCCTATAGATCTGGGTCTTGAACGAGAGAGAGAGAAACCCTGATGACTCAGTTAAGTCAATCAGTACAAAGTCTGCTACTTGCAGGCTGACGCAGCTACCCATCAGCCACCTCTGCCCTCTGGGAATGCTTTATAGTCCAGGTTTATTAGAAAGTGTTTAAGTAATCTAGAGGTTTCGCTGCATAATTTATGCTACGTTTGTTTCATCTTTTTATGAAAAATGAAAAGGTTGCAGTATAAAGAAATCCATTATCAATAAAAGATACCATAATATAGTTCAGGAAGAGCTTTCAGTGTTGTTTTATGAGCCTGCTACATAAGGCTGTTGTCTATCTGTTTGCTTCTTTCTTAAAATATTAAAACAACCAAGTCCAAATATATAAATGTACTAATCTGCAATGCATTTATTAAAGTATAATGTTTCCTAGACATTGTATCAAAAGTCAATCTAAGTTAGTGGACTCTGCACATAACCAGTCATTACACATACATATAAAGCAACCAATCAGTGTTTTTTTCAGTGTCAATTTTTCAATGTTTAGGAGCCTATGTCCCTAAAACAATTAGACCAGCATGCAATCATAGATAATTTATTTAAGAAAATATATGAATCCCTACTGGAAACTTCAAATCATTTGGAAAATCCAGGATTTAGATTATCCTCATAAGAGCCCAATGTCGCACTTTTAAACACAACAGCTTCCGTTTTTGGATAACATGTGACACATATGCCCACCAAAATATTATGTCGAATCCTACCAATCAGATGACCATTTTCATTAAACATTCAGTCAATGATTCTTGAATATGGTGTGTAAGGCTGAGACTACATTCTCAGTCACTAAACTTCTGACTACACAAAACTGACTGTGTGAAATCTGGTGTAACAGCAAGGCTTTTAACATAAGGTAAGAAGGTAGTATTTAAATCTGGGATTAAATAATGAGTGAATGGATGGTTAGTCAAGAAAACTACAAAAACTTTTTGGCAAGGAAATAATCTAAGCAACAAAAATGAAAGTGGGCCAAAAACATAGCCTTGAGGAACAACTAGAGTAGAGTCAAGTTAGACCTTAAACTGTCAGTGAAATAGTTTGCCAGAAATCTGAGGAAGGTATTGGGCAACCAATGTTTTTTGAGAAACTGGGAAATACCATTTCACATGAGGGTGGAGTGGGAAAAGACAAAGTAAATTGGTCAAGTTTCTGATTGACTAAACACACCTGATCCTGATCCTAGATGGCAAGCCTGCAACCTTTTGGCAAAAAAAGGTAAGGAATAATGGTAACACTGCTGTGCAGGGAAGAGGACCAAACTGGTTTAAAAAAATGATTTCCATGACTATGATTAATTGCAGGTGCTTCTTGTGATCTATGTTTTTTTTCAATGGTATGTAATACAGACCCTCTTATCTTCCAAAAGACAGACAATCTCTACTTAATAATAGTAATCAGCAGTGGGTATGTACAAGTGGACAAAGTAAGTCAAGACACATGGGTAGCCCACCACTGCATGTGGCCTGATGCAATCATCAAGTGAGGGCAGTTTTATTGCTATATGCTATTGGTGGAATACTCAAGTAACCTCATTGTCTTCCTGCCAGACAAATTTTATGCAGATGGTAAGGTCAGACAAGTTTGATTCAGTGTAAACTAGTGGGCTCTATAATAACTATTTCTGACTCCTCTGGGGAGAACCTCAAAGGAGTTTTTTCCCCCCAAAACACCTTAAAAAGTTGCTAAATTTTAGCTGTTCCCTGAGCACGAGAGAGAATTTATATGCATTGCTTCAGCAATAGTCACAATAAATGTGTTTTTAAATATTTTATTACTCCTGCAATTTAAATGCAAGCGCATGATGTGATCTTTGGGGAAAATGGTAGGAGCTGATTTATTGTTAGGTGAAGCAGAAAAAAAGCTTACCACACTTATTCCATAACACACTAAGTGTTTTAGTTCGATATTAGCACTCTTAGGACCTGAGATTGTATACATGTTACAGGACAGTAGTGCCTCGAATCTAGCAATATTGTTAATTGTGTCAAATCTAGTTATGCCCATATCTTTGTCTAGAAAAAAAGCCCCAAATTGTTTTGTAATCACCAAATTCCTCATCACATCTTTATTCAATCTCCTATTTTTGCTTAGTCATTTTTTAAACTAATGACACTCACGTTTGGAACTTGTGGCATTAGCAATGACTATATATAAAAAAAAAATATAAAAATATATATATTAAAAAAAAAAAACCTTGGTTAGACTTTTTATATGTAATTTTACATTAAAAACAGTTCACTTTAAATCATTATTTTATTAGATGTAAATTTAATTGATTGAAATACATCTAAAATGCTAAAAACGTAATAAAAATTTTTCCATTTTTTTTAAATTATCCTAATATTTCCAGCCATAACCTCAAGCCACCACTGCTGGGCCCCTGAGAAAGGCCCTTAACCCCCAATTGCTCACTTGTATAAATGAGATAAATGTAAGTCGCTCTGGATAAGAGCGTCCGCCAAATGCTGCAAATGTAAATGTAAATGTATACCTCATGAATGTGTGATTTGATATCTGACCGCACACAGCTTTCATGAGGTCTCATATGTAAATAAAGAACTCAGGAAGGCAATACAAAAACCCTCATATGGTTGATACCAGCATGAATGTGTTTACGGAATTAACTAGTTTTATTTCAACAATGGCCATGCAATGATTTTCAGTCATTGTCTGAGCGTATATTTGTCATAAGGGAGCAGCCATGTGGATGTGGTCCCAAAAGTCCCAGAAAGGCTCACAACAGTTTCACTGACAGGTTGACGATTCCCTTCAAAGAACAATACAAGCAAAGTCCGGCATGGGTTTTAACGGGAAAGAGGGAAAAACACATTCTGTGATTTAAACAAGTGTACAGAGTATTTGTATAACATCACTAAACTTATTTATCTAGTTTAAAATAATGCTAATGAACTCACATTAACATCTGCCACTGTAAATGGCAATAAAAAACGTCACTGTTACAAACAGTGCAGCAAGCAACACTATCTTTATTTTTGACCCCTAGTAGGCAGGGGTATGCCTAAGTGCAGGCTGGAGTAATTTTTATAATTACTTTTTCTCAGGCACTCTTGTTGGATGGCAGCTGCCTTTGCGGCTACAGATGCAGAAGTCTGAATTGATAGGAGACTGAATGAGTGAGAGGTTAACTGTAATGCCCCCCCACAGAGACAACTGGTCTGTCTACTTGCCAATATGGTTGTGACGGTGAGAAAATATTTCCACGATTTAACATATTTGATAACACCGGAAATATCATCAATAATAATAATCACTACTTAAAGTGGCAAACTTGATTGAATGTGAGGTCATGTGTGCTCTAACTCCTCTGATTCGCATGCTGTTCAGCTATTATTTTCCGAAATGTGCACGATTTTTCAAAAATGAGTGGGTTTTACGTACGTACTCCAGACGGTGGATGTGATTTTGCCAAGTAGCATGTGATCTTTTAATGATTCCAAATCATCTCAATCAACCAATCTTAACCATCTGATGTCATTAGTGAGAGTCAACCAAAACCCTTCTTAATTCATTTTTGGATCTTTTCCTTTTTTGTCCAAAAACAAACTAAAAAACTTTAACTGAGTAATAAATGCTGAAAAATATCTTATTGGCTGTTACTGATAATTCATTTATTCTGGATCAATTTACCGACAATGAGAAATTCTAGATTAACATTAAATCACAACATGAAATTAGATATATATAAATAATTTAAATGAGTCCAGAGCCTAAATCATAATATATTTAGACTGTATTATGATGTTCAAATTAACCTCAAGAAAGGATGTTAAACCAGGCTCACATCCTACTTGGGAAAATTACGTCCACCATCAGGGCGCCGGTATAACCTAAGGCAAATATGAAGTATATAGACTCTTATAGCAGATAAGACCTTTATCAAGACATTATCAAGACCTATTGGAGACAATTTGGCAATAAGTAACTATTAGACTTTTATTATGTAATAAGACCAAATTATTTTTAAGGCAATTTTAGAACTTTTAATTTATAATAATAAATTAAGAATAAAGTAACATGAAAAGCAGCTTTAAATCATATGATGTAGTAAATATCAATTCCTCTGATGCTTCCTATTTCTTTTTCTAAGCGCCTGTAACTTGTAGGAGTGAGATGCAAAACATGCAAGTGGCAGCTTTTATTAAGTTTAGATAGGTTCTCAAAATATATCTTGAGTAAACAGACCGAATTTGAATTTTTAGAAGCGGAAAAGAAGCTTGAGATTACAAGGCGGAGGAAGGCTGTTTTGGCATTAAGTAGCTTATAATCATAAGATAAGAAAAAATATTTGTTGCACTTGACATATTTTTTCTGTTTTTTACTTGCTTGCCATACAATGAAAAAAAACAAAACAGGAGCATATCTTAGTTTACGAACTTTTTGGAAATGATTAAATGAGGCATTTGCGTTGGTGTAAACACAGTGAATCAAGGCTGAAATAAGTATATCTGTTTTTGATGCAATGAGATTTTAATGGCATTTGACTCGGATAAGGTACAAAGCCTTGCTTTAATTAATTTGAACTTTTTCATTTACATAAGATTTCTCATCATGCTTTTCTAAAAGATTCACAAAGCAAAATGTAGGCAAGCATGTACTTGATTGTGTGCTATTAGCATTCAAACAGTCTGTGGTAGTTTGTTCGGAACCTGTTATTAGAAATCTCCTTATGACATGCAAAAAGCTTCTTAGTAAGTTACTATTTCTAGTATTCTTTTTCGAACAATGGCATACACTAAATTACAGTTTTTTAAAAAAGTATTCATCTTAAACCAATCTTGTTTTTTGCAGGTTAAATAGGCAATAATTATATACATCTTTACTTGGTAAAATGTTGGTTTTTGCATCATACTACCTTGGTGAACTACTATCTTGTTAAGGTTACCTCATGAACCCACTTCTAGAAGTTTTTTTTTTTTTTTTTAAATATTATAATACTATATTTTCAGTTGTTTCAAATAATTAATAGATGGCTGTTTGAAACTGTTCATATTTCCATATTTTTCTTAAACTAAGTAGTTAATTCCCAGGACTAATTTCCAGTCTTAACAGAAGCAGCACTATAGCGAGATGCTGGCATCACCATGTTTCTGCTGGTATTCTTTGAGTAAAAGCAATTGTTTAAATAAAACATATTATAAAACATGCATAATTGATAAGTGAATTATGCCCAAATTGGGACTGCATCGTAATCTGCAATAGTCAAATGAGGGTTATGGTTGACTGCACCCCAGCTCAGAATGCATGTGATTTGTGAATTAATTGCAAAGTTGAATAATACAGAAAGTTTAACATTTGCACATTGTTTGAAGGTCTGTTACCATGTAAACATTTCAAGCAAGTTTAAAGCCTTCAGACGCAAGAAACAATCACTTTTGTAGATTTAAAAAATGAATTGTAGTTATTTTATACATTTCATATTTAATTTCTGTATCTGAATTAGCATCTTTGTTCTATTGTATTTGTTATAATTTGCGCATTATATTTTTTACAGACGCACTACCTTAAAAAACACCCCCAATCATTCGAAAATAATGAATTCATACCAAATAGAGCTATTCAAGTCATTTAGCCCAAATGTTAATTGTTATCAGACCATTTCATCTGAAAACTATCGCCACATGTGTAGGTTTTTTCCTTTGTAAAAAGGTTTCTGTTTGGACACCCAAAAAAGTAAAAAGTACAAAAGATCAATGCTGTCACATTAAAAATGGGAAAAAGATTTGATATGACTGATCTTTATTTTTATATCTCACAGACCAATACATCTATAACGTGTATAACAGACATTTTGTATCCACTAATCTTGTTGTCCTATCTGAGCAGTCACCTTCTGTCTAGATGAAATCCACTGCCCTGTAATCAAAGGTCAAGGATTACCAGTTAAAAATTCCAGATGTGCTGCTGTGTGTTCAGTCTACCGGGCTTAGATATTTCAGACTTGACTACAACAGAAGCTCTGAAAATACAGAGCAGTTACTGTCATATTGGACAGGATCATGTTTCCCTGGGAGTTCTGGCTTGTAAAGCAAGTTCCCTTAGTAGCGCCTTTCAGTCACTAATCGCTTAGCAAAGGGATGCTGATGTCGCTACTACACACACTAACATTGTGTCTGGTTTTAAACAGTGTACATTGAAATGTAATCATGTAATCATTTACAGTTTAATATGTCAGCCTATAGCTTTACCATAGCAGGGGCTAAAATGTGCAATGTTGCTAATGTGTGTCTACTGTAAGTTTACTATAATGTTGTTATAATGAATATTACTAGAAATTTACCATAGCACAGGTGAATTCTGGAATCTTTTTGGTCAGGAGGTAAAGAAGAATTTTTTTTTTTTAATGTTGTGCCTGGTCTTATAAGTAATGTTTTTAGTAGCAACTGCAGTAATGGTGATTTGTCCAGTGGACACCCCAAAGAACCTAAGACTCATCATTAAAATAGATAAAAATGTGTTTTAAGTAACATTGTGTATTTGGTGTTTCTGTCAAAAGATAATACTTAATATGTAAAGAAGTTCTTTGTATGTGTTTTGTAATAGGGTAGGTGGTGCAAAGCCCATAGCCTTAAAAAAATTTAATCATTGTAAGTTGAAAGCCAAAAATGTCTTGATGCTTAGTCATTTTTATGGTTAAATAAAGAGAAGCTGTATAGGAAATGTAGTGTATTGTAGAAAAGTTACTACGATATTAAATAAAAATGTAAATCTTTAAAATGCACGGCATTGTAAATTCAATTACTTTAAACACATGCTACACGCTGTGCTAAAACGCCATCAGGGGTATCATCACATTTTTGTCTAACAGAATAGTCTGTTGTGTGTTTTTCTTTACGTGGCTCAGCTCAGGTAACACTTTTGTTCTGAGTTTACTTGTGTCTCTCAAAAAACTTTCCTGTAGGTGGTGTGTACAATGTCATTGTGTGTGTATGGTGCCCTCTGACTATGATAAACTAGTTCCTAAAGACGAACGAATAAAAAATCATGCCTAACACCTTCATATCTACCAGTGTTAATAGCCCCAGTCTGCACCCAAGATAATTTTTTTTTTTACATATTGTTAACTTGCACATCACAGTGGTCTATTCGAAGAAAAGAAAATTCCCAGACCTTGCTTCACCTTTTCAAATCTTCTCATCGATTGCCTGAAAACCTGAATGGTCATTTCTTTGTCTGAAAACTGCTTCGCAAACTGGTTATTTGATTACATGTGCACACTCCTAATAGTCTCATAGGTGTTCAGGAAAGTTCAAAGATTATTACAGATACCATGAAAGTGTGTATTAGAGCCACAAGGTTGTATTTTTTTTTTTTTTCTGAAGCCACAGCAGATAATATCGACTTTATCTTATAATTTCATCATCTATTGGAAAATCACAGCAGCATGCAACAACACCTAAAATAGGAACATAATCTTTATAATGATTTGGCAGGAATTGCAGTGAATATCCTTGAATAGACAATAGAATAAAAGGAAAAAGGAAAAAAAGCCTTCCACCGATGAAGAGTTATAGCTTGATTTCAACCATGAGCCAACATTTTAGCCTTGAATGCCAGAATGTTTCATTTAAACCCCTTTTTTATGTGTTATTGCCAAATCTGAAGCTTTAGCAGAATAAAACGAACAGTTTTTGCCCACAAATGTGTACAATCAGGGGTGTTGACACCAGAAACGTTTAGAGGTGTAGAGGTTATTAATTAGGAGCTTGTAATGAATAATGTGGTGTTTGCACCTCCAACTAGGTGAGGATGTATCATCATGATACTGAAATCAAACAACGCTGATTACCTGAGCAGAAAAACTTCTTAATCGCCATCTGCTGCTTTTACAGAAATATTTAAAATGGCCTTTATCACAGATTCACAGACGTTTTATGACCTCTTAGCAGTCCAGATTATTTAAGAACCATTTTACTGCAGGAATGAATATATATGCAAATATTTACCTTTCATTCTTTTTAAATCGGTGTCTTTGTGGCTGGTCTTTGAGGAATTGAAATAAAAAAAACAAAACAAGCTATAATGTAGCTTGCTTCTCTCTCTCAGTGGAATTCTTCATTCATGTCCCTAAAGACCTGTGGAGGCAGCATAAACGAGCACTTCTGCTGGTTGTTTTCTACTGTATGTGTTTATAAAAGTACTAAGAAACCTGTCTTTGGAGATCGCATGACACTGCAATGCTATTCTCTCACTTTCATGTTGTTTCACACATCACCGTTACACCCCAGTCTCAGGTAGGCCTTCCCTGACCTTCATTCTTTCATTGTCCACTCCTCTGTTATCTCTCATTCTATCCTCCCGTCATGTTAACAGGTTTCACTAGGCAGTTTTTGTTCGAGTGACTCTCTCGATTGCTCGTAAAGGGGCCAAGTCTCAAGGTCAATAACAAGCTTCGGATCACACTCAGAGAAGCCTAGCTTCATTCACAGAACCCAGAAGCACGACTCGAAGACCTTTTAAATACCATTCTAAAGTGAACATATCGTATCTGCCAACGGGGTCACAAGTAAGAGCAGGGATCAGGTTCATAGAGTCTATAACATTATTCTTTGATAGCGTTCTATTCTCTCTCGCTGTCATGATGCTGCAGCTTCTCCTTCCTCTTTAATTTGCTTTGAATTTCAATCTGATTGCAGGATGGGCTTTAGGAATTCTAAGACTATTGCTTGTTATTCTTTTACCGCTAATTAAACGTTGTAACGCTTTGTTGTGTCTTCTTAAATAAATTATATCTTGCTGCTTTCTGCTGCCTGGGGTTTTACACATTTGTGATCTCAGGTCAAAATATATAAAAATCTTAGGTGAGGACGTGTGTCTGGCTGTGTGTGACTTATAAGATCTTAAAAGTGTAGCAGATTTTTGTAGAGCTGATTTGTAGTGACACGAAAACCGAGTCTACTTTAGCTTTAAAATGCTTCCTTGTAAATCTAAGTTTGTATTTAGTAATCGATCGATATTGACATTGAACCAAAAACAACCTGTTTGCATCCCAAAGCGTTCTACGTTAAAGTGCATTTAGCTGGATAGATACGATTTTATAGGTTAATGTATTTATTCCAGAATCTTCATATCAAGGCTGGATAAAGCCCTGGGTTAGATAAAGGCAGTAACAAAAAAAACCCCTTTTTGATCGCTTTAGCGTTTTTTATTTTCCATCACTGTATCCAAAAGGATTATGGTTTCCAAAAAATCTGCTTTTATTCTCATTTCATACAGCTGCATAAAGCAGATTTTAAGAATGAGAGACAGGAAGATACAGGAGGGAGCTGTGTAATAGATCTTAACATGCTGAAGAGACACTCTGAGGCTAGTGAAGTAGAGACATTGCAATGAGTACTTAAGGGTGTGTATGAATGTGTACATAGTTGTGCTCCTTTGGGTCTTTCTTTCACTCTTTCTTTCTTTGCCTGTCTTCATTTTTATTGCTGTCTAAATTTCAGTGAGTTGTTTACATCAGATAGCTAAAGGATCTCCAGACTCTCTTGATTCCAAAGATTTTTACGGCCAAGCAGGTGTGATTATTGGTGGATGTGATTTTGCCAAAGAAGGATGTGATCCTGGATTAACATTCTTTGTTAATCCTGAATCAGCGTGTGTCAACCAAACCTGCTTCAATCCATTTTTGAATCTTTCCCTTCCTGTAAACCAAAATGTAATATTATAAATGTATATATTAAAAAAAAATACTTAAATGACATATTTAATAAATTACATGATGTACTGAACAATTGCATACAACATGTATGTGCAATTTGGTTATTGTGTGAATATTTCCCTCAGCTTCATAGCCAAAAATAGATGGGTGTGTTCAGTAAAATGTATTTAGGGGTGTGTGTGTGCATGAATAAAAAGGAAATTAATAGATTTTTTTTTATTTTTGGTTATAAAAATCTGGTTTGTGATTGTTCAATTTCAAAAGGTTGCGATTTAATAAAATAATTCTAAACCCTTTTATATTCAGAATGTGGCTCTACTGTGGTTGTACAGGTTCACCATTTCAGAACAATTTACGTTTAATGTTCATTAGTGATTGTTTAGGGTTTACTTTCTGAATTAATTGTTTATTTTAGACTATTATAATTAGGAAATTCACTAATTTTTGTTCCTGGAATATCATAAATTATTTTAATAAAGTTTGTTTTGAAAACGGATTGAGGCTAATAACATAAGATAGTTATGATTGGTTGATTGAAATGTTGATTCAGCATCAACAAAGGATGTTAATCCAGGATCACATCCTACTTGGAAAAATCACAAGATTTAAGATCTCATTTTACGTAACATGATAGAAATTTATTATTACCTACTTTTACATTTACATTTGCAGCAATTGGCAGACGCCCTTATCCAGAGCAACTTACATTTATCTCATTCATACAAGTGAGCACCTGCGGGTTGAGGGCCTTTGCTCAGGGTCCCAGCAGTGGTGCCTTGGTGAAGCTGGGAATTGACTACTTTTTTATAAATAATCTGTAATAGTAATGGAGGAACACCAATAAATGTAGCGATGTAAAAGTTAAATTCTGCGATTAAAAAATGACTCGAGTGAGAGTAAAAGTAAAATCAATTAATTCTACTTTCTTTGGAGAAGTAAATCTTTTCCAAAAATTCAACTCGAAATTCAACTCTAAATGAAACCAAGTGTAATGTTGTTACTTTACACATCTGATTCTAAATATTAGTAGAAATAGTGGTAGTTGTACTATTTGTTTATAGGATTTGTTTAAAGAATATACCCTAACCCTATGTTAAATAAATACATTTTAAAGTTTACTTAATATTCCCACTTAAACTAAACAGATTGTTGTGTTCGGGCAGTACTATAACAAAGCACCACTATTGTAATGCTACTCAAAGATACTGCTATGTAATTATAGAGAAGTGGTGGCTTAGTGGTTAAGGTGTTGGAAAGACCGGGGTTCGAATTCCCAGCACCACCAAGCCACCACTGCTGGGCCCCTGAGCCACCCCCCGATTGCTCTGTAAGTCGCTCTGAATGCTGCAAGTCTGCCTAATGTTGGAAGTCTGCCAAATGCTGCAAATGTCAATAGAGAAGCGCATATTCATTTTAAACCAGATTGTAACTGCAGATTCACAGCTCATCTTTTGGTCGTGTGTTTTTTTAAATCACATTTACTGTTATATTCTATTAAATCTTGTTTACTAGAGTGTCATGTGTATATATGGTATTCTGTTTTAGAAAAAAACTTCCTTGATGAGCCTTACATCGATTTAAGTTCTCTTATCTTCAATTTCAATTATCTTTAAAATCAGCAGAAATGTGAGACCTAATGGTGTGCGTCTTCTGTCTCACTTGCAACTTTTACTGTTGTTAATAGTTTAAAAGCCTCAGAAGTGCAATAATAACAGGAATTATGACCGAACTCATGCTTACTTACAGTCTTGCAAACAGAAGAGGCAGGCATGAACTAATTATGCTAGATGGGAGTGCAGAGCTGAGTGAACAACACGGAAATGGAGAAAAAAAAATCCTTTTTTTTTTTTAAAGCTTACCCGCTAACTACTGTTTCATCTTTAGTTCAAGAAAAAATTACAATCTTTAATTTAAAAAAAAAAACATGGATGTCAAAACTAATGATCCAAGAAATAAATGAACTCAGTCTTTATTCCACATGAACAACATTGCAGTTGAAAATACACTCTAAAATGTCTTTATAATAAGATTAGACTAGAACTATGATGTTTAACCAGATCCTGTTCCAGTGTGAGAAAAGGTAATTGGACTGCTAATTAAAAGATCGTAGGTTTAATTCCCAACACTACTTACCTGCCACCCTTGGTCAATACCCTTAACCCTCAACTGCACAGTTGGAGAGAAAAAATGAAATAAGTGTCAATCTGGATAAGGTCATCTGCTGAAATGGCAAAATTGTTAACGTAATGTAAAAATCTCAAGTGGTGGTCACAGTACTCTGACCTCTAGCCTGCTGAACATGCTTTAATTGACCTAAAACACTTTGGCTTTCTTGCTGCCCAACCACTTGTAGCTGATTGTGCACATGTTTCTTTAGTAATGATGCAAAATTAGCAGACAAACCTTCTAAAAAACTGGAGGCTTTATAGAAGAAAAGGGGAATCACAATCTATGCATATGGTTTTGTGGTAGAAAAGCTCTGGAGTATGTAGTACCACTTCAGAACTGAGTGTGGGAAGCATTATGTAGGTGTTTGAAGATTGTGATCTAAGGAGCTTCTTAATCTTTTATACTGACACACCAAGAGAGGCTAAATGAGAAATCTGAATCCATTTTTGAACTTAAATCACTCATTGAACAGGTTAGAGTCTCTTGAGTCAGTAGGGAATTGGACTGCTTTTGCCGTGGTATTCCACTAGAGGGTACTCAACAAATCCTTCGCATCGTCTGAATCCTTGGTCTCGTAAATATCACCCACACCGAATCCCCGAGTTTTAGCTGTTTCACTGCGCACTACGAGTCTGACTGATCTGTTAAATCCCCCACAGTTCAGACGATTCAGTAACTTTGATTTCTGACCATCGTAAACAACTCCGTAAACAACTCCGACAGCTACTATTTATTATTTTATAACTATTTATTATTTTTTAGTTTGTATTTATCCATGATGTTACCAACAAGATGTGGGAAGTGGTGGTTCATGGTTAAGGTGTTGGACTACCAACTGAAGGTTGTGGGCTTGATTCCCAGCTCCACCAAGTTACCACTGTTGGGCCCCTGAGCAAGGCCCTTAACCCCCAGTTGCTCAGTTGTATAAATGAGATAAATCTAAGTTGCTCTGGAAGAGACAGACTCTTAAATCTAGCGTCATATAAAGGATCAGGTTATTTAACAGGGACAACTCCAGAGTCGCTCATCTCTACACAGGACTGAATCAGTCAGTCTGACTTGCATCAATTTATTAAATTGCAGCCAGTTACATCAGTTATGAAGGGTGTGTGTGGTTAATAATTTATAGACACACAATATCGTATATAAAAAAAGTTGCTAATCTTGCAGCTCGGGAAAGGTGCGAGATAAACCCTGTCATTTCAACAGGAACAGAAGATATAGGAATATAAAGGAATATATTGCAAAATAAAGGCTTGGGTAGAGTCTGACTTTGAGTGTCCTTTAGGGTCTCTTTTATATCTAACCTCGCATCTCATATCTTTTAAAAAACTCTATTCTGACCCTCTTCGAATAAGCATTATTCATTCACTCAGCTCTGTCCACTGGGTTAACAAAACCGGTGTCATCTGGTGCAAGCCTGGTGACCTACACACAGCTTCTAATAGATGTAAACTGCTGGCTGAATCAGAGTGTGGAGGATTGATGGAGAATGCCAATGTATGTGGGTTGATTTTTCTTACACATGCTGATTTGTTATGGGCTTTGTTTATTTCTCTGTTTATTAATGTGTCATCGGTGTGGGTGCCAAGTGACTAACAACCATCGTAAATGGAGCTGTGTGGAGTTGGCAGAAAGCTCCTCAAGGCTGATTTAGGACAAGGTGATATGCCATACACACATTTTTTCCAATTTCCACCCCCTTCCCATTCTCACTTGACTGGAATATCGTAGAAATTAGTCTCTACAAAAGGAAGAACAAGCTTTTTGTAGAGGTCGTATCAACAGCATGTCCTCATAATACATGTCATTCTTCCCCTCTGACTTGCCACCCTATCAAAGCCAAACTTCCATTTAAATAACCCTTGTCAGACAGATTTGCTGCACCTCATAAAAGAAGAGCAAAAAAACAAGGCACTTATATGCAACAGTGCTAAAATTTATCCTCCAAATTTGATCTGCCTTAAAACAATTGTCTTCTACCTCCTCTAGACACTGTGACTGTGCCTGGGACTTTTGTGCCAACCAAAGTATGATTTGAATAAAACATTACTTTAGCCTTTGACTGTGAGTGCCTTGCGGAAGAGTGAGTGCAGTAATGGAAGAATCGGATGGGGACAGCTGTGCCGACATTATGAGCTGTTTGGCTGAAAGAGCCTTTAATAAAGGAGGAAATTTCTGTCTTATTTCAGATTAGAGTGCATAAGGACTTTCTCTAAAAAACCATCCTCCTCCTGTATTAGCATTACCGCTCATAGCGTTACCATGGCATGTACCATTCCCCCTTTTGCTGTGGTTCATAAATTTACATTAAATAAAATATAAATAATTTAAATCACCCCAGAACCCTTCAGTGCTAAATATACCACAGCAGTTTAGCATCAGTCATAGCAAGATACACTGTATATGTCAATCTTACTCTTTACATTTCTGGAAATGCTTTTTAACAGATGTTTCAGGGAGTCAGGTGAGGTGGTCTGTTCCAGTTCATCGCAAGGGTGTTCAGTGGGGTTGGGTCAGAGTCAAGGCTCTGTGCAGAACATGAAAATTCTTCCAGAACACACCATGTCCTAATGGAGCTTTGTGCAGAGGTGCATTGTAATGCTTGAAATAGTGTTTAAGTCTCTTCATTCTGGAAGAGATCAATCTTAATTCTAATGCATATATAACACATCCTAGACATTGTGCTTTCAACTTTTTGGCAACATTTATGGATGTTGTGGTGAGGCATTCACAAGCTTATGACCATATAGTGTAGTTCTATGAAAAAAGCTAAAATGAGACTTTTTTGCCAGAGGTATTTGCTTTTTTAATTCTTCCAGCCTTAAAAGCGTAGGTTTTGCATGTTGTACATTTAATTCATCCCTTTTCCACCGAGACAAACAAAAAACTGAAAGCAACTACTAGTTATTTTCTTTTGTGTGCAGTTCATTTAACAGGCTATTTCTAAATATAAATATAAACATGTTACTCCAGGAAATGTTTTATTATTTTTTTTTTTTTATCTCAGCTGGTAAAAGTCAAACTATATATACATCCACATGATGAGTGTGTTTAATCCCGTACACAGGGTCTCTTTAGAAAGAAAGTTCTGTTGTGAAATGTACCTCAGGTAAGCTGACTAATCAGGTTATAAATGTTTCATGTTGCCTTTGGGTTTGGTATTTGTAGGTTTGCTGTCAAAAATTGTTAGTATAAACATTAGAAATACCAGGACCAAAGGTATCATTTTTCCTTTTGGACCTGACCCAAATAACCCCAACTGTGAATACACTACAAAGTTCTGTTCATTAAGATGCATAGAAATTTACACATAACCTGTATGTAGGGCTGGGCCGATTAAACAATATCATATTAAATCTCGCTGATCTGTCTATAGCAATAGTAAGCGCCGGACATTTTTACTCAATAGGGATTAAAACCCGTTAATGTTTCAATGTCCCCCCCAGATAGGACATTGCATTCCATAAGTAAAATCATTGTGTTACAGCACTCGGAAAGAAAACAAACAAACATGTTGCACATTTTTAGAAAGCTGAGATTCTTGTGATTAAACGAGGCAAACCATTTTAAGATACAACAACGGATACAATCAGCATCTTTGTCAGACAAGAGCCAAACTTACATTCACATAACTGTTAAAGAAAACAAAAACAAATAAAAAAACTATAAAGCTATTCATTAATAAAATTTCAAAGGATCCAAACTATCATGGGTTAAAGAAAAAAAAAATGGCTGCTGCACTTGACTTGCACTTGTATGTTTTGCCCTTTTAAATATTGCGTTTATACACTTTTTACAAATTAAAAGTACCGATTTCTTACACCAAACAAACAGCTTTTAGCACAGATGGTAATATTATGTTGTTTATTTTAGTAAGTTATTATAATTTAGGCCAAATCTGTTTTGTTGATGAACTATACTTTAAAATGTAGTAAATGGACCCTCTAATTTTAGTGGCTTTAGTCATTTTCAAAGCTGGCAGCATTAACAATTTCTAAATCAAAAAATATATCAATAAAGATAGGTACAGCGAGAAAAAAATCTATTTCATTTTTGCGATATTTTTTTCTGACTATTAAATATAGTAGATTTTGCAGATTTTGGAGTGTCGCTGTAAAAATGATCAGATTAAGCCATTATTTAAATATTTGGGAAATCAGAGATTCCAGAGAGGAAAAAATGTAATGCTACTAACTGTCTGTTTCCACCTTTGTGGGATCAATTTGGGAAATACACACTTATGTGGTTATGCTGGAAAGGCATGTGTATACTACTGGCCAATAATGTAGCAAGGTTTCAAACATTCTTGGATAGAATGACCGGATTTTCTGCCGTGAGCTTGGCAGGTTTGATCCGTGGCAGTTTAAATCCTACTTCATTTCAATCTGTGTCATTATTACAGAAAATACCAGCACAAGGGTATATTTTGTATTTCCCTCACTAGGCTTGACCAAGTGATGGTGATCTATTGATTTTTTTTAAGTCCGAGAGAATGAAAGAGGAAGGAATAAAGGTAAAGAGGAAAAATAATATGCCAATGCTGGAACAAGGGATTTGGAAGGTTGCCCCCCTTAATCCCTTGTGCCGGGTGATAATAATGGTGTGGAATTTGATGTAGCAGTGTGTGTGTGTGTATTCTACAACAGATGTCCAGGACTGGGCTTAGCTAAAAGTGATGAACCCTTCTGGTGAGGCATGTGATGATTTATTAATTTGAAAAATGGTTCCATTGTGAGGAAGCCTGGTGGAGCAGTCATTTCCTGACCGTTCTGTCGCTCTCTTCCAGAGATGTCATGTGTAGTATTTATGTACATTTATTTTTTGCTCTGAGCACGGAGATCCCACTGTGCTCCATGGTCGACCATTAGCCCTGATGAACTCTGGCACCCGCTTCCTGTATTTGCTGCTAAACCTACCTCCCTGCAGTCTCAGTATAGCTATTCGCACTTCCTTTCAGCAGTGTTCTAAAGCTCGATATACGATTTCATTCAGTTCCTGCTGTGTAGCTATTGATGTGTTGAAGATACGTAGCTGGATGTTGTGCTTCCACAATGGCTGGATTTGTGATCGATTAGGTTGTTAAGCTTAAATATAAGCTTTGACAGCAAAATCGAATTGTCGTAAATCAGTCTTATTCTATTAGTCTGGTCTATTGAATCTAATCTCTTACTAGTGTTATTTAGAATTGGTGAAAAATGAAGCCCTGATGCTTTTTCCCCAGGTTCGTATCTATGATCACTGAAAGTCATCATGCATAATGGAACTTGAGTCACAACATGTAAATGGGCAGTGTGCTACTGATTAAGCACTAGCTCATTGGTTGTAATTAGCACACAGCTGATTTCCTCCCCCTAGCTAATGAATAATTGTGAATAGCACATATATGACTCACATCAATGGCATAATACTAATTAGAATTGTTCTGCCATGTGACCATGCAGAAAGCGACCATCATAACACACAGTTATTCATACCAGGTGGACTAAATCTATATCTCCTGTCTATAGGAGCCTTTTAAATTGCCTGCAATTACCACTGAGCTATAATTGACTTGGAGCTGCAAGCGGCTCTGTGTAAAACCCGGTATGGCAGATATTTTATGTGATTAATCCAAAGATTTAGAGATGACAAGGCTGAGTGGTACAGCTTCACTCTTGGAATGTTGCACTGTAAGAAGGATAAGCCGATCCTCTATATAGCATGTCAGATACTCCTCTAGTCTGCCTCAAAAACTTTTATTTTACACCTTCTGCTAAATTCATTTTATTTCAAAGCTACCGCAATAAAAACCATCTGCCTGCTTGAGCAGATTGTAGATTGACTTGATGATCAAATTTCCTCTGAAACACTATTAGATTGTCCTCTGATCAGCACATACTCGATATAAAAGGCTGCACATGCCCTGTGGATCGTTGAGCTTTTTTTTAAGGCATGATGAAAATTTGACACAATCTCTCTTCAAAAACCTTATTAAAAAATGTCAGGGTGTGTTTATCACAGAAGACCAGGGCATTACACATCAACATTTGTAGCTGAGTAAACACACAGCAAAGTATATACAACATACACATGTCAATTTCTTAACTAGGCCTCAGGGATCTTTGCACTGGTTATTGGACACACATGCACAATTTAACAGCAGAACAAACTGCTTCAATGTAGAACAAATTAGATACATATACATATCAGAACACATTTTTTCCTTTAAAGCAATCTCAGTTTCCTCCGCTTAGAATTCACTGCAATCAAAGCTCCTCTGGACACATTAAGAATTTTTTTTTTTCCAATGTAACTGAAATAGACAAAAAACACTGTTTTAAGGTGTGCATCACCATATCAACATGTAAATGATTTACATAATTTAGCAGATACCCTTATCCAGAGCGACTTACATTTATCTCTTTTTCTACATCTGAGCATTTCGGGGTTATGGGATGTGCTCAGGGGCCCAACAGTGGCAATTTGGTGGTGCTGGGAATGAAACCCCAAGAGATAGAGAGATGGGTAGGTAGATAGGTAGGTAGGTAGACAGATAGGTAGAGAGATGGATGGATAGGTAGGTAAGGTAGTTATGTAGGTAGAGAGATAGGTATGTAGGTAGGATAGATAGATAGATAGATAGATAGATAGATAGATAGATAGATAGATAGATAGATAGATGGATAGATGGATGTATTTAGAATATATTTTGGCAGATAATAAATAAATATATATATTTGTATTAGCGTATGGGAGTAAAGGTAGAGATTCCATGTTAAGCGACAAAAACATCTACATAAAAGTGTAAGTTTAATTATACTGTAGAAGGATTTAATGTGTGTAAATTCTCATAATAGTTTGCTATCTTACTTGTTGGTCGTGTTTGAACGTTTATTATGAATTTACTGTCTGTCTTAACCCACACATATAATTTTTGAATGACAGTCTAAAAGAACATTTTATGAACTGTGCTATGTGTAGTCGGTTTAACTTTGCTGTGAGGATACCCAGATGACAATATGGTGCAATCGTGTGAAAGTCTAAGCCAAGGGTCGTCAATTTTATCCCAGACTCTGAGACTGTGGGTTTTTCATTCCAGAAAATTAGATGCTAGAAGCCCAAAAAGACCACTTTGGGACAATACCGTTGGGAAATATATAATGCATATTTTGTGAGTATTACTGCGTCTTTAGCAAGGAATAAAATGTTAAAGTGAAAGAATTACTTATTTGTCCTCAAATTGCACAGCATCTCCTGATTCATTTTTACTTTTATATTTAAGATACGGGAAGGCAGAGGTTGGTTAGGAAGATTGTGAAGGCTCATGCACTTTGGGACTCCCAGACATCTGTTTTTTTAAGGAGTTACAGTATCAGCAGTGATTTAAAAAAGGCGAATATTTTTATAGGGCCCAAAATTGTTAGCTGCACCCTTGGGTATTAGCTAAAGAATGTCCAAGTAAGCAATAGGGCATTAGGGCAGTGGCGAATCAATTGGTTTATGTGGTTAAGATGCTGAATTTTTGGCTGGAAGATTAGGTTTTAAGCCCCACCACCACCAAGCTGCCACTGTCGTTGCCTTGAGAACGGTCCTTAACCCTCCTCCTGCTCTAGAGGTGCTGCATCATGGCTGACCCTGTGCTCTGACACCAGCTATCTAAGATAGAATGTTTGAAAAAAGCAATTTTACTGTGCTGTAATGTATACTTTACAAATAAAGATTTGTGTGTGTGTATATAAATATAAAATAAACATTAAATTCCAACATGATTTAATTCCTTTCCTTCCATAGTCTTCTAGTATGAGTATAAATACTAGTAGCCAGAATTTTTGTTTCAGGCAGGTAATTATTATGATGTAATACATGATTTAAAACAGCTGATAGAATGTAGGACCTTTGGACCAAACCATGGTGTCTGGGTCTTCCACATCCTTCCTGTGTGGTCCAGGTGTAATGATTGAGGGCAAACAATGAGGGCAGAAGCCAATCTGTAATGAATTGATGTTATCATGCCACTAGGACCAGCTCATTCATACTAATACCTGTTTCTACACTGCAGAAAAAAATAAAGGGAACACTAAAATAACACATCCTAGATCTGAATGAATGACATATTCTTATTAAATACTTTGTTCTTTACATAGTTGAATGTGCTGATAACAAAATCACACAAAAATTATCAATGAAAATCAATATTTAATAACCCATGGAGGTCTGGATTTGGAGTCACACTCAAAATTGAAGTGGAAAAACACACTACAGGCTGATCCAACTTTGATGTAATGTCCTTAAAACAAGTCAAAATGAGGCTCAGTAGTGTGTGTGGCCTCCACGTGCCTGTATGACCTCCCTACAATGCCTGGGCATGCACCTGATGAGGTGGCGGATGGTCTCCTGAGGGATCTCCTCCTAGACCTGGACTAAAGCATCTGCCAACTCCTGGACAGTCTGGACAGGTCTAGCATTGTTTTGCATTAGGAGGAACCCACGGGCAACCGCACCGGCATATGGTCTCACAAGGGGTCTGAGGATCTCATCTCGGTACCTAATGTCAGGCTACCTCTGGCGAGCACATGGAGGGCTGTGCGGCCCTCCAAAGAAATGCCACCCCACACCATTACTCACCCACTGCCAAACCGGTCATGCTGGAGGATGTTGCAGGCAGCAGAACGTCTCCACGGCGTCTCCAGACTCTGTCACGTCTGTCACATGTGCTCAGTGTGAACCTGCTTTCATCTGTGAAGAGCACAAGGCGCCAGTGGCGAATTTGCCAATCTTGGTGTTCTCTGGAAAATGCCAAACGTCCTGCATGGTGTTGGGCTGTAAGCACAACCCCCACCTGTGGACGTCAGGCCCTCATACCACCCTCATGGAGTTGTTTCTGACCGTTTAAGCAGACACATGCACATTTGTGGCCTGCTGGAGGTCATTTTGCAGGGCTCTGGCAGTGCTCCTCCTGTTCCTCCTTGCACAAAGGCAGAGGTAGCGGTCCAAAGTGACCAAAACATCAGCCAGAAAGCATAGGAACTGAGAAGTGGTCTGTGGTGACCACCTACAGAACCACTCCTTTATTGGGGGTGTCTTGCTAATTGCCTATAATTTCCACCTGTTGTCTATTCCATTTGCACAACAGCATGTGAGATTGATTGTAAATCAGTGTTGCTTCCTAAGTGGGCAGTTTGATTTCACAGAAGTGTGATTGACTTGGAGTTACATTGTGTTTTTTAAGTGTTCCCTTTATTTTTTTGAGCAGTGTATATTCCTGTAGTCATTTCTCTCTTATACTTGTGGGCATGTCCTGCTCTAGGGTATGTGGAAGACCGTGTAGGATATATAAAATGTTATAAATATACACTTAGAGGTTTGTCAGGAAGGCAAGAAAGTAGCTAGATATTTTGGGTTTTTTTCTTTGAGACACCAAGTTGTCAGGTTGCCCTGTCAAGAAATAATCACTTTGACAGAATTGATCTCTGGTGCCATGATGGCGTTGTGGCTGCAGTAGTGTTTCTACTCTTTACTTAACGTTTTAGTTGGCCCTCCTCCTATGCACTTCAGCTATTCTCGAATTTGATTGGGTTTTACAATTAAAGTCCACTTTAGGCCATAGGCACGACTCGCTGAGGTTGGCTAATAGCCAGGACTTTAGAAAGAGAGGCGGTAATTAATTTGATTACACAGAGGCAGAGTCAAAATGCAGAGACGGTATCTGCCCTGTCAAAACTAGTAGCCACAGCTAAATAAATACTGTATGAGAAGAAGAAAGATGACTAATGCAACACAAGACTATTTTTGGAGTTGTTCGAGTTTACCCCAAATCAAGGTTAGCAGACTGCTGCAGTGCACTAGCTTGTGTATCAGTACTTGCCATCTCTATGAATAAGAAGAGCAACTGCAGAACAAGAATTCACCCGTCTGCTCTCACTTGCCCTTTTTACTTTACTGACTGATTTACCTAATGCCATTTCAGTGCAGTTTTATTTCAGATCAGTGGGACTAAATAAATGTTACCAACGTTCTTAAAATATATTAAACCAGTGGTTCCCAAACTGAGGGCTGGACACAGCATTATAAATAGGGCAACATAGAAAGGCTAGTGGTAAAGTAAGCAGATGTTTATAAGGATGCACCGAAATTCCATAAGAGAAAAACTGCGGAAATATAAGCTAGAAATATAGACCATGTCATGCCACAGCGAACAGGTTTCTGCCTCTAGCTCCCTTCTGCTGTATGAATGTGGATGTGCCCTTATGAACCCATAACTTGTTTATTGTGTACTTAGTAATTTTGTAGGACTTTTTAATTCAGTTCGAGAATTTTAAGGATACAGAATTTAAAAAACAAGCCAAAAAATAACCTTTTTATTACATAAAAAATAATCACTGTTGGAATTTTAATTTCGGTGCATCTCTAGATTTTTAATGTAAAAAGTCTTTAGTGTGATGGCCCCACTGTAAAATAATGTTAAATATTATACAGCTATTTGCCACATATGTAAATAAATGAATACAAAATAGGAATTTTATTAGCTCAATATGACACACAGTACCCAGTATGCAGTAATTTATTTTTTTATTCTTAAAAAGGGTGACCCGGCAGAAAAAAGTTTGAGAACCACTGCATTAGACTATGGAACGCGAGGACACAATAATATATATTATATTATTGGCACACAAAAAGATAGCAACGGGTATGCACCAAAATGCATGCCTTTAATCCAGTTTGTGAGAAATTGTGCAATTTGATGGAAGGCTGGCGTACACTTTGCTGCCTTTAAGCACATCTCTGCCGAGGATTTAAACAAGAAATGTGCAAATTCTGCAATTCTGTCTATAGAAATTAATTGAAATGATTGGAGTCATACAGAAATTACAACACAGATAAATAGATAGATTTTAATATTTCTTTTTTTTTTTTTTTTAAATGATGACGGGTGAGTCTCTGCCTTATCTTTGCCTCCAGTGATCACATGTTCTGTTTAATGTCTCATGTAGAACTATGATGCCGGCGAGATGCTGTTACATTGTCTGTTATTTTTTTTGTTCTCTTATGGATTCAATAGTTAAAACTTGCTCGATTTGTTTGACTCGACTTTAATTTGGATGACCGTGATGGACTGTTTTTAATAAGAATTCTTAATATTTTAACAAAAGCTACTTTTAGATTATTTTAAACATGTACAAGTATAGGTGGGACCTGGAGCAGGTTCTTTAAGTGAAAATTCGCTATTTACAGTTATTAAATATGAAAAAGTATATTGATGTGCTAGAGTGGCACATTAAACTGTTGTTTTAGCTTATGCTAAGTTCAAAATCCTTTAGTTTTTTGGTGTATATGTTTGTGTACTTGTGAATTTGTGAATAATGCGGTAAAATCCACATTAAGCAGAAAAACATCATATTGTGTCTGTCAGGTCTGTTCCTATTACATCATCCTTATTCTCTTTCTGACTCTTGTCTTGTCTGAAAGAGCCCTTCAAAAGGACATTAATTTACTGTTTAAAGCTGGTTTTTAGCACATTTTTTGTTTAAAGCACATTTTTCAAATATTTCAGCATAGGTAAATGTTTTTTTTGTTTTTTTTTTAACAAACGTGACATTTGCTTTTAATTTTATAATTTAAGTCCTTCTACTGTCATTGAAATTCATTGCTGGATGAGGTTCTGGATGCTGTTTGTTTTGCCTATTTTACATGGTGTACAAATCATCACTGGCTAATTTGTTTGGCACTAGAACATTTTGTGACTAGCACTTACAGAGCTTGCCCTAACTGTAGCAGTATGGTAGTATTAAATATTGACTACAGTTCAGAATTGGGGCAGTGGTGGCTCAAATAGTGAAGGCGTTAAGTTGCTGATTGGATAACCAGCAGGACTTGGGTTTAAGCCTCACTGCCGCCAGTCTGCCACTGTTGCGTTCTTGAGCATGACCCTTAACCCTTTCTGTTCCAGGGGTGCTGTTTCATAGCTGACCCTGTGCTCTGACCCCAACTTTCTGTGAAGAAACACATTTCACTGTTCTATACAGTATATGTGACAGACATTTATATTTATAACACCCTTATTACAGCTCAACTCATTACAGTGTTCGAGATTCTGTGTTTTGTGTATGTTTCTCCGGTTCTCCAATTAATGCCAAGTTAATAAAGCACCTGACATCCCATGCTTCCACAACATTAAAATAGTGTAGATTAGTGTACAATTTTTATATGAATAATTATAGGACATCAGAGTTATTAGACACATTTGAACAGTTACGCAACAGTTACTTTCCCTGGTAATTAGTTACTTTTATAAAGATCTAACTCAATTTCTGAGTTATAGTTACTAATTTTTTATAGTAATCTGTCCAACATTGCTTATTAGAACCTTACGACTGGCTCTGTCTGTATTTATTACTATTGTCAAGATCACCAACAGGACTGTATTGACAGCACTGACCTAGTGAGATAAAAAGCCTAGTGCTAGTAGGACATTTACTTGAACATCAGTAGGACAAAGAGGGGTTAATAGTATGAGGCTACCAGCCCCTTAGGATCAATCGGATACAAGTAAAAACAACATTGTGATGAGGATTTTGGTTTTGTCCCTGTACCGCTGTTGTGAGTATGTCAAGCTAAGTCAAGTTAAGTGTATCTTAGTCAAATTCATGTTTGTTGTTTTGTTCATTGCATTATATTGTGAATAAATTTTACCTCTGGGTTCTAAAACTACTCTTACTTCAGTGGAGTTCTGTTACAGAATCCATGACCCGCTATGAACCCAGCAGTTAGCCATTTGCTCTGCCTTTGAAAGGTAACAGAACCATTGAGCTATGCCAGAAATGGCTCACGCCAAACCTGCCACACCAGAGATGGCTCACTAAGCTACGTTAAGATAAGCTAAGTTAAAATAAGTCTACATTAATTTATGTTTAATATTTTACCAGGTGTTCACAGTGTAAATAAAACTGCACCTTTTGGGTTCTAAAACTGCACTTGCTTCGTTTCGTTACACAAGACGTATCAATTATTGGTAATGGAGTGTTTTTATGAGTGATATACAAGTTGTTTTTTTTTTTTACCATTTACTTTCTTTACTTTTTATCCTGCAAAGCAAATACAAGTTTTATGTGATTCAAGCTTAGCCTATTTTTATTCTGACACATTTTTTATATTGACATGGACAGTTAAAGCATTTCACCACATTTATTACTGTATATTGTTATGTATCTAACAAATAACATTCAAGACTATTAGTAACATGCAAATCCTGCTGGCTGTAGCCTCTTGGATTAAATTTATCACACTGACATTCGCCTAAGGCATCAAAGACGCTCTATGCGGAGGCTTTTCTTTTTTCGTGTAGCAGTAAATAGAAAAGATTTCTGACCTGCGCTCCTTAAATTAGTACCGAATAAAATGGTCTTATTTTAGGCTACTCTAAAAATGCTAATTAGTCTTTAGTGTTAAAGATATAGTACATCCCAGTGGAAATAAAAAAAACGAAGAAAAACAAGCAATAGTGACACTTCTCTTTAAGAGATTAATTGTAATTGTATACAGCAAATCAGTATCTGCACCCACTTATACTATTGTGACTTAATACACAAATCCACACAGTCACATGCCACAATAAAGTGAAAAGCATTTTTCAAAGTTTGGCAGTAGTTATAGGAGTTCAACAAAATTTTGGATAGGATGTTTCAAAAACACATCAGTCTGACCAATTATTTCGTCCATATACTGTAAATGCATATTGCAGTAAAAAAGTGAACATAATGCAATTTTAACCAGATAATACTTTTTTTAGATAAGCTGTTACGCTGCAGTGATAGACTGTATCTAATGGTTCTTGAACAAATTCCTTGACAAAAAATAGTAGACTTGGTGGCAAGATGTACAAATTTCTTTTTATTATTTAAAATTTTGAATTTATAATCTGTATATGCAAAAAAGCTTGAATAGAAGATCTTTATTACAGTCTTTAAGAGCAATAAGTTAATTCACTGCACAAATTATAAATCAAAAAACCATGATGGTGCTGGAAAGGAATGCACCGATACTAAAACACTCAGATAACCTAACAATACCTTTTGTGACGTCATTGTCAGAACTTCTAATGCACAAAGATTCTGGCAGAACGTCAGGATCAGGGGTGAGGCAAATATTTCCAAATTTATTATGACAGCCCACGCTGCAAAAAAAATTCTTCACCTGTTGAACATCGCTGCCACTAATGCCTACATAGTGGACAAAGTGCTATATGGAAACATGACTCATGAACAGTTTATTGAAAACATCATTGCAGAACTATGTGGCTAATCACAGAAAACAGCACCAAAACAGACCAGTTTTGAACATGTGCCAGTTCTTGTAGCTGAGCTAGCCTCAGATCCCAGCTATCTTGCCACTGCTTGTCCATGTACACTATTATCTGTTTCTAAATGTAAAAAGCAGATTGAAAATAAAGGGTCTTAACTTCTCTCATGCTTCTCTTTCACTTCTATGGTCTGTTAAGAGGCTGATGGTCCAATAGGGGAGGGTCTTTGTTTTCTCAGGTGTGAAACACAACAATATTCATAAGCATTGACACTATATCGCAAACAGTCTTTCTAATACAAAAAGTGTCTTATAAAAGTTAAATCTGTTGTTTTATAAGATTAAGTGTAAAAACTGTTGTGTAGAAAAATCTCTCGTCCACCACCCTCAGTACTCAAAGGTCTTGTAAACAGATTTTTAGTGTGTGTTTTCTCACATTATTTTGGACATTTTAGAAGATTTAATTATTTACTTATTACACAAACACTTATTTTTTCAAAATCCCCTCAGACTTAAGAGGGTCAATATGAAACAAATTAAAATTGAATGAAATTAAAGCACATAATTGAACACTAAGAATTTGCCGTTAGCATCATTGTCGGCACTCAGCAACCGACCGTGCGGAAAACCCTTGCAAGACGAGAGAAGATGGCAAGGAAAACCCAGAGAGCCATAGAAATAATCCAACATCCCCAAAAAAGTGTAGGTATTGGTGGGTACCAGGGGAAAAATCTCAGTACTTAAACTCTGTCTTTAATAAATGGTATCGATGCATCCCTAGTTCTAAAGGCAACCTATACTTGTTCTGATTGGTAACATAGGACCCCTCAAGTCATGTTAGAAACATCACTGATGGACTTTGTTCATTTTAAAGATTGTCATCAGAAATCAGTGTTGAATCTTGAATCTAGTGTTTTAACAGTTTTAACATTTTGTGCAGCACATCAGGGGTGGTTATTTGTTCTCTTCCTCCACTGTTCAGACAACTTGCATTATTATTGCCCAGAGTGGGGGCAATAAGAGTGCCCAGAGTGGGGGTAATATTAAAAAACAGTCCCTGTTTTTTAATAGAGATTTCACACACTGCCGTATATTTATTTTGGATGCACAATAAGTGTTTCAGATTTGTTCACATTTCCGACATTCCGCTTATTTTTTATTTAAAGCACTTTTTTTCGGTCAGGTTGTTCTACTGTGTTAATTTAGTGCTAATTTTAATGAATGCTCCTTTGCTTCCTGAAAAGATGCACTATTTAGTTGTTTTGCTATTAAATATTTAAAACCAAATTTTCCCAGACTTATGTATAAATTAGGAATTATTTGAATACTTTTGGCTGGGTCTTATAAATTAATAAAGACTTTAGCATTTATATTACTTTTTTAAAAATATGTAAATATAATATTACGGTCATTTATATTACATTTAAAGTATATTATACTGGTCTTTTATGAAGATTGGTCTAGAATTTGCATAAATATTTATTTTATATATTAATTTTTTAATAGAGCTAATAGAGCTTTCTAATAGAACACAAATAGTTTTACATTTACTAACCGACAATACTAATAAATGTTCTACAGTCATATAAATGTTAATAAAAATCCCAGTCTTTACTACTAATTGCGTCTTATTGACACAAGTCCAATAATCAAAACATTTATTCATGTTCTGAACAAGATCATCTGAGAAACCAAGGTACAGCCAAGTGCTTTTTGTTGAAATAGAACCTCTCATCTCTGAAGATCTGTTTCATTAACGTGTGGAAGATGTAAGAGTGGGAGGCGTGTATCTTGTGCTGAGGTTCTTCGCTCTGGCATCATGATTTCCACTGATTTTGTTTACCTCAATCATATCTATAGAAAAGCATTTAGCACGATCGTTCAGATTATTCATAGTATATTAATCACCATCAATCATCTATCGTCATGTTTATCTGTGCAAAACTTGACAGACTGCAAAAATAACTGAAGGATATTTTCCTTTTTTTTTCCTGTCAGCTTTATTAATATGATATTAGATATAAGATAGCTTATTTAAAGCTATCATTTATCTCTTCTATATGACGGTGGTTCCGGTGGAACCGAGAATGATTCAGGTAACCAGTCGGTCATGAAAATAACATGAGATGTTCTCATGGTGACAAAACCCACAGATCTTTAATATCATTAGTGTTTGGTTAAATATCAGCAGCATTTTTATACTAATCCTAAAAAGAACTTAAAAGAGGCAGTGACAATAAGCACCAGTCCAAAAAGAGCTCTAAGAATATTGCAAGGGTTTTTTTTTTCTTAATGTTCCAGCAGACTTACAATTGAAGTCATGTTGTGAAAAATAGCTGTGTTTTAGTGTGTTTTGATATAGTTATTAAAGTCTAATAATCAATATTTAACCTGCCAGATTTGCCAGGCTACAAAAAAAGACAAATTCATTTATCATAATGTGTGTGTGTTTTTATATCTCTTATATTTAAAGTGACATTGATGCATCTTTAACCTTTTTTTTAATAAATGTTAATTCAATTTATAAAGAGACAGAGAATTTAATTCTTTTCTAAACGTTTAAAAGTTATTAACAATACATTTTGAAAAAGTGAAATAAAGTTGACCATATCAATGACATAATTATACAGCATCTTAATAATCTAATTACGCATTATATTTATTAAGTTATTCGACTATAATATATTTCATTTTCCCTAAATTTGATAGTGGAAGCATGAGTGTAGCCGAGCAGGCTTCCACCATCTTGTCACTAAATAACTTATTATACTGGAACAATATGTCTTCAGGTCCTTCAGAAGCAACGAATAATGGGACAACATCAAATGCAAATACACAACAGTACAATGCAAAAAGCGAGCACAACAGTGGACAGTAAATAACCAGCACAATAAATCCTTAGGCTAATAAATGAAGTAACAGCGACGTAAGAGTAACTCTGGGCATCTTAAAGCGAGATTTTTGATTTAAATGAAAAGCTGTCAGAGCAAAAGAGTCTTGCTTGCTTACATGTTCCAAAGTTTGTAGAAAGTTTACTTGTATTCTTTTATGAATCAGTTGCTAGGCAGACGCTAAAGTGTTACTGTGCTGTTTTAGACACTCAATATATTCGGTGTCGTGACCAAATTTAAAATTAATTTAGGTTGATGGTGGCAAATAAAAAGACCCTGATGAGGAAGAAACCTCAAACGGACCTCGATTCAGAAGTTAATATCTCATCTAAATTGTTAATTGGAGGATCTGAATTGAGGATGACCCTTACATTTACAGCCCTTATACACTTAAATTTTACTCATTTTTATCTGACTGAGAGATTTAGGGGCCCATCAGTGGCAGCCTAATGGTGCTGTGTACCACTGAGGTACCACTTCCCTACTCTTACCCTCTCTTCTTCAGTGGTGCCATTTTTTTCAAGCTAAGGAATGTGCCAAAAAGAATTTTACTGTGTGTTTAATGTATATGTGACAAATTGAGGTGCCTTCTATTTTTTTTTACACAGGGCAATTTTTCTATTTCATTATAGATTTAACACTAATTCCCTGCTGCCAAAGTCATCGACTGTTTAGTGTTGGAGATTTAACCCCAGACTGACCACAGCAGCAGCAGGTAAAGGCCACCACAATAATAGTCCAGGTGGTATATCATGATGCAAACCTGCAGCTGAGCCTCTGTGAGACTGTCACTTTCACACGATTTGATGAGACAGGAAATGGCTAATGGATGTGACGCTGATAATGGGAGGAAAAGAGAAAATTACCAGCCATAAACTGAGAGGTATTAATGCTGGGAAATTGTTCTTTGTCTTTATCTCTACATGTGATTACAGTTTCACAGAGACCTCTGGACTGAGGCAAATTCACATGGATCATTTAAGGGCAATTCACACCTACTATTAACAACATTAAAAGCTGTTTTACTGGAAAAATAAGAGACTCCCTTCCACACGTCCATCTAATTGATGATAGGCTGACATTTTTCTTCTTACAGATCAAGCATTCATAACACACTTCAGCAGATGACTCGGAACTTTAACATAGTTGGTTAAGAGTTTTTGGCCATGTAATTTTTTTTGTTTAAAATATTTCTTATTAAATCTGCTAAAATTTACATTGACTAGATTTGGCAGACACACTTCTCCAGAATGGCACTAATTTATTTTATAAGCACAGCTAAGCAGTGGAGGGTTAGGAGCTTTGTTTAGGGACAGCATCCAGGCTAGAGGATTTAGGGCCCTCTGAAAAAGTATTGACCCTCCTACCAATTTGTTTGCCTAAATATATTGTATGATATACAAGCATAAATAACCTGTGTCATTTATGACATGTGATCTAATTTGCAAAATAACAACAAAAAAAAAATCATCAAAAAAATTTTGGAAAAACATTCAGAAATTGACAAGAATCAGTAAAATCTCAAAAAAAAAAACCCATTAAAATTGCTTTTTTTAGTTTTTAATGAAGATGGTTATGTATCTAAATAATATTTTATGGATCAAAGCAATGTTTCCATCCAAAAGCAGTATGTAGCATAATCACTTTAATATGTATAAGCACTTCATTGCAAAAGAATGCTTTTTACATGCATCGTGATTCTGTCCATTTTTTCCTCTCGTTTTTTGTTTTAAATGTGTGATCATTGGGTCTTTTAGCGGTGCACACCAATAATTGAAAAAAAAAAAACTCCATACCTGGCCGGCACCGTTAGATGGCCTTATACTCACGCAGGCAGTGTAAAATAATTTTTAATTGACTGGAATTCAGCAGCTCTTTTGGTCTTCCTCCCTCTTTTCATGATGTTTTGGGTACTGATTTAGGTTTGCGTTTCATTTTAAACGGTCATTCACAAAGTTTATCTTTAAACTCAAATACCACATCCACACTGATTGGCCCTATTTATGAGCTAGGGTGGGACTAACTATTTTGTCTCTCAGATGGTTGTCCCTGACTGAATACTCTAATCATTTTTTAAGGTGAAGAGCAGATACTTAATTTTTTTTTTAAACAGTATGTTTTTCTGGTTTTTATTAAAATCAACTAATATAAATATTAGAATTATTCACAGAACGGGGTCAATATAGAGTAACTGCTGCATTTTGTGTGTTCTGTGTTGTGTCTTCTGATCAGCTGGCCAACACCAAGCTCACCTAACCCTAGATAACACTTGCTAGAAACCATAAGAGGAACCAGACCCAAAAGTTAAACATTCTTCTTCTGGGTGATCGATTATAAATTATGTTCTTTCTACAACTGTATATAGACTAGTGAAATTTTTTAACTAGGAGGTTTTAAGCAACTTAAAAAAATGATTTTCCAGCTCTAATTTCTGAAAGGTTGGGACTTCTTCTAAAAATGCAGTAATTCTTTGGACAAACAAAATTAAATCATTTATTTTTCTGTTTTTACTTACAAACTTAATTCTGTTAATCAACTAAATAAAACTTTCAACACAGTCAAAAAGTTGCAAATGTTCCAAAATTTTTTTTTATTGCTCTTTTAATTTGGGAGTAAAATAAAGTAAAGGGTCACCAGTGTCTGATTTTAATCTTTATAATGTGCTAGTAAGAGCGCTTGAACATATAAAAACCTGAGCTTCTAAACAAACGATTTCAAATAATATCACACAGTTGCTTACATTTTAATAGGGAACTATATTAAATACCCCATTTTTTATATTTCCTTTTAAAAACTTATTATAAGAATGAAACATCTCTCTTTTTAGCAAAGTTTACAATATTTTTACATTTATTGTTCTGAAAGATATAAACAGGCATTCTCTCACCTCTCATTCATCCCTCTTTCTATTTTCCTCTCTCGCTCTCAAAGTTTTTAAAGCCTGAAAAAAAACCCCTAAAAACCCCAGAAGGCTCTCTCCAGATGACTTTCTAGTGGTAAAACCCCACAAAAGCCCTATCACTTTAACTAGGATATAGAGTACGTTTCTATATATTTACAGTATAATAATAATGCGTGTATTACAATCCTTCTGAGGGACTCAGCCCTGATACAAAGTGCTGCCAATTGAAACTCGTTACAGAACTGTTTGATTCACATCATTTAAAAAAAGTAACTAAATCAATGCTTATTTTTCTTTTTTAATTACTAACTCTTATCAGATCTCATTACTCCCTGCACTGCACCACACTCACTCAGATCCTTAAGCTCTGCTCGAATGATCCCACTGCATCTCACTATACAATGCAGGTATGCATCAAGACTCCTAGACAAAAGCATGGACATTTTATCGATATTAGAACAGGTAGAATCAAACGATGGTTAAAGATTTCCTGAAATACTTAAAATAGCACTTGTTTTTTCTTTTTCTTTTCGTCCGTTTGCCACCTAATATTGAAGATTGCATCCTTACTATAATCTAGTTAACCACTATTGATTGTATTTATTGATGGTTAGTTGCTCTGAATAAGGATGTGTGCCCAATGCAGTAAATTACAGGGGGGTAGGGTGGCTCAAATGGTCAAGGTGCTAAGTTGCTGATCTGAAGACCAGAAACACCTGGGCTCAAGCCCCACCTCCAGCAAGTCAACTATACTATAGTAAATGTAGTGCATTATTAATCTATTTATTATTTACTAAGATTTTGGATTGTCTTCTAAACAAGTTTTGGTGAATGATGTAAATTCATTCTTCCCATATATTTACATTTGCAGCATTTGGCAGACGCCCCTTATCCAGAGCGAGTTACATTTATCTAATTTATACAACTGAGCAATTGGGGGTTAAGGGCCTTGCCCAGGATCCCAGCAGTGGTGGCTTGGTGGAGCTGGGAATCAAACCTACAATCCAACCTCTTTGGGTTGGCAGTCCAACACCTTAACCATGAGCCACAACTTCCCCCTTATGCCATCTTAGTAAGTTGGGGTCAGAGCGCAGGGTAGGCTATGATACAGCGCTCCTGCAGCAGGAAGGGTTAAGGGTCTTGCTTAAGGACCCAACAGTGGCTGGCTGGCTGGCGGTAGTTGGGCTTGAGCCCAGGTTTTTCTTTGTCTTCTGATCATCAACTCGGGGCCTTAACCATTTGAGCCACCATGTTTTCCCTAAACTGTCTAAACCACAAAATTTAAAACCCAGTTGTCTGGAATGCTTAATACTGTGATGTCGAATAGTTGTCATGAAATAATTACAGTGTTTTGCACCAAACTCTGCCCTTAACCCAACTTTTGGGATCAACTGGATCGTCAACTGCACCCCAGACCTCCTCTCCTCACCAACAGTGTTTAATCTAAACTTACTAAAATTCCCACAGTCACATTCCAAAATCTAGTGGAAAACCTTTCTAGAAGTTTAGAAGTTATTTAAGGAGAAGGGTAAATTTTAAAAAAAGGTGTAGTGTACTTCTAACATTGTAAGAAATCGCCGTCTCTAAATACACATTTCGAGTGACATAAAAGACTTTACTGCCTTTATAACCCAGAGTAATGATTGAATTTTCCTTTTTTGAAGCTGTCCTCAGTTCTTAGTCTTCCTCAAGTCAGTAGTTCTGTCTCTTTCATTTTTTTTTTCCTTTTCTATACTTCTCGTTTTCCGGATGAGAGAGCAAAGTGAACACGTTTACGAGACCTTGGAAGAGCACACGGCTTCTTGTTTTGTTTTTTCCAGGTCATATTCCATCAGTGAAATCGATATATGGCTTCCTTGAGCTAAGATTTAAAGCGAGAGTTCGCCTGTGTAGATCCCCTTTAGCTTGTAAACTGCAGTCAGATTTTGCTTTGCCCTGGTGTAACCTGGCTGATTTGTGCTGTGTGAAGGAATAGCTTGTGCTGAAATACCTCTGAGCTGCATGTGGGTGAGTTTGTATTTATTTATATTTTATCAATCGACAGAACGTTGACATAAAAAAGATTAACCAACAGTTTTGACTTTGTTGGGAGTTTTAGTTGATCCTACTAATAATCTGGGTTTTTTAAAAATGTATTTCTGATTTTAAATCTGCTTTTGGAGAGTGAGATTATGATGACGAGTAAAAGTAGAGAGAGAACTGGAAGCGAAGAATTAATAATAGGACCGAGTGTGAACGACTGTAAAAGCAAAACGATAAAAACAAAAACATGATTAAACAGCTAGTAAGTGTATGAAAACAAGTCGAAGAAAAAAGATGGGGGAAGAATAGAGTAATGAGAACAGAGAGGGGAAGAAATGATGGGGAAAGAAAAAATGAATAAAAAGATAATAAATCATAAAGTCTTAAATAGGAGAAGAGAAAAATATGAAGTCATAAGTCCAGTAATATAGAAATATATTTCAAGTAGAAAAAAGATGGAAGAATAAAGATAACTAGCCGCAACAGCAACACGTCCACTATGAGCAGTTAATTCCTATAAAACGAACCCTGCCTGACGCATGGCCAAGGTATAGGATGTTCCTTTAGTTCTGACCTAAAACAGATGCAGGTAGCCGGACGAGAGCTTTCTCAGCAACCTTAAGCACTGAAACTTTACTGACTTCCTAATCAAGTCTGCAGAACACTTTTACGGATTCTCCAAAAACATCTACTAGTCTAGAACCCTGCAGTCAAGAAAAACAGCTTATCCGTATCCAATACATCACTCTGTCAACTCTGATACTTTTAATTTGTAGACTAGAAGCACAGCCCTGTACGTGTACAGTATATATATACACACACACACACGGAGGAAACTGAAAACATGCTGGTAGAACTTATTTAAACGTCTGGTATAAATAAGGAATATGTGCAGTTTATTCTGTCATAGTCTATCAAAAGACAAACTCTCCAGTGGTTGTTTCAGCAGTACAGCTGTTTTACGCTCTAGGCATACTATCGTCGATATTTTTTTTAGGTTTGTTTTGTTGTATTTCTTTCTACTGTCCCCTTATTCAGGAATATGGATGGATATGATTTACACGCTGAAAAAGAAATATATCCAGTGGACTGAAGGAGATGATGAAAATATCAATATTTCAAACTTTGGAAAGCTGTCTTTTCCCCAGCATGTGCCGTTTGGTCTGTAAGATGTTACTCAGTCAAGATCAACAGCCTTGGATATTCTCTGTGATTCTGGTTGTGTACGTAGTTAGGAAATGTTTGACGGAGATGAAATATCTGTGTCTGTCTATCTATCTATCTATCTATCTATCTATCTATCTATCTATCTATCTATCTATCTATCTATCTATTCAATCGTCTGTCGAGTTATCCATTTATCTGTCCATGCATTCATACATCCATCTGTCTGTCTAGTTATCTATACATCTATCTATGCATTTATACAACCATCTGTCTATCTAGTTATCCATTTATTCATTCATCTGCCTATCTAGTCATTCATTTATTTGTATATCCGTCCAATTGTCTATCTAATTATCCATCCATCCGTCTGTCTGTCCATCCATCCATTGGTCATAAGTCAGTTAAAACCTCTATACATAACTGTAGTATTTCAACCATTGTAGTAGAGACTGGCTAACAGTACAAGTGGGAATCAGTACAAGTAGGATAAAGATAGAAACTGAGAGGAGCGGGTCACATAGTGTGTATTACATTACAGCATTTGGCAAAATTACTTACATTTATTTTTATAGGGTTAAGAGCCTTTTTCAAGGGCCCAGCAGTAGTAGTTTAAATGTAGTGGAATTCTGTCTCTCGATCAGTCATTGGTCTCAGCCTTAAACCTTCCAAACCCAAAGACAAGAAGATTGGATGTTTAGCACTAACAACCTTGTTGATGCAGCTGGGGATTAACATTTAATTTAGAGTTTCTATTAAAATGACATTTAACAAGGCTGGTTTTTAATGTTGTTATAATGTGGTAGTGCAAGTTAACCTCGCATCTCTGTACCTTAAACCTTACTGCATCCAGGCAATCGTTAGGTGATACCAACTTTTTTAATTTGTATAAACAAAGAATTATTTTATGGCTGCTAGTCTGTTGTAGTACAAGTGAGGCAACTGTTGTCTTTTTGTGTGCAGAGTATTGTGACTGTGTTCAGCTGCTGGTGAGCAGAGCAGTGGAAATGGTTGGGGATGTGAGCCACCTGCTGAGCAAACAATTCCCATTTCTCCATAATAACATTGGTACAAAGACAAAATGGACAGCATTGAAGCTGAACATTTTTTGTCCTGAGAGAGAGAGAGAGAGAGAGAGAGAGAAACACTGTATACAGCTGCCATAATACCTACTAGAACATATAACCTGGTAGGCTAGGTAAAAAAAAATAAAGTCTGTCTGTTTGTCTGTCTATCTATCTATCTATCTATCTATCTATCTATCTATCTATCTAGCTATCTAGCTATCTATCTAGCTATCATCAAGATTGATTAAATGCTGGATTCATCTAAGATGCTTATGATATAGAATGTTTAAAAGAGTTTAAGAGTTTAGCTTGAGGCACTTACTGATTGACATTGGTTGCTTTACCTTTCTGTCAAATGTCCTTTTAGGCGGGCCATTCAAAACGGCCAAGGTTTCTATACCTTCTTCCAGGTCCGACTAGGCAAGACTAACTATGTATCTATCTGTCTCTGTTCTTTTACACCTTTATACATCTGTCTGTCTTGCTGTCTGTCTGTGAATAAACTCCTAAATAGGTTTAATGGGTTTTGAAATAGGTTTCAAAATAATACCTTTATATATTTTATATATTCTATTTGTCTACCTGGCACCTAAATAATGTCTGTCTGTCTGTCTGTCTGTCTATCTATCTATCTATCTATCTATCTATCTATCTATCTATCTATCTATCTATCTATCTATCTGTCTGTCTGTCTATAGATCTGTCTGTCTGTCTGTCATCTTTAGATCTGTCTGTCTGTCTATCTATCTATAGATCTGTCTGCTGTTTTCTGCTTAGCTCTCCTCATCTATAGGGCTGTAAAATCAATCATTCGAACAGGGTCAGTAACTGGTACTGATAATTAAAGCACTTCATGATGCGGAAGTGCACAACAAAGAGCAGGAGACTGCACACTAACACAGCACATTAATCACAAGTTTACTGACATTTCGCTTTTGTCACATCCTTCCTCTCATTTCCGGCAAAAAAGATGGAATACAGTCTATCCATATTAAATAGCTAAATCCAAGATTAACCGAGTCCAAGCTTCGAAATGCTGATCATTTTTAGCCCATTTTTATGTTGAATATAATGTAAAAGTAAGAGCTTTGTTTGTAGCACGTTTTTATCTTGATTAAGGTTTAAAAAGGTGATGGAGGAATCATATATTTCCACTGTATTTCCACGTCATAGCCTTTCCCCATTGGAAAAAAGAAAGCCATGCAGACATGCTAGTAATGCCATATCTCTATGAAATATTGCATGTGGCAGTGCAATATCCATCTGAAATAGTGGGCCTGTTGATCCCTCCACTTAATTTTCACTTGTGATTGAAAGCGACTTTTCAGCCCACATAAATACCATTCTTTTCCACAGATTTCAGTCATCTGCTAAACATCATCACAGTCCATTTACTCCTGCTATTCCGCACGAATACAAATACTTCGTCAGTTTGGGTGCTCCCTGTATCAGTGATCACTTTCTTTATCGTGACATTCCCCAGCTGCATTTCTTTTACTTGTCACTACAGACAAGAAGACGATAATCTGATAAACAATGTTAATCATAGAACGGACAGTAAAAAAACCCCCCAAAAGTCACTGTCAGCCATCCTGTTTTCTCTTTTCTATCTTAAAAGGTGCACCAAGTCTGGAAAACACGACAACAGCATTTCATTAGCTACTAAATACCAGCAGATTAATTACAACGACGATGACAGATGGCTCATTACCGGATCATTAAGAATGTTTTTGGGGTAAAAAAAAAAAAGGAAGAAAAGACAAAAACAGGAAATGAACTGTTGCAGTAAAGAAGTGTCTGTAAAGCACCACTGATTCCTATTTTACAGTTAAACAACTTCATTTGGATTTAAATGGTCTGCTGAGGGTTTTTTTATAATTAACTTGGAAGGTACTCAGTGTAAATAAAAATACATACATTGAATTATATATGTAAGGCTGCAGATAGAAACCTACTAAATGTTACCGTGGTACAAATAATTATACTGAAATAGATTTTTTGAATGTTTTATTTGCTGTGCTATCATTCCAGTAGACGGCAGACAAACAGCCAGTTGGAATGAATATTTAAAGTGGCTGCTAAAACTGCAGCCAAAAATTATGTTAGTTTAAAGCTCAAAATATTGTGCTATGAATCGTATAGTTTCCATTGCCACTGATTGCCCCTTATGTAAGGCCTTTAAATGTGAAAGTGCTAGAACAAGTGGTTAAGGTGTTGGACTGCTAATTGAAAGATCAGGGTTTGAATTCCTGCCAACACCAAGTTGCCACTGTTGGGCCCCTGCGCAAGGCCCTTAACCACTAATTGCTCAGTTGTATAAATGAGTTAAATATAAGTCGCTCTGGATAAGAACATCTTTTAAATGCTGTCGGTGTAGATGCAAATAAGTCATTTGTATAAAAATGGGATACATGTTTAAGTCACTCTGCATTTGGATCACATATTTTTGGATATTTTTAGGACACAGCATAACATATTAACCAAACAAATCAATTTGATTTTGAATCGGAGACTTATAGACAAACTGTACGTAACAATCTCATGCTGCCTAAGGATTTTCAAAATACAGAACAGCTCTTTAGAAAAACTGTACAGATGACAAGGGATCCAAATGAAACTTAATTACAAAAAAAAATTAGAATTAGAATTTTTCTAAATCTATAACCCTTTTAAATTCTTAAAGGCAATATTTTTTCAGGGTTTTTTTTACATGTACAAGAAAAACAGTTCATGGTTTGGCACAATTATAAGAGTAGGTATAAATTTAGGTACAAATTTCTACAATTCTAACAGATTTTCAGTACAACTATTATTCTTTTTGGAAATTATAAATAGTCTTTTATTTTGTGAGCCATTAAAATAACCAACAAAAAAACCCATTCTGTTTACTTAAATCTGTCAGAAGTACATTTTGTTTTATTGATCTCTTTTACATGGAATGGATGGGAGGTCTGCTAAATTGGCAAAATATATTTATGACTCACAATGTAAAACTGTTTATAAATTGACATGCAAGTTGAATTTGTTTACATATTACACCAGTTGAATTTGTTTACATATATCATTTAAACATAGGAAACTAGAAGCCCATTAAACTGGAATAAGCAACTTAATAATTGTCACTAATACAAAACAGTGTTACTCAGTAATTACTACGCATTTTGTTTTTAAGCAAACATTTACCTATCTCTAAAATCTGTACCTATAAAACTCACAATAACATTCTAGACAAAACAGACCTGTAGTGTATAGTATAGTATAGTTTTGTAAGCAGTCACAGTCAAAAAAATCTAATATAATAAAAATTATACTTAAATTTAAATTTAAATAATAAATAATTATGGCAGAAATAACAACCTAAGCAACACTATGCCCAGGTAATAAAGGATAAATGTTTTAAGTGAGTTTATCTTGTCAGAATTGGACCTCTAGTTTCGATAATATTGTTTCAGAAAATGAGCCAAGCCTGTGATAAGTTTAATCCACAGGTCTGATTCTAGTGTGAACACAGATCAATCAACTTGAGGATCCTAATCTGATACCCGTCACTGTAGTTTTACACCTTATATCTGTGTCCATGAGAGTTTACTCTGATGTTAATAAATTAAGCATTATTAGTGCAGCAGGTGACAGCAAGGGTGAGTGATCACGCCATCTGGAGAAGAAATGACGGGCTGAAGTCGGTTATGATTGTGGGCAGCTGAGCATCGTGCTTCAGGGTGACTCACAGGATCGTGCTTCATGATGATTTTGTCCTTGTCAAAAACACAGCATTTGATCTTCACATCCAAAAAATACAGCTTTATAAAGCTAAAAACATCATTAACCCATAATATCAGGACAATGCAGATCCATTCTGGCAGTAAAATAAAAATCAAAGTGGATGTTAAAACACACATTTGAGTTTAAACTAATCAATTATTTTATTAATTGTCATATTTGTAAATCACATCAGGGCTTTTTTTGACCTTTTTTCTCAGTTAGATAATACACAAAATTTTTGTGGCTAAATATTAAAATAGATAAGAAGCGCTTAGCTTAGATTTAACATCACTTTTTAGTATTTACTGATTTAAAAAAGAAATTTGCACTGTAAATTACAAATTAATTTCCCCTTTTTGCCTTTATAAATTCAATTCTCTGCTAAAAATCTTTACCTATGAATGTTTTGAATTTACCATTTAAAATCCCATTATGTAAAAGTCAACTTTGTATCTAAATGGCAGTTTTTGGTTACCAATATAGTTAATTATATAGTACAGTAAAATAAACCCATTTGCTTAAGTGAAACTAAAGTATTATGTGCCCCCCCCCCAGAATCTCACAATAGTTGCTCTAATTTTTGCATACTTCCTCTAACTGCTTTATAATAACAATTTTTTGTCAGATAGTATAAAAGTGAGGTAATTAGTTGCAGCACTTTAGGGTTTAAAACTACACATATTCCCTGGGTTATAATATACCACAATGTAAAGGGTGGAGAGCGGCACGAGGTTACAGCAGGTATCAGAGCTGCCTGACAACTGCAGGGATCCTGATTCTTTACCGACTGTATGGATTTTTATTCGTTTTCTGTCTTTACATGTGGGTTTCATTTAAGTTCCTTAGTTTCCTTCTAACTCCCAAAACATTTTGAATGGTGAACTGACTGACTATGATGGTAAATATCTTCTGTTTATCTCGTCTGATTTGTATTCCGATTGACACCTACTTTTCCAAAAATGCTATAAAGTGATTATTAAAGAATAAATGATTTAAATGATAAAGATTTAAAAACTTAACTGATTAATTTTAGCAAAAATTGTACATGTCTCCTGTAGACTTATTTTTGTTCTAATTCTAACCCTCTAATATCCGGAGTAATACTTTATGAAGGGGTCAGGAATGGAACGCTCATTAGTAACGGCTGCTTGAAAGCCTGTTACTGTCTGATAAGATGGCTCACATGCTCCACCCTTAAATGCAAAGCAGCATGGATATTTTTTAATAGATTTTGAGAGAGTAAGCTAATAGAGATGGAGGTTGGCATGACCAGACCATAAGTCTGATTGCTTTGCCAGCCATCACATTTTATTCTGTTCTCTTGTTAATTCAAAAGCCGCTCAGCTTTGATTAAAGATGTCATGCACACAAACCACTGACTGATCATCTTATGTATATGGTAGATCTCGTTGAACTATTGATCTAAAGACCAGGGCTCGATTCCCAGCACCTCCAAGCCACCACCGTTGAGCCCCTGAGCAAGGCCCTTAACCCAGTTGTATAACAGGGAATAATGTATTTCTCTCTGGATAAGTGCGTGTTCCAAATGCTGTAAATGTAAATGTTTATTGGTTGTTAATTACCACATATAATTCATTAAAATAAAAGTTTTATTTCATAAAGTACAAGTTGATTTTAAATGCATTGTATAGTTTTATAGATTGTGACTATGGCATTCAGGGGCTTTGTGCACAGGGAGTGTTCTGTACAGAGCCCTGACTTGATGAACGCCGATTGCACCACATACCTCCTCGTCTGATATCACTAATAATATTTTAGCTGAATAAACACATCTCACAATTCAGCTTTAAATCGAGGCTGTGCACAGGGAGCTGGTGGCTAGAGCCACTGCCCCTCTGCCGCTCCCCACCACCCCAGCTCGAGGTGCTCTAATACCGCACTGCTTAGGAACTACTGATTCTGAGATGCCCTGTCACAACTATTTTGAGACTAGTAACAGGCATCAAATTCATACATTCATTCACTCATTGGCTCATTCAGTCACTGAATTACTCCCTCACTCCATCCTCTTACAATCCTTACTTTCCTACTTGCTCACATATTTATCAAGTCCTTCACTCGAACTCACTAACACAGTTACTAACTCATTCACTCACTCTCACTTGATTTAAGTCATTGACTTGTTTACTCTTTTAGAAATTCCTTTACTTTATTTCTCTCTCACTCTCTCATAAAAATGACTTTCTCACTAATTCACTTTCCTGCTCAAAGATGAAGAATTTTCACAAGGAGAATGTTTGGTACACTTGTCTTAATAGATGTACAAAAAAAAGGGTCAACATTAAACCTGTAGTTTTTCACAGGCTGCCACTGGAAAACAAATCAGTGTTAAACATGTGAGCCAGGGTGAATTTACAATGCACTAGAATATTCCCACAGGGCTAATAATAAATTGCCACCACTGTTTTACTAGCCAAATGCTGTGGCAGTTGTGAACATTATTTTACTGCAGGGCTATATCATATTTTTCTACTCGAGTTATTTTTACACCTTGTATATGAAAGACTTCTAATAAAAAAAAAAAAAAAAAAAAACAACTAATGTAATGTAATATAATCTTATTATAGTCACACATTCGGTGCACAAAAGCACAGCGATAAATTCACGATGAGCAAACCATATTGACATGCACCACTCACAGCCGGGGTAAATTATAATTTTGTGTCCATGATTAATGTCTTGTAATTACCACCATTGCTTTAAATGTAATTTTTCAAGCGCTTTCACTTCATCTTTGCCTTCGTGTGTCTTGTATTTCGCCAATAATAATAAGTTGTTCTACATTTTTGTTGGCAAAAAATTACAGTAGATTTATATACATTACTTAGTATGGAGATTATTCAAGAGAAAGTGTATGACATAATTAACCCGTATGCAGTATGATAATCAAAATGTTCACATATTACCAGTTTGCACATTAATGTGAATAAGATAGCTTTAGGAATGAGGAATGCTACACTTGTATATCCCGTGTGTACCGTTACGTTATATCTTAAGCTTCTTCCAAATTGCTCAAGTGTCAAAGGCATAGCAAAAATTCCCCTGCATGAGCCATAAACTGAAAAATGTACTCATTAAATTGCTGGATTAAAGTAGATCCGACATTAAAATCAGCACACACATACCCCCCACCCCCTCCCAAGTCTGTTCAGAAATTTTATGAATACAGCTGCTGACTATTTTTCTTCTCTACAGTTGCATTTCAAAGTCGTGCATCAATTGTACTTAAATCTGGTTGTAATTTTTATGGTCATAGTGTTGAATGCTGCGTAGAAAGTCCTTTAAGGTCATAAAAGCCTGAATGTATTGGTATAAAAGTAATGAGTTTTCTGCTACTGCTACTCTTAAGCTTTATGATTTTGAATCATTTCTTCAACTTCAGTATTTAGTATTCATTTCAGTATTCAAAATTCATGAATTGTACAGGTAGAAAATTGAGTTGGGAAATTTTCTACACTGTCGGTCCAGTGTTGTGCATGTTACTTTAAAGTGATTATAGTTACTAGTTACTTTTCACAAATAGTAACTAAGGTACATCATTCTAAAAGTAACTAATTACAAAGAAAAAATAACTATTGTTACTTTCAAAATATGTCAAATAATTGAAATGCCTCAATATTAAATAGGTTAAATATAATTTTTTATAAGAAATCATTGTACACTAATCTACACTATTGTAATTTTATGGTGTCATCTGACAATGTGCGATGCTTCATTAAATTAGAATTACTTGACACCAACGTAGAGAGACTCTTTCACTCTGGTCATAAGTTACACGTTACATAAACAGTTTTGTCTTTCACCATTAACAAGGCAAAAGTAGTACTGATACGTCCAGTTTGTGAAAACTACTTTTCAACTCAATGGACTTCCATCGCTCTGAATCCTGTAAACCGTCCGAATTGTATTTATACTACCCGTGACTATACTATAAACAACATTCGGAAGTACGTAATTACCGATGGATGAGAGAGTAATGCCGCATTTTATTGTCAGCAATGGTTAGGCCGTTGTAATTCGTTTGATTTCTTGTGAATGCAAAAAAAAGTAACAACATCATTGTCTGTGACATTCAAACAGGAAACTAATAATTAACATTGGCACGTGCCAGTTAAGGAACGCAGAAGAGTTCTTAGGTTTAATTTCCATTACCACTAAGCTGCCACTGCTGGGCCCCTAAACAATGCCCTTAACCATCAATTGCTTTGGTGGATAAAATATGAGATAATTCGAGATATAAAGATATAGATATAGATATAGGCATCTGCCGAATGCCAAAAATATAAATGTATGCAAGTGCAATATATAATGCTTTATTAGGAAATCTAAAATCCAAACAAATCAAGGGAAATGGAATAAAGTTTAGTCAGGATTTAGTGTTACTTCACAATCGGAATTGTTTGTGTGACTATATGGTGTGTTGATTGTGTACAGGTTTGTTTAACTAGTAATCATCTCTAAACATGACCAGTTCCAAAATCGCACTAGTTAATTAAGAGTTGACTGATGTTAAGACCAATCTCCTAAGATCTGCCAAAAAAAACCCAACTAATCTATGGCAACATATTAAAAATGCACAATATATAATAACAAATCTTTGAAAAAATTTGTTTTTTAATTGGCACAAATATAATTTCATGCTGTGTTGTCCGCTATTTGAAACTGCACCGAAGATTATTTAGCTATGTCCTGTCAAGATAATTTAATTAACTACTACATTAAATAAATGAGAGCCCACCGGCACATCTCTTTGCTCTGGAGTGTGAGCCATTAGTCTGTACTGGCAGTGTGGATAAGATGATTTGGGAGAAAACTACGTACACTAGAGTATTATCAGTGATTATTGACTTCAATCCTTGTTATGACTTCTTGACTTAAATGCTTAGTACCGTTTCCCGTTGAAATGATCAGAGCTTTTATTTTATTAATATGCCTCTACTGTAAATGTGTTTATCAACACAGAACATGGCATCATTTTCTTTAAACCTATTTTTTAGATTAAGCAGAAACTTTGGAAAATATTGTGACCGAGATGTTTTGTAAAATTAATTGTTTAAATGATTTACATTAAGAGCATTTGGCAGATGTGACTTTATCTTATCCAAAGAGACTAAAACTTATCACTTAACCTTTATTTACAATTAGGGGTTAGAGGCCTTGCGTAGGGGCACAGCAATGGCAACTTGGTGGTGATGGGAATCGAACCCTGATCTTCTGAGCAATTCTAGCAGAAATTCTAGCAAAAGAAAAAATACAACATTATATTACAGAATTGTTGGCCATTTCTAACACTTTTAAGTTATCCTAAGATAATATTGTCCTTTTAAACAAAATGTTATTAAAAGACTGTGAAGAAAAAAAATCATTATTTCTAATAGCATTTATGGTTGATTAAATGACCAGCTATTTTTAAAATTTAGAGTTTTAAAAGAGTACTTAGAGTTTTTTTTTACATCTTTTGCAGTGATGCATAAGGAGAAAAATCTAAAGAATTAGATGGACTGTGGATGATTTTAGAGGGGGTCTGGCTATCTATATATGTATATATTTCCATGGCTTTGGTTCTTAAAATGTATTGTTTTTATAGTTTGGGGAAATTTTCCTAGTTTATATATGGTGCCACACTATACATGGACACCTCCCCATATCTCTTTTTCAGTATTTATGCACAGAACATGTTCTACTACTATTCATATGCTTCCATGTACAGTATATGTATAAATGCTATGGTTTATACTACTGCTTTAATACTGTGCTTACTGTTACTGCCTTTAACCTTTTTTTATATTCATATATTAGATAGATAGATAGATAGATAGATAGATAGATAGATAGATAGATAGATAGATCGATAGATACTATAGGATATTTAATAAGCTTGCATTAACTGTGCAAACACACAGCTGCCTAAAAAGTTTTTGCATGCTGTTGCATTTAAATTTCCCTCCACAAGCCAAAGCCCCTAAACACCAACAGAGATTCATTAAGACATGGTTTCACAAGTAAGGTTGGAAGAACATTGAACCCTGACCTCAACCTCAAAGAACACTCCTGTGATAGACTCCACTGTTATCTTGGTACTTGTTCCAATTTCTAGATCACTGTTCAATTAATGTTGCGCTTAATAGATAAATGAACAAAAAAATTTATAGTAATGCTCAAGTCTATTTCACAGAAAGGCGAAGGAGGTTATAAGGCATGAAGCAGAATAATTCAGTATTATAACCAATTGGAATAAGATGTTTCACAGTCAGGTGCTCATATATTTTTGGTTATATAATGCAGCTCGTTAAAAAGACTCTGTTTATAAAGAACCAAAGTGTTCTTTAAATATATTTGAATATTTTGTTGGTTGTTGTCTTTAAGATGCATAAGAGCTTCTTACACAGTGTACTCCTGTTTATTTAAAAAAATATTGTTGGCTTGACATTAAACTATCTTGGTGCAACAAATAAGTGTCTTACAGGGGCAAAGAGCAGCTCTTGTTAGAAATAAAAAGCAGTTAAAGTCAAGCACAAAATATTTAAACTTCAAGTGTCTGGGATTGATACAGGAAGTACTCCAGGTGTATTATATTTATAGGATAAATAGTCCAGGGCACCCAGACTAGCAATTTATTCACCGCTGACTTTTTATTGCTTTTTATTGCTTTCAGATTTAATAAAGTGTTAAAACCAGACTTTATACTTTGTATGTATTTTCTTTTATATTATTAACATGAATTCTTTTAAAGATACTGTGAATGTAAATAAAACAGATGTACACTACGTAATACGAGAAGTAAAAGCTGGTTGATTCTAAAGTGGGTGGTTTTAAAATGGGCGATTTTAGTAAAAGAAACAGACGAAGCGGAATGTGTCTAATGATGTCTATTGTTGATTGGAAAGCATCATTTGCTACAGTTAGGTAATTATTGCTGTATTATCTTTGGCAAAAGTGTTTATAATGCTACAGGATTTTTTTACTACTGAGCTGATGGATAGAGTAAATAGAATTATGTTTGGCTCTTTATTGTTGCTATGTGTATGCTCAAAAAAATTGTAAAAACTTTTTACAGCTTACAAAAAGTAAGAACATTCATCATTAACTCATTTTGTGCCAGAGTGAAGAACTTTTTACATCATTTACAGTAAATAATTAAATGAATTGTTGTGATGAAGTGCCTCAAAATGTTTGTTTTTTTTAACTTTAATAATATTTAAATAGGCACATGGTTTAACCTCTATAAACTGACATTCAAAATTTAGCTTGGCTTTAGTCCAGTTATTTAAAAGAATGTCATTTTTACCAAGCAAAATAAAAAGTTAAGAACCCCCCTTTCCCTGTTAAACATTTAGAAAAAACTATAAAATACCAGTAAATAAATCTTACCATTTATACATATATACAATTACGAAAATGATTTTATTCAAAGGGTTACTAAAAACATTTTAAAAAGTGTTTGATTCTTTCAAAATGTACAGCAGCAAACACAGAGAATTGTTGGTTATTAGTGATTATTCACTTATTCAGGGTTAGGCATTCAATTTCCGCATCCGCTATGTGTGCTTGGAGTTTGCATCATCTTTAAAATGTACCTAAATAATCTGAAGTGTGATTTTACCCAGCAAAATTTTGGCCCACTCTCCAGCATGTCATCTTCCTTGTGCTCTGGTATGTGCTTAAAGCTCTCCATAACCCTGAATTCAATAAATGCCCCAGACAACAAGTTTGGGAAATAATAACGTGTAAAGTTCAGGCCAACTGTAGGCACTTGATCACTTTTATATAGTACAAAGACTACTTCATCTGTGTATTTGTTGTGGCTTAATATAAAAGGTGTGTGCTATTTAATCAATGAATTTTAGTGTTGGTTAAGCATCCATGCAAAAAGCTATGCACTAGTTGGTGTTCTTGAATGTCAAATGTCAGCCCCAGCCTTCATGTTTACAGTATCTGGCTCTCTAAAATTAACTATAAAAGGCTTTGCTTTTAGGTTGATTGTTGTTTTCAGAGATAATCGGCTTTCTCTAAAATAATTCATGTTTTTTTTATTAGACATCATTAGTATTACAGCCTTCATCTTTGAATCATATTTACATAAATGGCTAAATTTTTAATGATAACCTTGTATACTTAATTCACTGATTCATGATTTATTTATTGCATTCTTCAATGATAAATCACCACCACCTGCTATTTACAGTCCTGCATTACTAACAGTTAGATTTTTTATTTTTTTTTAAGTTTGTTTATGCAATTTTTCCCCAATTTTTTTCAGTCCAATTTCTATTTCTCTGGAGGAATTTAAAACTAGTGTTTAATACTTCAAAATATTTTATACATTTTATAATAGTCCACGAGACCCGAGATACTCTGTAAAACTAATAGAAATCTGTCATTTAGCTGAGATAATAAGTGTTAAACATGTGGTTTTAAGGCTATGGCTAACCAGTGTATATTATTCAATTATTCACAACTATAAATGATGCTTAAATTTAGAGCATGTTTTATGCAAAAAGTCGTCCCATGTTCCTGACTATTGTTCATGCGTTCTGTGATCAGACCCAGTGTAATGACTTTAGTGAAGGGGCAGGGAGCAATAATATGGCTGAATAATATACAGCAGCTAACGTAATAAGGAATAATATGGCTTTTTAATGTGTTAACAGCTAATGTTCAGTCTCATGACCCTGCATTTAATGTGCTTAAGCGTAAATTAGGTTTTGTATTTGTTCCGCATGCTCTGTTGAAATGTTCAGTGGATTTCATTTTGAAATGAAATCAACTTAAAAAGCTTTAACGACATTTTGGCAATATGAAGATGGTGTGGGACCACAGTGGTAGTGCAGTCGTTAAGGTGTTGGATTGTCAATTGGAAGATCAGGGTTCGATTTCCAGCACCAAAGAGTTGCCACTGCTGAGCCCCTGAACAAGGCCCCTAACCCCTAATTGCTCTGAATAAAGCAGTGCTGCATAAAACAAAACTACAGGCTACAAGTGAATCAACACATTTTCCCATACAGTTCAGGGTGCAAACTGTTTCAACTGTTTCAAAAAAGTTATAATACAAAAGACTTAACCACTTGCATACCAAAGTTACCTGGTTAAATCCTTAGATTGGGTTCCTGTTTTTGAGGTAGGATTCTGTGCATGTTCTGCCCATCATAAATTGAACACATGGCAGAAACCTGAATGAATGACCATTATTTACTCTTTAACATTATTCTCTTTGTTCAGTCTCTTTTACTGACTGAATAAGCAGTAATTGACTTCCAATGTTGTGAGCACATTTACTGTAAGACAGTACTTTGTAGTAAGACATTATGTCTATTAGTTAGTGGACAGCGTCACAGGGTAATGGAGCTGTCCCTGTAAAAAAGAAATTCTAAACCTTGCAAATCTATTGTCTAATAAGCAGTGTTTCCGGATAGGACTGGAGGCTAGGGTGAAAATATAATCAGTCTTTATTACTTTGCAGGAGAGTAATGAAATAAACGGGGTTTCAAAATACTCACAGGGTTCGTTATCCTGACTTTAATCTTCACAAATGTATTATTTTCTAAAGACAGTTTATTAAATGGAATTAATGTTGAAGAAATGTTGAAACTGATTCTTCTAACAGGGTTCAAACTGAGAAAATATCCAAGTACATTTTTTTAATTGCTTTGGCAAAGTCAAATTTTAATGTCAGTGACTTTTTTTATTTTAATTTTGATTATATTATATTGATTATATATTATTTGGAACTGAATAAAGTCTAGACACAAACCTCTGTAGCAGATTAACAGAATGACTTACAATAAACTTGTTCATTCAGGAAACTTATTATATGAGGGGAAGTGGTATTGTAGTGGTTAATGTGTTGGACTGCTTATTTGAAGATTAGCATTCAATTCCCAGCACCACCAAGTTGTCACTGTTAGGCCCTTGAGCAAGACCCTACCCCCAATTGCTTGGTTATATTAGAGATAAATGTTAATATGCTTAAGCCAGCAAAGAGAATATGTGTAGTGCACATTATAACATATTTCATACAGTAATGAATAAAAAAAATTACTATTGGCTTTGGTAGTAACAGTTTAAAAAATTGTAAACAAATGAAAAAAGTTAAAAACCTGGGGGGGGGGGTGACTTGTGTGAAAATGTGTTAAAGCGACTAAAGGTGGATGAAATCATATTTGCCAAATAAATTCTGACATACCGAATATTAAACCCACATGACATAACAACATAGCTGCTACCAGCAACAGGTGTGTCTGGACCAGAGCATGACCAATATATCAGTTTGCAGATTTTATCAGACGATTAGCTTATACATTTGTATTGACGACATGATCCTGATATTAACATATTTTTACAAAAAGCAGATAAATGCTAAAAAAAAGTCTTTAAGTCTCCCAACTCTTTCACTTTAGTAAGGTCTCTTGTTCAGCCAGCGGCAGACAAACAGTCGCTAACTAGTTTGTGAAATATATAACTTACTGAGTGCGTGTGGCGAGATCTTTGTGTGTATTGCGGGAGGAAAAAATATATTTGTGGGACTCACGCAAAATATAATTATATTTTAAAATTATATTGCTAAAAACAAATAAACTATTATTTATTTACTGCATGAAAGCAACGAGAACGATTTGGCTACAGTAACACTCGCATGGTTCATGGGTGCAATGTTGACATGACACCGGTGGAAGTGCTAAAGAGCTTATGTTCATCATTCCATTAAATTAAACTCAAATAAAACAAAACAGCCCTGTGATGGACTGTAGACCTGTACCCCTCCTGCCTTTTGCCCTTTTACAGACGGCTGGGATAGACTACAGCAGATCTCTGTGACCCCGAATTAAGGAATAAGCGAGTATAAAAGATGGATGGATGAATGAGTAAATAAATAAAACAAACCATATTTGTTCATTTTACCCCTCTTTCTTTTTTATTTGTATTCAAAAGGGAAGCAAGTGAAATAACATAGTAGCGGGAAGGAGCACTGAAATAAAAGTTAAGGTTATACATTTACCGGGAGGGAACGGGAGAAAATAACACATTTTCATATCACATTCAGAGAATTTTTGTCCCCTGAATTATGATGGGTGTGAATTGTGCTTAAAAAAACGTGTCACCTTATCTTCTCTGACCGGCAGAACGCTCCACACATGCAGCTGACATAAACCACACTTTCAATAAATAAAAAAAAATACTTTACAGTTATAAAATGGTTTCCATGTTGACGCATACAGCCAGGATTTGCACACAGCTCGTCTATGTCTGCCAATGTCCAATTTGCCATGTAGAGACTCCTTTGAATGAATTCATTTCATGTTTAACACTGAATATATGATGCATCACTCATTCTGTCTAAATCGGTGTACAAGTCATTTATTCAGAACACATCAGAACTTCATAAATGTGTTTAGCATATTTATGAAACCTTAGCCTTAATAATTCACAAAATTTTGTTTTTTATAAGGCAAAGTGTATTAAATTACCTATAAAAGTTAGTTTAGTTTATATGCGATTGCAGATTCCAGTTATAAATATGGAATTTCCTGTACAAGCTGGAATTTCAATTTGATTATTTTATTATTATTATTTTATTTTAAACTGAGATAGTGGTTGTTTAAAATGTATTAAATGTTAGTGTTAATATACATTTACTGCATTTGGCATCACTGAGCAGTTGAGGGTTAAGGGCCTTGTTCATAAATAAAAATCAGGTCAGTGCACTAAAAAAAAAAAAACTAAGGCTAGGACTAACTAAGATTTTGAACAAGGCCCTTAACTCTCAACTGCTCAGTGATGCCAAATGCAGTAAATGTATATTAACACTAACATTTAATACATTTTAAACGACCACTATCTCAGTTTAAAATAAAATAATAATAATAAAATATATATTATACCATGGAATAAAAATAGACAAAAGTAACTGTAGGAGTTACAGGTTGGTAGGAGAATACAAAAAATCCCTAAACATGCCCAACATGTAATAATCTTGTTGGAAATGGCACAACAAGAATAATTCCTCCACAGTACAACAAATACAATGTTGACCAGCCACTTGTGACCAGCTGAGATCAATAAAAACTGAGATTAATGGATTTTTTTTTTCGCCTCATGATTGAAGAGGTCTTCATGAAACATTTGTAAAAAAAAAAAAAAAAATGCCTTCTATATGATGCTTCCCTGGGAGCAGCTCCATGACACACACAGCTCCATGGCGTGATTTATAGACTGTCTGTGCAAAGATATAGATTCTAATTCTAGTGCAACACTGTCATGAATACAACATGCGGATACAACAAGTGGACAAACCCCACTGATGTGTGTAATTAAATCCAACTCCTCTGGATATACAAGCCAGTTTTGCAGTTTTTTTGTTTTAAAACGCCTGCTAGACCCTGTGGTTGCTATAGTGGCCGATACAAGCAGCATGATTTTTTATTGTATTTCTATGTTTTTCCAACATATCTGCTGTATTGTTTTACAACTGGATATATACTGAAGAACCATGTCTTATTTCAGAGCTGTCATAGAGAAATATTGAAAATGTTTCTCTTCATTTAACCCACAAAAAAGTGAGAATGAGATGGCCCACTTCTGTCCTTTTCTTGAAACCAATTCACCTTCCACCAAAAAACCCTTCTTTTTTTTCTTTCTTTGGTTTTTGCAACAAGTACAGATGCACTCCTGTCGACATCTTCAACGTTTTGTCAAAAGAAATAATAATAGCAGATGGAATTTACGGTTTTACTGCAGCTTTGTTCTATCGCCTCCTTGCACACAAAGATTTACAACTGCAACAAAAAAAAAAAACATTAGTTAGATTGGATAAAGTTCCCAGCATCCTTTCAAATCCTTTTCATGTTTTAATGAACATGATTTACATTCATATATGAACTTATTTTTGCATTTACATTTGAAAGCATTTTATTGACAAATTTATATTGACACTAGAACAGTTTATTTTGCTTATTGTTACGGGTGAAATGATTCATTTTTACTTTGCACCATTTAAAACCTGTTGCCCTGACTCTTAATGTCTTTTATTTTATTTATTGCAAAAATACACCAAAATTTTGTTGTAAAAAAATCACATATGTTAATCATGTATAACAATTGTGTAATCATGTATTGAACAATTGGGGGTTAACGGTCTTGTGTGTCAAATAAAACCAAATAAATCATGTAGTAAAAAGTATGAAGCACTAAAAAAGTGCAATACAATATCAAGAATGCTACTTTGATTAGTTAATCAATGACATTACCAGATATAATAGATACTACTGAACATTCAGTCTAGTAATGCAGCTCCTAAACAGCAAAGCTAGAAAAAATGGAAGTTTGGGCTGTCAGACATAGCAAATCATATAATACAGCTGATATGGAATACCAGCAAGGTGGAAATGATGTGTCTACCTGGGAGAACACACAAACAGGCTGAAAAGCATTCAGTTCTCAAAAAATTGTTCGAAGAAAAATCCTTCAACTTCAGCAGACTCGCAGCTTGCTCATTCGCAATGTCTGTCCAAATGCTTTGCAGTCATGTCATTCCTGTGGCTTCAAGTTAAGAAAAAGTGCTTCAGTGTGGAATCTCCTCTATATTTCTGTGCTCTGACTTTAACTTTGAGATGCAATGCAAACAGCTTTACAGTGCAAACAAAAAAAGATAATCCATCAGGACCAAAACGTTAAGGTTTTTTGCTTCTTTATCCAGCCCGACGGCAGGATGAGATATTTTATTATTCAAGTGCAGACACTCAGGCGTTCTAAGAGCCTAGGTTTCTGATTGCTGTGCTTTTAACATTATTAAGAACATATTGTCGACTTGTAGAAGTACAGAGTAGCAACTTAAAGTTGCCAGCAGTTTCCTTTATTTCTTTAGTTGTATTTTCCAGCTTAATTCATTAAAAAGAATATTATGATATGCTACGTTGAGTATTATGTACAGTTTCAAATCTCCTTAGTTGTAGAAAATTTAAAGATCAAGCAATTTTAACAGAAAATTTTTAACCTTGTGCTGGCAGTTGCTCGATGCCATTTGGGGGTCATACAATGTCTCTGCCCTATATTGTCCAAAATTGTGTTAGGATAACTCGTACTATTTTCGACTATTCCTATAATTAGTTTGTCTGTTTAAACCCTTATGAGAGCCAAGCTCAAGCTTTTGCCAATAAGAAAGTAAGATGTCTAGTTTACGCATACACCCTGTCCGTCAATAGCAAGACTGTTTTTTCCCTGTTTCGCTGGTTATGACCATGGCTATGGTGTCTGTAACGCATAATTTCCTTATTGCCTAATAACTGTCTGCTAAGTCTGTCATTTCAGGAGCTATAGCTATTGTATAGTACTAATAGCATAGGTGCAATATTTCTGTTGAAACACACCAGTTTCTCGGAAAAGTTCACATAAGTAAATTAAGTGTGCTTTTTTTTCTAGTTAACACAGATTAAGTATAGTCTCGGTTAATATTACAGTAAATACAATAGGACAAAATAAAATATTATATATTTATAACTTTATAAATATTAATAACCTGTAAAATTCCTAGTGGAAAATGGGAAAAGCACAGGAGACCTGTCAGTTAGGTTTTCCTCGTTTCTTAAGGTATCAAAGCAAACTCCATACATGTCCTTCAATGTCTCCTCTTTACATTATTACCCAGCTGTGTTTAATCAATATAAAGTGTAACAACATGTACAGCAAATGATTTGATATAATCTCGGCGCACAAAAATAGTAACATGACAATAATAACCTGACATGTACAATAACGATATGACTGTACACCTTATCTGATGTTTTAAAGCATTAATGGTTTGAATTTGCTAATTAAGTGTTTAGCAGAGTGTTAAGAAAAACGAACCTTGTTAGGTTATGGAGAGAAAGAAGCTCTTTTATTTGACATAAAAAATGTATGTTTATTATAAATACATTAAAATAATAGCTAATTAAAAAAAATTCTAGTGGACAACATAAAATTGTCAGGTTAAGCATATTCTGTACTGATTGTTGTTAATAGATGGTGAAAAAATTGCAGCTTTTTGTAAAAAATAAAAGAGAATAAAAGATAAACATGGCATTGGGTTAATAAAATATAGCAACAAACTGCATTCAAGTTAGACAACTGTACTATTTAGTAGAATATATGTTATAAGAAAATATATTTGGTTGCCTAGCTGTACACACTCTCTGTTTAATAGAATATACCATGCTCAAAATCAAACAATTGCATGTAACTCATAGTCAATAATCAAATGTTTCTAATCAACCCAAAGCTCCAGTTTCATTCTGGGGATTCATTTGACTGCTAAAATCTTGGTCAGAAAAATAGCTTACAAAGCATGTACAAAACCGCATTGTTGAAAGGTATCGATCAGCAGATTTGTACAAATGAATTTCTAAAGCATCAGATGCATCATGGGACACATTAAATGTCACTAAATGCACTGTGTGTCAAATGTCATTACAAAAAAAAAGTTTGTCTTACAATAAATGGATAGAAATAGTCAGGATAAAGGGATTTCTGGATAAATACAAATTATCATATGGACAAATGTTCACAAAACTTCAGACAGCTAAATATAAAAAGAATGTAACTTTTAACGTGATAACAAATCTCACAAAGTCAGCAAAATGATTAATATTCCTACCTGAGGTCACAACTTTAGTTGTGTTTGTGAACAGTTTATGAAATAAATACAAAATTCCCTCCATTTATTAAATTCTGATTTGTTGGCTGGCATCAGACCTCTTGTATCTCCTCAAGATGTCCTTGATTTGCAAACCAGGCAAAGATTCTAATAATGTCATGTTGTTGATGGCGGATGTAAAGATCTCGACAAAGATTGTTTCCTTTAGACTCAAGAAAATTCTCATTTATTAACACTGATCCCAAAGGGGTTGATAAACAAAACATCTAGTCTTTTCATGGGTAATCTGCCCTTAGTATCTATTTTTTATACTCAAAGCATAGAAAACACAGACATTGACCGCAGTATTGTTAGATACAAAGATAAAAAAACAGAAATTATATTAGAACATGGAACATAGGCTACAGAGTGCCTTAAAAAATTTTTTAAATCCATATTCCAAATATTCACCATTTGTTTAGACATCAAATCTGTAACATCTTTCTGTTCCGACATCAGGTGGAACACTCTTCTTAGACCTCAGTGCAGACACGGCTATAAAAGTTGAAACAGTGCTTACAGACCAATCATTTAAAAACATATTCACTAACTTTAATTAAATAACAGTTAGGGTTAAAAATACTGTATATACTGTTTCTTGTGTTCATGTGAAGGGGTAAAGGTGTCTTGATGCTCTTTTAATTAAGGGGTAAGTAGAAAAGCCAGATATCCCCTTCAAGCAAAGATTTTTTTAGACCACACTTCAAATGTAGGGGTACATGGCAACATGGCTGCCCAAGCAACCAAAGAGATTTGTAAATACATACTTGCAACATTCACAATATTGACCTTTAATATTCTATACCCCCTTTTCCCACCCACTGTGCAAATAGTCCAATGTTATGTCTTCTGTCTTGTCTTGTTTTGTCTAGTTTCTTCTTTGTTGTATTGACTTGTCCGTCTATTGACAATACAACAATAATAGTGCAACAAATTCACTAACGTTAATAAAATAATAAAAAGAAATGGTGTAACAACTTGTACAAGCTCCAGTGTTCATCTGTATTTTTTGCAGTAATAAGGAGTTTTACGACAATTATCTGTTTTATTACATTTAATGCTGTGTTCATATTTTACTGTTATGTTCTTCAAAGAATCTTTTTCAAAAATGTTAAACTGCTGCACAATAGTCACAACATATTTTATACTTGCTAATGTTACCCAATGCCTTGACAGAATACCCTGTCATAAAAAAAGACTAGTGGAGGAAAATTAGCTTTATATCGCAAGTATGATGATGTGTACTGGTGGTGTCCTACTTCTTAGGGGAATACTTTCATCCCTTTCTCTTGTCAGTCTGTTTTAAATTGTATTGGGCCTTAGTATATATGAGGAGTAAAACAGATGGCATTTGTTTTTCACTTTAGAGTAATATGGTTATTTATTTTTTTACAAAGGTTTAAATATATATTTTACAATCATTGCAAAATGAATAATGCCTTGTGGTTACACAAATTTGATATTATGATATAGCAAGAAAATCATTTATAATCACATTCTTCGCTGTCAACCAGATAAAGGTTCTTTTTTTGAGCCTGTTTTTTTCAAGATTTCTTCTTTACAGTTATTGCCTGTGGCTTGCTTATTAATTTAATTCAAATTTGTTTCAATTTTGTCTTTTTGTGACTCACTATAATATCTAAGCAACTTTAAAGTAATAATAACAAAAAAAATTTTGATACATATAGAGAAATATAAAAATGTAATATTTATCCCTAAAAAAAAAAAAGTAATCCTGTTTAATGCTTTATTTACATTTTGTATATTCTTGCAAAAAAAGCTGTAGAAATAAAACATAAATAAAAGGAATATCTAAAATGTTAGTAAAGCATTTTTTGAGTTTTCAAATGATTCTTCAAAATGGAATTTAAAATTCATTATAATTAAACAAACACATTCATGGCAGACGTTCCAGACCTCCAGTCATGTGATGCACAATCAGATCAGAAACTTCCACAATTCTCCATGGTGAATTCTAACATATTGCTTTCTCTTTATTATGTGTTATCCAGGGCAGCATGGTGGCTCAGTGGTTAGCACTGTTGCCTCACAGCAAGAAGGCCCTGTGTGGATTTTGCATGTTCTCCCCGTGCTTGTGTGGGTTTACTCTTGGTTCTCCGCTTTCCTCCCACATGTATGTTAGGTTATAGTAATTGGATATGATTTTGGTAGTGGATTAGTGCATTAGTAGTGGATACGATTTTGTCCTGCTGATCGGAGTGTTCTAAGTTTGAATCCCAAGGTCACCAAACTGCCACTGTTGGGCGTCTGCGAAAGGCCTTTCATTTAAACGTCCACTGCTCAGTTGTATGATTGAGATAAATGCTGGTTCCTCTGGATAAGTGTAGCTGTTAAATGTTAAAGCACACATTTTACTGATATGTACAGCTATGGTTCATTTAAGTCTGTAGATTATCGTAGTTATCACAGTGTTCCTTTAAACATACGGGTAGGTAATTGTATAGATGAGTATATTGGACAGATTGTGTTACCTTAGACAAATGTAATTTTTTATATAAGATTATGCTGCCCAAGTAGGTATAAGTTAATGAATGTTTTAGGACTAAAACTTGTAAGTTAATTGACAGAAATTTAACAACATACCCGTTTAGGTCTAGTCACTCATCTTTAATGTTGGGAAGGTTACTTTGGAAATGTAATAGCTTACAAATGATCTAATTTAAATAGTGTAACATTTTAATTTCTTTATAAAAGTAAACTAGTCAATTACATTTGATGACTTTTTGATTACTTTTACGTTTCTAAGATTTTTAAATAAATACATTTTAAACATTTATAGCAGACAGGGTTACCTTAGCATTTAGTGCTGTTTTCTGTTAGAATTTCATTTTTATCACTTGAATTAAAATTATACTTATTTAATTTTAAGCACAGCCACCACAAAAATAGACTCCATAACAAAAAAAGGTTCAAATCTTTGTATATCTATGACAGGAACCACTGGTAACTTGTAACAACTGGTACTGTAGTTTTGCACTGCAAAAGCATCAGAATAGCATCGTTTTAGTAAACTACTGTGCAAATCAAAAACATACAAATAAATTCATACTATTCAACATAGCCTAGGTTTTTAAAGGAAATATTCAGATGCAATCCTATTTGTAATCTTTAACATTTAGCATAGGTACCTGTAATTTATTTATAAATTTTCTGTCACTGTAACAAATTACTATTGGAATTATTTTATAATTAAATTATGTAACCCTGTTACATTTAATACCCTGTTATATAGGATAATTATCAGATCAGATCATTTTGCCCACCACTTTGTGTTTGTGTGTATGTGTATACATTTATATAAAATGTAAAATATTTTTCATGTTATTATTAATGCTTTATTATTATTATTATTATTATTATTATTATTATTATTATTATTATATATTATAGTTCAGTTATTTGTTATTTGTAGTTTAGTTTTGCCTAATAGTTCTGAAATGAACTGTGTGGCAAAAAGCTCAACTCTGCAGTACTGAATATTATATTATATTACATTTCATTTTCTTAGATTCTTCTGGAAAAGATTGATGTGATTTATTTAAACCATTAGTTTTTTAGTGGCATTACCATTAATATGGTACCCTGTAATTAGAGCAGATCTATTTGTTCCTGGGGCAGTTAATTAAGTCTTGTCTTGTTTTGTGTATCTTTTTGGTTTTTGGTCTTTTATTGATTCATTTATCGATTCTATTGAATGCTTGGTTGATTTAACTGATGCCAGAAAGTTGTATTAAATTCTTGGCATATTTCAGAGCATGGCTCTGTGTATATGCTTTGAAGGATCACTGATGAGAAGAATATATGTGATAAGCTTTTCATGTGTGGACGATTATGCATAGAAACAAATTTCAAGGAGATTGCCTGGGCCATTGCTTTAGTGATCGACACTGAGGTGAGGTGAATGATATTGAAATGGAAGCCCACATTTTACCAGACAGACTTATATTTCACAAGATAACGCTTCGGGTGATGAATTTGAGATGGCAAAAAGGTCTGAAAAAACAACCCCTCTAAAGGGGCTAATAATATGCAGGCATGCAATTTTCCTAAATTGTGATTTATTTTGACAGAAGAATTGGGGCATCCCTTCCATTACATCCATTTGGGATTTTTAAACATACTATGTAAGAGCTGTTTCAATCTTTGGGGATTAGTTTATTTCACTGTAATAGTATTGGTGAATTCAGTAGCTAAGGTTGGATAAAACGGTCTGGGGTATAGTTAGTATTCCAGTTCAACTTAGTTGTTCATCAGGGTTCTCTGTTCTTCAAGTTCTTGCATACCAGCATTGGCAAACCATGTTTTCATCAAGCTTTGTGCACAGGGGCATTGTCAGGCTAAAAGATGTTTTGGCCCTAATTTTAACATCCTATACAACTGGTTGCTTCCAGCTTTGTGGCAAATGTGTGGAAAAGACACACTTATCTAGGTGTTCTTCATAAACTTTTGGTCATATAGTAGATTTTGACTGTGATGTCAGTTTTGACTGCTAACATGACCTAAAATATCTTTATCTTTCTGCCCATCTTTGCCTGTGATGTCTTGCTGCAAAAGTCATATTAGGTAAGAAAACCATGAAATTTAAAAAATACAGTGGTTAAAAATAAAAAAACAGGTTGAGTAACAGAAATGTCTAAAACCCTGCTAGCCATGTGTGATTTCCCAAAGCACACAAATGTCTAGTTTTTGATAGTCATGTGCCAAAAAATTTTTAATTCTATCCATAGAGCTCATAGTCAGACATCAGCTGTCAAAATATCTAGGATGCACGTTATCTGAAAAAAAAAAGGTCTATATAGTTAAACACTAAACGATTTAATTTTAGGCTATTTATGCTTTGGTGTCTTTCAGTGGTATTGGACTAAAATCTTGCAGTGGGTCACTCTGTATATTTACAGCATTTGGCAAAAGCTCTTATCCAGGGCAACTTGCATTTATCTCTTTCATACAACTGAGCAATTGGGGGTTAAGGGCCTTGTTCAGGGGCCCAGCAGTGGCAACTTAGACGTGGCAACCCCGATCTTCCCGGTCTTCCCATCTTACATACTCTGTAGTGAGTTTACATAGTATGTGGGAGAATGTTGGAAAATATCTAGAAGTCTCTCATAAGCATCATTTTGCCATTGATTTTAACTAAATAGGGACCAAGCTTGAATGCAAATTTAGTAATTTGCCTTTTTAGGGGTGTGTGTGTGGGGGGTGTTTACACAGGTTTAAAATTCAAACATGGTGCTAAAAAGGTGCAAGGTGTTTTATTTTGAAGGAACTTTTAAACCAACCCGAGATCAGAAGAATTATTGAACATTTAATTTGGGGATACCAGATGAATGTGTGTGTCTCCCTCTCTCAATCTGCCTTTCTCTCTGTGGTTTGTGTATCACCCAAAATTGCCCTTCCACTTGTATTCTGCTAGCTTTTTGTAATAAACATAGTGTTCTTGCAAGAAGTGTTTGCGATTGGTTTTCTAGCCTGATTCTGGTAATGATGAACAAAAATTACAAAAGCAGAGAACAACATTTGACACGGCCATATCACTCTTGGTTGTTATGTTAAAGAGTGTGAAATATCGTGTATGAAAAGCTTGATAATCAAATTGTAAAGGTGAATTATCCGAATTATATCAAAACATCTCATCAAGGTTATAATTACATACTCGCACGCACACACATGCAAAACACTCACAGCTGCATTTATGATTTCTATTCTATTTTTCTACTTTTAAGTGTTACGTGTAAGAAATAGTATTTTCTTAGATAACAAACATGGTAAACAGAAAAGGTGTAGTTCGGTTGGTAGGTGTGAAGGAATAGGAGTGGGGTGGAATAAGAAAGGAAGGAAGGATGGGAGGGGTAAGAAAGTAGGGAAGGATGAAAGGGGTAAGAAAGGAAGGAATTGAAGAAAGGAAGGAAGTAAAGGAAGGGGTAAGAAAGGAAGGAAGTAAAGAAAGGAGGAAAAATGGAGAGGAAGGGGTCAGAAAGGAAGGAAGTAAAGGAAGGATTAAGAAAAACAGGAAGTGATGGAAGGGCGATGAAAGGCATGGGTAAGTATTCCTGACAGTATACTCTGTGTATTTTGTCTTGTAATTGCTGTTGGTGGTACTGCACTTGGAGCCACGAAGTGAATCTGTGCTTATCTAATTTTAATTTACTGCTAATAATGACAGTTTGGACAACTGCACTACCACTTCACCCAGTTATACCAAACTTCCCCTTCCAAAATTTGAGAGGCTGCCCTACAAGTTGAAAACCTGTGCACTAGGCAATGAAACCTGTGGCATCCTATTGCCTCACAATACAAGAGGGTTCACTTTTCTGGAACTAACCCCAACCCTGTGTTCTGTCATTCCGGTTAGATCCACCATGAATTCTAAATCAACAATAATGCTTAACTTAACTCTATGGCCAGTTTGAGATTAGCAGAAGCCTTTTCAGCCCTAAACATTTATCAGAACAATATTCTTTGTCCACTATCATGGCCCTGCGTAATTAAAAATCAGACGATGTTCGAGTTCACAAATTCAACCACTGTGCTCAGGGGCATCCCTCAGCTTTGTAATAGCTGATTAAATTCCAGTCATTGATTTGGGGGTTAAAGTAGAAGGAGTAGGATTCACAGAGCCGGGCTGTAAGAGCTGTCTCTCTGAGTCACCATTAATAATTAAGGGAGGAAGAAGGTTCAGAGCAATGGCCTTCCCCATCACTCATACCACTCAGTTCTTTACTCAGCCTGGCACAAAGGCTACTGGGACATGTGAACAAGAAGTGTGCAGGATCCTTTCATAGTGCTTGGGCCTTTTTAAAAATGTGCCTTACAATATAATTATGGTTGACATCCAATTTGAGTCCAATATACAAACATCATACATCAAGCATGTCGTCATATTGCAGCCTATAAAGAATTCTGCTAATTGTTTTTAATTGAAGGTTTCAATGGGCTGCATCAGTTTTTTAAAAAACTGTCAAAAAAAGCACTGCTCGTCCTTTTAACTGACAAAATTAGAGGTATAATTGCTCTGGCAGTAGATATAAAACTCAATAAGGAGTTCTGCATTGTAAATTGCATCTCTGCTTGTCCATTTGTTTAGTCTCTGCTCAGGGAATACATTTTTAGTCTGTGTAAATAAGAGAATTGGTTTATCGCCGTAGGTGTGATATAAAATTAGCATGTTGGATTTTAGTGTCAGATGTTTTTACCTTTGTTAGTATTACATAACACTGTACATTAGTGCATAAATATAAGAGTATAAGGAGTCACTCAGAAAGCAGATTTGGTTTTATTTTTATGTTAAATATATAAATGTGTGTGACTAAAAATTAATCTTAAATATTCCGAAAAAACAAACCTTTAATGCACAGAATGTCTAATTTTTATATAAGCCATTAGCCAAATTTATTCTGAACACAGGCACAATAAAACAGGTGGCTGCTTTTGGACAAAGTCTTTCTACAATACATTTTTGTAAGCTCCTAAAATGGCTTTAATTACTTGCCATGAAAGTAGCTATTCTATCAGTCCACAGTAATAGCATTGGACATCATAGTATAATAAAATATTTCTATGTCCTATGAGAGGATATTCAACTATACAAACTGTTTGGCCTGCATAATAACATTCATTCCAATATTTTGAAATATAAACCATGTCGCCAACAAACTTCATAACATATATATGCAAATCTACAAAACTTTGTGAAAGAAAAGATTTAACATCGTGATGATTTTCCACCCCAGTCTTTTAACTCATTCCTTTAATCAGCCTCATGTTTTCAAACATATTTATGGCTTCCTTTTAATATCTTGATGTCAGTAAGTAGACTTAAGGTGTGTGTGTGTGTTGGGTTTTAGTGTTACTTAATAATTTAAAGCATCGAATAAAGCAGACAGTCTTTGCTTCAGGTTGGGTAGAAACTAAAACTTTAGCACTAAACTGATGTGAATAGTAGACATTTACATTTACAGCATCCGACAGACGCTCCTTTCCAGAGCGACTTACATTTATCTCTTTTTATACAACTAAGCAATTAGGGGTTAAGGGTTTTGCTTAGTGGCCCACGGTGGTGGCTGGGAATCGAACCCTGGTCTTTCTGGTATCAATCCAGCACCTTAACCACTTTAGTCACCACTTTAGATGATAGACTTACTGTATCTGGTATTAAGTTATTAATTTTTATTTACACAGGCTGAATAAACATGAGATGTTTAATACCATTATTATGAATCATAATTAATAAATTGATTATTTCAAAATATAAACGAAACCTGAATCTCGGATGCCTTTGGAGTTTGGACAGCTTCTAATGCTTAATTTTTTACATGATTAAATATATATAAATATATTTAATTATAATAAATATAACTTCTGTAAATAAACTCTGGTAATAAACAATGCTTACCAGAGTTGCACATTTCTGTACAATAATTATTTTGTTCGATGTAATTTATTTATGAACAGACACATAAAATGGAGGTCTATATCATTGATATAGCTCTTTTATATGAGTTATGTGGTGTACAATTGCCTACTGAATATGCGCAAGCAGATGGTTTTTTTGTTTTAAAATGCACATTTCGTTTCACTGTAATAGGAATGTATTTAGGGGGCTTTTACACTGGCAGTTTATTCTAAAGTGGAGCAGGGTTTAAATGAAAAAGTGGTAATAGGAAAGCTGTCATGGGGACCGTGAAGCGCAGCACCATACCAAACCCCAGAATACCTGTAGTGTTAGTGTGAGTTATATCACACTGGATCTGTGCTGCAGTTCTCAATAATGTGAACTCAGTTACACACTTGTGAAGGAAGTATAATATCCTGTGCATGTGTGTTTATTTATTTATTTTTTTGTGATGACATCATTCATTTCTACAACAATGAAGGCAGGGAAACTGTTTTTGGACAAAAGGTGAAATGCAGTACTGCATATAATGGCACCAAAAAAGGAAAATAATAATGCGATATAAAATGATTTTAAAATTTGTGTTGTATTTTCCAGTAGCATTTGTTCCTGCATAATATGAGGTAGCACAGTGGTTAAGGTGTTGGACTGCTAACTGGAAAACCGGGATTCGATTTCCAGCACCACCAAGCTGCCACTGCGGGGCCCCTGAGCAAGACACTTAACCCTCAATTACTCAGTTGTATAAAACAGGAGATAAAAGTCGCTCTGCATAAGAGTGTTTGCCAAATGTCATAAATGTAAATATGCATCAGGGTTCGATTATAAACAAGGCTAGCAATGTTGGGAAACACAACCAGACTTAGCAATGGACTTTTAAGGTGTTATAGGATTCCTTTATTCTTTTCATTTAACTTTTAGTATTCTGAGCAATAAAATTTATAAAATAAATACATGTTAAGTTTTTACTATTCCCTAATGTTGGTTTTAAGGCAACAGCTAACATACTGGCAAAAGATATTTTCCTTAAAAATGCTTACATTTTTAGGAGAACACAAAGATTTGACATTTTAAATGATTTACTTGGCATTTCACAGCATATAAGATCAAATCGGAGAGGAAATTCTACAGAAACGTATAAGAATTTGTCATTTGCAGGGTTTTAAATCAAACAGCGCTACGGTAAACTGTTTTAAAGTTTTTTACATAATGCATTTTGAGAGTTTCAGTAAGGGTTTGGGTCGGTCTAACCGCTGAAAAACGAGGAGTAGTCTGGTTCACTTGACTGCAGACAGTGCAGTAGATGCTGCTGCCAAACGAGACAATAAGTTCAATCAGGCCAAGTCTGGATGCAGCGTCTCATAAATCACACATATAGCACTGAGCTGTAATCATCAAATTGCACACTGTGGCGTCTGGGCGCCAAATGCTGAGAGAACCTATTGTATCTCCATATTCACACACAGACTTCTGTTAGGGCCTGGTGCTTGACCTCGCTGCATCATCAATGCCAAAGCCTGGGCTTGGATTATAAACAGGACCAGGTGAAAAAAACGAATCAGTTTATCTCTACATCAATTTATTAGGAGGTTGTGGACCACACATATTGATAGTGACCAATAAAGTGAATGGTTTTTATATGTTACCAGATGTAAACAATTTTTGAAGAACCAGTTAAACCAATAAACAGTAAAGGGAAAGGGGTTTTCTGTTGTTAAATGCTGTTCATTCTCAAAACTATTAAAACGGACATTGTCTGTATAGAAACATGTCGTCTTAACTGATTGTGTTAGACCTTATATGAGTGGAGGACAATCGATTATCGTCAGTCAAACAAACAAAAGAGACTGTCAAATGTGTCTCATGCCAGCGGAAATGAAAACGGCCAGTGTCGTCTTCCACTCAATGCAGATCTTTATCTCTGTGATGTATTGATGTGCATTTCATCTTGACTATGTGTTTAAATGGGAGCTAAACGATTAGCGTTGATTGACATGGGTCTCGAGTGGCGCTTTATTTACAGAGGAGAGACTGCTCAAGGACAGACAACTAGACTTAACATAATGGATAAACTACAGAATGAGTAGATAGAGTAAATATGTATTTTAAGGTAATTATGTATCTGTGTATTAGGAGATTCTAAATTAGTATTTAAAATCAGTTGTAGGCTCCATGCCCATAGAAATCATGTTTATAATTCTAGAAATTGTTCCAATACCAAAATTTGACATCTGACATTACTAATGCCAAAAGCCATGTTTTAGCATAGAATCTTAAATGTGAAAATGTGATATTTTTATACATATATCATTTTACCCTAAATTAATTTTTTTACATTTTGAATATTACATAACTAAGCAATTTCCTGCATTCGGAAAAAAAACACTTTTACCGCTCTATGTTCAATCATATTTTAGTGCAAATAATTATTTATATGTACTTTATTGGGAAACATTGTCTTGTTGTGTATAAAATAAATTGGCAAGGACAAAATCATCGTTATATTTTAATTAATTTCAGTTACAGTTTTGTAAAACAAACAATGCAGTTTCGATTAGGTATGTTTTGTAAAGCCTCGTTTTTGAAAATCGCGACATTAATACCAAAAATAAATTGATGGTGCACAAATCAGATTTGGGGTGTAATGCTTTTTCTGTCTTTTCTGTCTAACAATGGCATTGGGCCTGCCATGATTGCTTAGTGTCACTGTGATTGATAGTTCAGAAAGAGAAGAGAGTATGTCAGCCTTCCTTTACTGTAATTATGGCACTCTAGCTAAGATCAACTCCTGTTGATGTTGCAAACACTTTTCCATACAGATTTAATACCACTTAACAGATGCTACACATGATTTGACATATTTCCAGTCTCTCCAGGATCTCCAGATTTTTTTTTCTCGCTGTTGCAAAAATGCTGGCTTCCTGCAGCTTTTTTGTTAACATTTCTAATGCAACTCAGGACACATGGACTTAATTTCTATAAATTGAAATGGGCTTTGACTGAATGCACATCTCTCTGTCAAAATCTGCAAAAAATCTGCAGTAAAATATAAAAAAAAATGATTACTGTTGCATTAGCAAGACTTTGCATAAATTTCTGTGATTGCAAATACATGAGCCCTACTTTGCTTTTAACTTTACAAAGCATGGAAAGCTAACTTACATACATACACACTGTCAAAGTCACTGCATACATGAGCATTAAATGACTACACCCTCTGACTGCAGATGCAGGTTTTCTGGCCACTTAACCTTCATTTTCAGTCAATTTCTTAAAAATTCCCTCTTATGAACAATAATTTAAGCTCTTAATTTTTTCTCGGTTTTGACCCGTTTGTGTGTGTATAAACAATGCAAAACGTTCATTTTAATATTCTGCTAACAATTCCTATATAGAAAAATAAAATCGGCCCTCCAGATGCATCTCACGAGACAGCAATGACCTAATTTACCAACAACTTATTGATCTCCTAAATTAGTAACATACATGTTTAATGCGGTCCAACATACTGCGTTCTAGCAAAGTTCACTTTATTTCACCCCCTGCCTGAGCCTAGGTATGAAATCAGGGAATCCAATCATTCATGGCATTCAAGATTCACTTTATTTAGTTCCAGTGCAGGCAGGAATTTGGTATCATGGTCTAAACCTAAACACTGAGGTTGTCCGTTGGAAGCAATCAGCATTCTTATTCAGCGTTATCAGTATGATTCACATAAAGATTCCAATAGGGCTGCTTAGCAATCATGGTTTCAGGACAGCACTGCATGCAAAGACATGGATTGGAACTGACAGATACACAGCACCTTTAATGACCAGAGGCTGTCAGAACAAGTTTGCCTCATACCCAAATGGTTCTTTTAATATAATCGGGTTAGTACAGCTTGAGGGACCTGTTCTAGTATAGGTTTAAAGACAATTTTTACACTTTGTTTGGATATTTTGGCTTGTGATACTGCTTTTACTTATAGTTACCTTTAGTTGGCTAATATATAATATATATATATATATATATATATATATATATATATATATATATATATATATATATATATACTGCTCAAAAAAATAAAGGGTACACTTAAAACAATCAATTTCACATGCTGTTGTGCAAAATGGAATAGACAAACAGGTGGAAATTATAGGCAATTAGCAAGACACCCCCAATAAAGGAGTGGTTCTGTAGGTGGTGACCACAGACCGCTTCTCAGTTCCTATGCTTTCTGACTGATGTTTTGGTCACTTTTGAATGCTGGCGGTGCTTTCACTCTAGTGGTAGCATGAGACGGAGTCTACAACCCCACTCAAGTGGCTCAGGTAGTGCAGCTCATCCAGGATGGCACTTCAATGCAAGCTGTGGCAAGAAGGTTTGCTGTGTCTGTCAGCGTAGTGTCCAGAGCAAAGAGGCGCTACCAGGAGACAGGCCAGTACATCAGGAGACGTGGAGGAGGCTGTAGGAGGGCAACAACCCAGCAGCAGGACCGCTACCTCCGCCTTTGTGCAAGGAGGAACAGGAGGAGCACTGCCAGAGCCCTGCAAAATGACCTCCAGCAGGCCACAAAATGTGCATGTGTCTGCTCAAAGTGTCAGAAACAGACTCCATGAGGGTGGTATGAGGGCCCGACGTCCACAGGTGGGGGTTGTGCTTACAGCCCAACACCATGCGGCAGGACGTTTGGCATTTGCCAGAGAACACCAAGATTGGCAAATTCGCCACTGGCGCCCTGTGCTCTTCACAGATGAAAGCAGGTTCACACTGAGCACATGTGACAGACGCGACAGAGTCTGGAGACGCCGTGGAGAACGTTCTGCTGCCTGCAAACATCCTCCAGCATGACCGGTTTGGCAGTGGGTCAGTAATGGTGTGGGGTGGCATTTCTTTGGAGGGGAGCCGCACAGCCCTCCATGTGCTCGCCAGAGGTACCCTGACTGCCATTAGGTACCGAGATGAGATCCTCAGACCCCTTGTGAGACCATATGCCGGTGCGGTTGCCCCTGGGTTCCTCCTAATGCAAGACAATGCTAGACCTCATGTGGCTGGAGTGTGTCAGCAGTTCCTGCAAGATGAAGGCATTGATGCTATGGACTGGCCTGCCCGTTCCCCAGACCTGAATCCAATTGAGCACATCTGGGACATCATGTCTCGCTCCATCCACCAACGCCACGTTGCACCACAGACTGTCCAGGGAGTTGGCGGATGCTTTAGACCAGGTCTGGGAGAAGATCCCTCAGCAGACCATCCGCCACCTCATCAGGAGCATGCCCAGGCGTTGTAGGGAGGTCATACAGGCACGTGGAGGCCACACACACTACTGAGCCTCATTTTGACTTGTTTTAAGGACATTACACCAAAGTTGGATCAGCCTGTAGTGTGTTTTTCCACACTTCAATTTTGAGTGTGACTCCAAATCCAGACCTCCATGGGTTAATAAATTTGATTTTCATTGATAATTTTGTGTGTGATTTTTGTTGTCAGCACATTCAACTATGTAAAGAACAAAGTATTTAATAAGAATATTTCATTCATTTAGATCTAGGATGTGTTTATTTTACTGTTCCCTTTATTTTTTGGAGCAGTGTATATTAAAACTGTTACTAAAGAATATTTGTTTTTAATGGCAAACTGAAGTTTAATTTGTTTTTATGAATAAATATTTTATTTCTGGAAACATACACGCATTTGGGACCCTGGACATGCACTTTTAAGAGTGGCATAAGTTACAGATGAGGGCATAAGTTGACATGCCATGCACATCTATAAAAATAACTGTAAATGTAGTCTTTGGTACAAAATATATAGTTTTATATAGTTAAAAAAAAATCTAATGTAGTATATTTAATCTTAAATAATGTAGTTATTAATGTAGTTATTATCTTGATGCCAGTATTGCAGATCAGTGTATGAAATCTTTGACCTCATTGTTCTTGTTTCTGAGGTATGAAATTCCACTCCTCAAGTGTCTTTATTCTAAAAAAAAAATTACAGAGCGTCTTTCCTCAGAGGATATAATAGAATCTTTACTACTGTCAGCATCGAAGAGGAATAAAAATCTTGCCTGTGGTTATTTCAACAAGTTATTTTATAAAAGGTAATATGTGACATGATCTTTAGTCTCATATCCTTTGGGTCCGCAAACATTTTCTTAATGGATGGATTTGGACAAAAAGAGTGTTCCAATTAGACACTATTACCAGTTTGCTAGTGGGAACATTATTCAGTGGGAAATCTATTAGTCCCCCGAAAATACAAAAAAATGTGTTTTTTAAAATGGTATGTAGCAGTGAAACCTAAGTTTGTCTATAATCGATTGAAGATTAACTGGATTATTTGGTTTGTGTAAAGGATTGTGTGTGTGTATATATACATACATACATGTGTGTATATACATGGATGGATGGATGGATGGAAGGATGGCTGGATAGATAAATAGAAAAGATAGATAGAAAAGATAGATATTTATTTTATTTATAAATACTATGAGATTTTTAATTTGAATATATTTTTAATTTTAATGTAAACCCTTGCATTTAAAGTTAACAAAAGGGAACTTGTTAATGTACATTTTTTTGATTCATTCAAGCCAAACCAACTTGAGCAGGAATAGAATAGAATAGAATAGAATAGAATAGAATAGAATAGAATAGAATAGAATAGAATAGTGCATAGAAAGTGCAGCATTCTGTTTAATTGCCAGACTTAAAATAGCGCTTTTTTTCTTCATTTTCTTATTTTTTGAAAAAATCCTTTAACAGAAATGATTTCTAATGTTGGTTTTCCTGTTCTGTTAGTATGGGGACAATGCAATTCTTACATGCTTTTGCAATTATGGAATTCAAAATGGTATAAATACTATAGCAAATGGCAGACTGAGCTTGATAAAAAAAATTTTATAGTAATAATTTTAAATTAAAAAAGTATGTCCCTTTCCTCTTCTCTAATAAAAGATAGCCAAAACTTTAGAGTTTTTTTATTTCTTAGCTACAAAATCTGATTAAATTAGTATGGGTTTTCAAGTTTCAAGTAACAAGTTTCACTGACTGACATATGTCTTCTTTTAAGGGGGCAGGGTGGCTCAAATGGTTAAGGTGCTGAGTTGTTACTCTGAAGACCAGAAACACCTGGGTTCAAGCCCCACCTCCGGCAAGTCAACCACTGTTGGGTCCTTGAGCAAGACCCTTAACCCTTTCTGCTCCAGGGGCGCTGTATCATAACCGACCCTGCGCTCTGACCCCAACTTACTAAGATTGGATATGTGAAAAATGCATTTCATTGGCTCTGTCAATGTTCATGTACCTTGCACAATGAATTGAATATTATATCAGAAAAGAAATTTACAGAGAAATAAAAGGGAGAGAGGGAAAAAGTCAAGAGACCAAACCTCAACTTTTTGGAGCAACTATGAGGTCTGTCTCTCCTATATTACATATTTATCATGTCAATAACTATGCATTTCTTCCCTCAGGCAGTGCCATATGTTATATATTCAACACATCAAAAATTATATGCAATGCAAGACAGGTTATATCTATAGACAATGAAATTGTTTTCTTATCGAAAAATTTGAAGTTGGAAATAAGAATATGTCCATATTTAACAATAACTAACAAAAATAAGATTAGAGTGATTTAATTGTGTACATGTGAACCTTATCATTAGGACGTTATGAGCTCCTAAAATAATTTGATTCTGTGCCATTTGGCATACGTTATTAAGCAGAGCAACTTACGTTTATTACTTTCTAAAACTAAACAGTTAAGAATTAAGACCTTGACCAAAGGCCCTATAAAAGGCAGCTTGGTGGCCCTAGGAATTGAACCTGTGACCTTTTGATCAGCAGTCCATCACCTTATAGAAGTCAAGAAAGTACTGTATAATTAACCCTACTCTGTAGGTGGGACAAATTCAATTACTGTTTGCTCTTCCAATTAGACAGATGCTAAAAGAAACTTCAATGAGCAGAATTCATTCATTCAACTAATAACTAGTATAGTTCAAAACCTAAACTTGACCTGTGGGCTGGATAGGTTGAACTTTGTTGATCTAAGTGAATAGACAGAATAATCATCTATCTGAATTTAGTTAATAAGTGGGAGATTCACAATATAGATAAATCGACTCACCAACTTTGTAATTATAATAAAGTTAGACTCGGTATAAACAAACGTCTAAGTTAAATGGAATGTTTAATGGAAGTTTTGGCTCTAATGACATTCTCTGATAATTTGGTGTGGTGGGCTGAAACGGACCATGTGTGTATTATAGACTTTACAGCAGAGCCTTTATTTCACATCGCTGCAACTAATGACTATTTTCAGTTAAAGTTTCATTATAAGTTTAACTAATTGATTAACTGGAAGAAAAGGTATTAAGAGTCTCAGTAATGCACCTTAATGTTAATTTTATAGTTTTTTTTTTAATTCAAAGATTAATTTTAAGTGGCCAACATATAGTACTTTGCCAAAGGCCAAAAACGGTGCTCAAAAGCCGATATGAACAAAAACACCTAGGGTGTTAAGAATTTAAGTATTTCTGTTTTTTCCTAACTTATAAGGAATATATTTATTATATATAACCAGTAAAATGTTTATATCTACAAAATAAATATTGAGATCAAACCCAGTTTTTGCTCTATAATATGCACCAAGTGCCTGTTTATAAAGAATCTTGTATTTTAAGGTGACACCTTCAACCACTAAAATTCTTTGTCAGGCTGTCTGGACGAGTGAAAAAGTGTCCTGATTTATTTTCTACAAAAGTTGTGGCAATTAAAATATTTTACTTGTTTGTGAGTGGATAAAAATAAAAAATGTGAGTGAAAATGTATGAATAATTTACATTTACTCTGCAATTGATAGAAAAATTGATTTTACAAAATCAATGTTTCTATCAATTGAAGACTAATTGATTTCAGGGAAGGGAAGTGGTGGCTTAGTGGTTAAGGTGTTAGACTGCTACCAGAAAGACCGGAATTCGATTCCCAGCAGCACCACTGTGGGCCCTTAATCCCCAATTGCTCAGTTGTATAAAAGAGATAAATGTAAGTCACTCTGGATAAGAGCGTCTGCCAAAAGCTGTAAGTGTAAATACATTAATGTACATAAATAATGTTAAATATAGGACTTAATCAAAAGAACTGTTAATATCTGTTTTATATATTAACAATACATATATTTTCACTAGCTTTTAAGAAAGTTGTAGTTCAGAGATTAGGATATATCCAGTACGATTTTACAGCAATTCACACACCAACATGACCATTACCCTTATTTTATCATTAACAGTTTAAAGAAAGTGTTGATTAAATAGGATAGTGGTCTTAGAACTTTGTACAAGCTACAAAGGAAATCAACAACGTTTACACCCTACAAGGTATCATAACTCTAAAAGTCTTTTTTGAAGCCTGCCTCACCTGAACAAGGCCCATTTTTTTGCTGGTTCTGCAGGTACGAGTTCAGCTGCTGACTAAAACTGGCAGCTTCAGACAGCAGCTGCTCTACACTCAATGCACATCACACCAGCAAGGGCGAAAGAAAGCACTCACAAGCCTTGGAGCATCAATGACTCGCTTATGTTGTACCGTGTCCCATCTCGCATTTATCCGTTTGCTAGTCCTTTTTTTTTTTTTTTTTTTCATTTTCGTCTTGCCATATACATACACATTTCTCACATTGTCTCCTTTTTCTGTTTCCTTTAACCCTTTATTTGTTTTTCTTACTCATCATTTATTCACTACCAAAATGATTTTGCTGAGGTTGTACTTTAACATCCTTTATGTCTCAACCCCCCTGTATCCTTGTTGCCTTGTAAAGATCACACCGATCTATCACTTCTGAGATTGCTTATAGCATTTCACAGCATTTCTTATCAATTCTTTGGTTTTGCTGCTCCCTGGGGGTTTTAATGAAGCTGTTTTTAAAGACTACTCAGTATAAAAATGTTGAGTCTGCTAACCTGATACTTTTTGTCCATAAATATTTAGCATCAGATGTTGATTGATGTTAAGGGAAATCCATGTAATTAGATCTACTGGCTTTTACAGTACTGTACAAGTTTGCATAGACAATTGAATAAATGTGATCACGTTGTATTTAAAGTGTCAGACGTGGCACATAACAATATGTGAAAATAAGAAACCAGATGGACAGAAATGCAGAATGTGCTAAAGCCTGAGACTGCACCATACCTCCGTGCCTGTCTCTTTTTATTTCTGCTTGCCCAACTCATGCTAATGCACAACATAATGAATGTGCATGAGTATATGGTAGATGTGAGTAACTCACTCAGTCATATCCACCTGAGCTGCTATATTCTGGACAAAAGCAAGCAGCTGGCTTGGGCTTACCTCATTCCTTGCTTTCTTCCTTTCTGCATGTTTATGCGTTTGATTTAAATTGTCTCTTGACTTGTTTCCTCAGATCAAGGTCATGGTATGGACCGATAGTAAACTAAAATTGGGCACAGCTTGATGAAAAGCTTAGCTGGTCATTAGACCTGCCACTACATAGGAAATTGACTGGTGGTGTGCAGCTCAGTGAAGCTCTGCGCCGTCTACGTTGCCTCATGTCAGTCTTGCATTTTTATAAAATAAGAATGAAGTCCACGTACCATTTACTATAATACCAAGGGATAATGTATGGACAGTAATGTTTAGTGTTTGGACACCTGACATCACATACATTGTATTTAAAAAAGAAAAAACTTTCTTCCAGGTTTAGTCTTAAATTCCGAAACTTTGGCAGCTAAAAAAACAAAGACTATGTTCTGTTGATTACATTTACACACTGCCTCCGAAACGTTCATCCTTTGTAAAAAAATTCAAACGAGGTTTGATTTTTTTTTGTGTGTGTGTTTTTCGCATCTTTAGCAAGCATTTAGATGTATTTTATATGATTCAGAGCCACCGTACAAAAAAAAAGCCAAACTGCAGAATTGTGAACCACTGATGTGTCCTATATTATGATTGTTTCAATGACTGATGGGCATTTTGTTTGCATGTCTCCGTCATATCATAGACATACTGCAATATGTGGCTCCAGTATCGCTTGCAAAGAATTTAACTAAGCCACTGACATCCTGAAATCCTTTTACTAGATTTTAAGTGTGGCTTTAGGGCTTTCCCCATTCAGTAACTCTTGTCTTAGTGAATTCAGACACTGTTGGAAGGTATGGAATACAGTAGGGAGGCGGTAGCTCAGTGGTTAAAGTGCTAACCAGAAGATTGTGGGTTTGAGTCCTAGCACCACCAAGTTACTGCTGGACCCTAAGCAAGGCTCTTAACCCCAAATAGCTCTGTTATATAAATAAAATAAATGTTAGTCACTCTGGATTAAATGTGTCTGCCAAATTCCATAAATGTAAATGCAGTCAGTGTTTCAGTTCATCCAAAAGTATATTATGGTTGAGGTAAAAGTCAGTAAACTCTGTGGGATGCCGGTTTATGCAGCCAGGCACTCTGTTATAACACATGATCTAGTTAATTCAAATAATTAAGTGTATTATTTAATGATACCTGATCAGATTTGGCTTTTTTGACCGTTCCACTAACTGCAATCACTGGGTCAAGGTTGCTATTGTTTTGTACCTCTTTTTAAAATGTGACCAGTTCATAAGAAAATGAGATATTAAAATTAAATAAATTTTAAATAAATAAATATATAGGTAGGTGTTAGTCTACTGATCAAAAGGTCATGAGTTTAAATACTTCAACATAAAAGCTGCCACTGCTGGGCCCCTGAGCAAGGCCCTTAACTCTCAGTTGAATAAATATGACAAATGTAATTGACACTCTGGATTAGTATCTCTGCAAAATGGTATAAATGTAATGTAAATTTTGAACTAGATAGACAGATTTATTAAAAATAATGGGCCTTCTACACTACCAATCCACAGTACTAATGCCAAGTTACTTTAACAGTTGCTATAAAGTCGTCGGATTGCATTTTGTCTATTGTCTGTTTAGCCAAACCTGTTGGTAAGTGAAGGAAGGGGCTAAAATCGTGCAGTATAAACTGTAAAATCCTCTGGTGGCTACAAGCCAACATAAAAACAGTAGGGGGGCTATGACACACTAAAAACTCAGACATGCAGTCAGACATGCTTCTGTTGCTGATGCGCTGGTAAAATAAATTAAGAAGTTTCTATTTGGTTATGTAGCACCAGGCAAAAATTAACAAATGACATTAAAATTACCTGGAGAATTTATTTAAAAATGGATTTTAATAAAAGATTAAAAATGGATGATTTTTGCTATTCTAAATAGATAAAAGAAACACATTGTCTTTACATTTACTGTATCCGAGTGGGCCCAAAGCTGATTTTTTTGGGGTGGGTGCCTCTCAGTGCTGCCAATATAACTGACTATTATTAATCCTAGATTATTTGCACACTATAAATCAAACACGCACATTCCATTATCAATGTTATTTTGTTGTAGCTGTGCTGCTTACATTTCAGTGTTGTTACCCTTATTTGCAACCTGCAGCTCATTAGCATAATATTGTGTTGCTTTTTTAATTTAATATTGTATTTTTATATAATTACCATTGGTAATTAACATCAAGATGTAATTTTACATACTCTTAGAGCCTTCATTGTGGCTGCGGGGGCTATTTAGTATGTTAGTTTTAGTATGTACATACTCTGCTTGTATGTTAAATGTTTTTTGTTTGTTTATTTAAAATTCTAGCATCACATATTAAAAGTATTAAAACTGATTGTATTCAACATTAAGTAATCTAAATATGTATCATTATATGGTGTAGGACCAAGAAATGTTTGTACAAACAAAATGTTCGGTCCAATTAACTAATTATTTAACAAAACCCAACTGTGGAAAAATGACACGAAATTAGAGAAATAGAATTGGGTTGCCACACCTTTCAGGTTTAATTAATAGATATTAATTAATTAAATTAAATCTATTAACAAAAAAAAATTAAATTAAATAAAAACAGAGCAAAAACCTAAACTAATGTCGGTACCCTGTGTACTAATGGATTCAAAACAACTAAAAGATGATGCCATGGTTGTAGTTGCATGGTTGTTTTGGACCAGTAAGGAATATGGTATGATTTGGATTTTCGTGTGTTTTGATATTAACACATCGTTTATATAGTTTGTCTAATTTATTATTAATTATCTAACTACAGCACAGTGTGTAATCAGCTTCTAATTAATGCTTGGTATTTTAGTAGTGTTACTAACTGTACCATATATTTTTCTTACCAGTAGATCACATGATCTATTGTAGTAACAGTGTCTCTGGTTGTCTAGTCTGTGCGCCAGGAGGCAGGGGTTTGGACACTGAGGGTGAAATACACTGTAGTTTAAGATGTATATGTAATATAGTTTATCAAATCTAGTGTTAAATTTAAATGAAGCATTAAAATACATGGGTTTTACTGCATATGTTATTATTCCTGATAGGCTCCTGGTACAGTTGGGACACATCTGGTTTTCTCTGCACATTTTCCTTTAAGGCAGGTTCACATCTCTAGTTTTTGACTGCTTATAAATATTCATCTTGGTATAAATCGTACAGCTTTTCGTGAATATTAAGATCCTGTACAAAACAAGAAGCACTAATCAGCTTCGTCTCATCTTTGGGTTGTGCTTCATCACTGGTTATTTAGTAATTGCATATTTTATTAGACCATAAAACGGCACAGGCATCATGTAAAAATGTTCATTAAGCTGCGATAATCTTCTTTAGATTCTTGTCTGTGGATCGTTCATGTAATAAATGAATTATTTATTGTAATAGCACATTTTTTGGTTGTTTCTGTCTAGTTTGTTTTGTTTTATGCAACTTAATAAATAAAAAAGAGAATTTAATTATTAAATTATTAATTATATGCTGATTAAATAATAAAAGACTCAATTACATTAGACAAACTCTACCAATCACAGTTGACAGTTGAAACCAATCAATCAATCAATTAAAACAACCAATAAATAAATAAATCAATCATCAATCAAAACATTTAATAGGTTCCAAGACTATTAAAAACCTCTTCTTCTCTAGTCATTTACTGTTGGTGTGATGTGCCCTTGGAAAGCAATTCTATTTACATAATTGTATATGTCAGACGACCCTCAAACTAATTTCAACAAACTACATCACCAGTGGATGCCTAAAATTATCCCCTTAGCCTTAATAGAATATTCTCTCTTCTTTCGCTCTTTCTCTCTCTCACTCTTTCCCACACTCTCTCCCTTTTTTCTAAAAATATATGTAATTTACAATAATTAACAACAGCATATGTATTATTTTATAATTGATGTATGTATTTCAGTTAATTGTTTAGTGTTTAATTGTTCACTTTTGTTATCAGTGTATTTTTCTCTTCCAAGATGTGGCGTGTGGTGACGGATTAGCAAAAAGATCAAGACACATCCAGTCATTAAGTTGATGTGGACAGTTTATTTGTGGATTAAAGTTCATCTTTTTACAGTTAAAGACAAAGTTTATGCTAGTATGGACTGTCACTCCTCAGGAGACATGCTTAAAACTTGTTGAGAACTAGAATAAAGTCTGCTATCAAGTGAAAGGATACAATACACTGTTGACTATTAGCATAATATAATGACTTTTTTTATTCTTGGTTATCATTTAAGTTGTCTTTGTATTACAAATATTGTGTTGAAAAATATCTCTGTTAAATTTATTTAAAAAATAATGAATTTTTTTAATAAGGGGCAAATAATTTTGTCTTTACCTGTACATGCTCATATCGTACTTTAAAACAAATCTACTGCACAAGATGTTTTTTATCCTTTAAAAGAATTGATTTGTAGTTCTGGATTAATTGGCCTAAAGCAGCTACTTTAAAACAATTGCCAATATTAAAACACGCTAAAGAGTTTTGTTGTTTATTTACTTTTTTTTTTTTTTTTAAGATCAAAAAGTACTTGGTATAAGTGGGGTTTCAATATATCCAAACTTCTATTGAGTGTATTTAAATCAAGAAAAAAAGGTTGTGTTTTATCCCAGAAATCAGATCAAGAAAGAATTCCTAACTCTACAGTAGACTTGTGTGTTTACAAATATTAAGCGAATATTTTGTATTAGTGCCTAAAACCCAGCTTTTAATAGTCTTTGCTCACAAAGCGACTCCACTGCCGCTGGATATCTCCGGGAAGTTACATTGATTTAAATGATTGTACAAAAAAAACCCTCGAGTTGCCTTTCTTTTTAATTATTTAAGCATTGCATGTCAAGCTAGGCAAACTTGTCCAAAACTCAAGTGAAAAACGGGCAGCAAAAAGAGGAAGAGGTCTGAAGATGAGTGGATAAATACAGATCCAAGTTGCAACTGCAGGTTGATTTTGATGCACGAAATCCAGTGCAATAAAAAGGAACGGGTCCAGAAAAATGAGTAAATAGTGCAGAAAAACAGTCACAACTTTTAACAGAAGAACATATAATAGTAGTAAAACAGGGCCAGCCCAAGCCTTTAGGGGGCCTTAAGCAGAATTTTACTTTGGGGCATTTCAGTGCCACAAATATGACTGACTATTGTCAATCCTTAATTATTTACACAGTATAAATCTAACACACTCATTATTAATTGTATTTATCTGTGTTGCTTCAAACCGTAAAACAAAAACATAGGTCAAAACAAGCAGCTGTCCAAAACAGCATAAAAACAATGATACTCAAGCAAAAATTAGTTTAAAGAATGAGAAAACAGGCACAGGTCAAAAAGGGAAAGTACAAGGATTTAGCAAAATTACAAATCATAGGAAAATAAAATGCACACATCAGAAAGAGCCACTAACAGAAAGAAGCATGAAAAAAACAAACAAACGCATGGGTAAGAAGTAAGCTGAATTAAAAGATTCTAAATGTCACAAAGAACAAATAGATCTGCTGCAACCAAGTAGATTAAACTGGTTTACAAAATGTCTTTGTGAGCAATTGGTATGGAGCAGTTTATCATTTTGCCTCAACCTGTACTGCATACACAATATTTGCTTGTGATCGAGCAAATACACAGCGGTGAAGCGAGAAGGAAAATTGACAGAGCAGGATAAAGAGACTGAAAAATAGCTCTTTCATGCAGTGGATGTGAATGAAGTGTCAATTAATTGATGTGGAGCAAATCAAAATGTTTATATACCTCAGATCTAAAAGTTTTAAAGAATTAAAAATAATTTTAAAATTATGTTGGTAATACTTTTTAAAAAAATCAATCGCTCCTTGGTTACACAATTGCATTCGACCATTTACAGTATGCAGTAAAGAATAATTTATTGAATCTCATTTTCCATTATATATCAGATAAAGATGAGTTTCTTTTGGAGTCTGGTTCCTTTCTTATATTGTCTCAGGACTGCTATTGTTGCCCCTGGCATGCTTATTATGGAGCATGCAATATAAATTAAAACTAAAAAAATATGCTGGATAAATATAAAATCAAAACAGCTTTGTAAAAATTTCTGCTGTCAAAAAGGGCTATATGAATGAAATGCTAATAAATATTGCAAACTACTGACCGGGTGCCGGATATGGCCTGCCCTTACATTTGGAGGAGCGCTTTAAACAATGTCACACAAAAATAATATTAAAATCGAAAATTATGTTTTAAATATGTTTTACCAATATTCATTCATTCATTTTCTCCCGCTTATCCGGGGTCGGGTCGCAGCAGTCAATGATGCCCAGACTTCCCTTTCCCTGGCCACTTCCTCTGGCTCTTCCGGGGGGATTCCGAGGTGTTCCCAGGTCATCCGAGAGACATAGTCCCTCTAGCGTGTCCTGGGTCTTCCCCGGGGCCTTTTCTCGGCGGGGCATGCCTGGATTCCCTGGGTTCAGGGATTGCCCGCCACGACTGGCACCAGAGACCTTACGGCCACAGCTCCGTATGGCCGCATCAACAATGGAGGAGGAGAACATGGTCCATTTGGGCTCAATGTCCCCAGCCTCCCTCGGGATCTGATTGAAGCTCTCCCGGAGGTGTGAGTGAAAGACCCCCCTAACAGAGGGTTCTGCCAGATGTTCCCAACAGACCCTCACAATAACGTTTGGGTCTGCCAAGTCTGTCTGGCATCCTCCTCCGTAAGCGGATCCAGCTCACCACCCAGGTTGGTGGTCAGTTTAACAGCTCCGCTCCTCTCTTTACTTGAGTGTCCAAAACATACGGCCGAAGGTCAGATGACACGACTACGAGGTCGATCACTGAGCTCCAGCCCTAAGGTGCTCTGTGGTACCACATATACTGATGGGCACCCTTATGCATTACCATGGTGTTTGTTATGGACAAACTGTGACTGTGCCTGACCGGGTCCCGCAGGCCACCCGGCCAACCAGGTGCTCGCCTGTGCGCCCCATCCCCAGGCCTAGCTCCAGGGAGGGGCCCCCCCGGTAACCCCCCCCACCTCCGCCAATCCGGGCGACGTAACGATCCTTGCTTTTTTTTCTTTTATTCATAAGGGGGTTTGAAGAACCGCTCTTAGTCTGACCCCTCACTTAGGACCTGTTTTGCCTTGGGAGAACCTACCAGGAGCACTAGGCCCCGGACAACATAGCTCCTGGGGTCATTTGGGTACTCAAACCCCTCCACCACAATAAGGTGACAGTTTTACTAATATTATATCTATATTTGATGACAAAGTTGGTTTCTAAAGTACAAAATTATGTGGCCCTTAGAAAAAGGTTTGGGGACACTTGATCTAGATTGATAACAATAACTTCCTAATTTCATATCTTTGGAAAACTCATTAAAAAAATCCTTGAATGGCATAAACATGTAATAACACATGTAATAACATTTATTTAAATTAAATTAGAAACTTTCTTTAAGGCTTATCAGATCCAAGTAGGCAAGCCATATTCTTCGATTTCCTTTGTCTTGCTTATTTACCAACATTAACTTCCCTACCCACTGCTGATAACCTGGATCAAGTGTGTCAGAAGATGGAAAGTACCCTCTCAAATGAGGGTGCAGTTGAAGTGAATTGGTATTCAACAAGCAGGACAAAGAAACTCCAGGAGCATGGGTTGCCCGCCCTTGTTTCTGACTTTGTAAGACAGATAGGGAACATTTCTTCTGTAGCTTTGTTGAATGCACACAATGCATGTCAAATCGATTTATTATTCATTGTTAGTGTAATATGCAGCTCATATTTTGTTTGTCTGTTTTTCCCATTGTGATCTCACTATACAGTACTGCATGCATTCAGCTCATTGTCCTCTCAGCTCCTGACCTGTGGATCATGTGGTTTTTTTTATATATATATAGATGTGCTAGAAATAGTGAAGTACAACAATCCTTTTGATGTAGTAGAGGAGAGAGGGGCTTCCTCAAGGCTATGAGGTAGCATGTCACACTCTTCGATACTTTTTTTATATTTATTTTATTTTAAAAACATTTTGAACTTTTTTTCTGCTGATGACTGGCATGTTTACATGTTTGACAGATGCAATATAGAGAAATTATGAAACTGAACTATTGAACGCACTAATGCTCTTATTTTAACTGAATGTCAGCTCAATATGTTAGCCTGTAGAGTACAGTGTTTATGCAGAATCGCTTCGGTTTTAAAAAAGGAGTTAATTTAGGGTACCGTATTGTGGATGAAGGCACATAGTGAAGATTTTTAATGAAATTGTAATTATCGTTATTCAGAATGTATTATCATTTTTTATGTGATGAATGTGTGTACACTTGTGACTGTCAGTCCTGATGTCTTTGCTCACCATGACATTGTGGTTTAATTCAGTAGACAATGTTCAGATATATATTTTATTAACTCGAGGACATCAAGACACAATAACTATAAATGGCTGTCTGTACTGCTTTTTTGTTGCCTTTTTCTGCAAAATGTTCTTTTTTACCTGGATTGTGCATCCACTCCTTAGCATCGATGAATGTTTTGCATTGTGTGTGTGCTATCAGTCACTGGTGTGGATACTGCACTTTGAAATCAGTGGAAGTTCTGTGCCTTGAAATTTTGACCCAAATCGTTAAAATTATAGTTATATTTTGTGTAACAAATTATTAATCCCAACTTCAGCATTGCATGACTGAGTATATTTAGTGTGTATTAGCATTGCCTGCATTCTTTTTACATGCAATATAGTCTGTACTCGTTTAAGTTTAGGGACCTGCCACGATAACGCAAAGACGAATGACGCCATGCTTTTCTTTCCAACAAAAACCTACTAGTATCAGTCAATTTATAACATTATACAAATTATTATTGTTGTGAATCAGGGTCAATAAGGTCTTCTCTGATGGCCTAAACACTATCAAAAGCTGACCTACATTTACAACCTAAATTCTAATATTTATGTTATTATGAAATTATATTTATTTATTCCCAACAGTTTATTCTTTTCATTTTGTAGCGTTTTCATGTGCTGCCATGTTAATATAATCTGCCAAAGCCTTCAGAATCAGTAGTGCTCCACATGTAACTTAAACTATATTAGTAATGGCAGATTGCTAATTGGTTACTATTACTATTAAAGTCTGTTTCTTTAACCAATCAGATTTTTAAACCCACCTCCCGCAGCCTGCTAGCTGGCGCACAATGATATCAGCATTTTTCTGTCCTCTGATTGGTTAATCAGAATAAATTCTTACAGCCTAGCACAGACCAGTGAAACGCCCACAATGGCTGACGAAAGACGAGAAATTAACTTTGTCTTGGACATACTTAAAAATACGTTTTATTGCGTTTTTGTATAGTATTGATAGTTTCTATAACTGCGGCGTGATGATGGTATTAAGAGGTGTATCAGTCGGGTAAGTCTCTAATGAAGGCCCAGGTACCAAATGCACCGCCCACCACTGACTGGTATGGTGTCCACATGTATTTAAGATATTGTGTAATATTATGCATATTATTTAGGCATGTAACACAGTCCTGATCTCTCATTAAATGTAAACTAAATGTCTCTTGTGTTTTTAGACTAATCATAGCTGAGTAGCATTGTTTAAAATGGTAGACTAGAGCAAACCTTCATAGGCTATGCAACTTTCTGCCTACAAAATTTAATTTGGCAATTTATTCTTAAATATGGTATACATCAAACCACTACAAAAAACACTGCCTACAATGGAACATGGAGATTCATAGGGGGGCCTACCACTGTCCTAAGATAAATATACATGAGGGCACACCATTGAAGACTGTAAACAACACGTAAAGGTGATATCATGAACAATGAATCAGTTATTTGCTTTTAGGTATAGTAGAAAGATGTGGTTATCTATATGGACTAGCAATACCTCTTTACTAGCAAGTTTCTCTGCTACACAGGTCAAAACAAGACTCTCTCTGATTCTAGGCTGGCAAAGTGGTTTATTAGAGAAGGAACCAGAATGTGGCAGGTTGGCATCATGGACACTAGGGAAGCAAAATATATCATTTTAGCAGCAATGACACAATGTATGCACCGGCAATCGTCACATTGCAGGTTGTGCAATGTCCAATCAGGATTTCAGTTGACCACACCACATTTCAGAAAGCATCTGAAAATTGCACATTTTAATAATCAAGTGAAAGTTTATCTTTGCACATTGTTTTAAGGTCTATACAATGCTTTTAATTTGATTCTTTAATTTCTGTATCTGAATCTTCAGAAAAAAAAAAAATTTTATTGGCATGTTTGTTCTATTGTATTTATCGTTTGGGTATTTTATTTTATGTAGACAAAATCACCATAATCATTCTAAAATAACAAATTATTTCGTGGTAAAGCTATTTAAATCATCCAATGAATTATTTTCATATTGCAGTAAAACAAAACATCGCAATGTCAGTTTTGGTCCTATAGCGTGCACTCCTAAAGGACACTACTTTAGTTTGTGCCTCTCAATTCATGAGAAGAAAGAAGTCACTGTGAACAACAGGGCAAGTTTCAATTCTATAGTAATGAGTTGGGAGAATAGCCAGATACGACAAAGGGGACATGAAAAATGACTTGAGGGACAAAAAAACAGAAGATAGGACTCACTTTGCGGGAATGAGGCCAGGCCAGCTGCTAGTGACTGGGTTAATGCACTGTGTGACTTTTAGAAGACTTTGAAAAGTTGCCTCTCTTTCTTAGTCAGAACCATATCCACCTTCTTCTCCATGCATATCCTTGTGTCACAAATGTCAGATCCTGAACTCTATATCTTCCTTTTTATTCGCTTCCCACTTCTATGCTGATGACATTCAACTCATTATCTCCTTTTTCTCCTTCAGTCATTTATGTTTTGGCTCCTATCTCTGCGTGTCTGGCAGATAACTGACTTCTCTCCTCTGGCTTTTTTCTAGCTGTCTGAATCAGATTTAAAAATTCTTGACTAAACAGACTGGGTCCATCTCTCTGGATACACACAAGTTCTGAACTTCGTTTCCTTCAAGCATCTAGCACAGATCACCCCTTTATCCCTCAGGATACACGACACATGCTGAAAATTAACCTCCTCTGGCTGTTCAAACAGTTACTGGTTGTCTTGAAACACTGTCTCAAGGCCTGGTTTCACATCTTAAATTAGAGCTAAAAACCCATTGACCTGTTTTTGTTTTTTCATTTGCCTTACTAAGTCATTAAACCAACACTCACATAGCAGGGTTTTAGTGTCTTTTAATTTAACCTTATTTGTACTAGCAAATGTTTTAATGGAAGCTACACAGGTCTCCTGCAAGTTGTTTTGGGTCAGGAAAACCTTTTAAATGCTATTCTGAATGCTGCTCACTAGACTGAACACTGATGACAAACTGATAATGTCCAAAAGGAGAAGTTGTTGAAGGCGAATTTGCAATCTGATGCCATGTTTCACTTGTATATTTCTCAGTGTGAGAATATCAACCCTGTATATCAACCCTGGTAACAATTAGTTAAATTCTTTGTTTTCCACCAAAATCATTCAAAGTCACTTTAGATGGTTTTGGGTGGTGAGAACTATGTATGTGAAAGAGACCCTGATTTTGCATTTGCACAACAGATGCATAGCAAAAAAAATGTGTGAACTGCAGGAAACTAACTGTGGGTGTGAATTACAGCCTTTTAGAATGGATGTATAAGACTTTAGGAGGTCCTAAGCAAAATTCCACTTTGAGGCTTCTCAGTGCTGCTCATATGACTAATTATTGTCAATTCGTTATTATTCTCAGACTATAAATCTAACACACTCATCAATTTTATTTGTTGTAGCTGTGTTGCTTACATTAAACTCATGTACTCATGCACATGAATTTTTATCCTAGTTCCTGTTAACATAATATTGCATTTTATATTTTATTTTATTTAACAACGCGTTTTTGTGTAATTACCATTGTCCATTAACAGATATAGAAAATAAATCATTTCATGTACTCTTAGGGGCTGCCTGGTGGTCACAGGGGCCCTCAGCAGCTGCTTAGTTTGTTTATGCCTTGAGCCGGCTGTTTTAAGCTGCATGTGTGTGTTATATATATATATATATAAAGAAAAACATACTTTAGACAAGGCAGATTGACTGTCCGCTAGCAACCACGGTCTTGGTTTCAAATCATAAAAATTCTGGTGGGTGCTTATAGTTTGGAACAAATGATATAGCTTTTTATACTGATTCACATTCTGTCTAGTTTATCATATTGTTATTCTCTTGTTAGACACTGTTAACTGCATGTCAGGATTCCGGGAGCATGTTATGCTGAAGTCATGCTAAAAGTCATCAGTGCACAATTAAAGCATTTAAATTAACTGTTGATAACTAAACTGTGACTCGATTGACATGCAAAAGACATAATTAAAGAATTTGAATTAGACGTGTAATATCTCCTGAGTGCCAGTAATGTGAGCTATGGAATACAGTGGGCCATGATCAGTAAGGGGCATCACAATCTATGCTGCACTTTCAACAGTTTTTGTTGTTGTTACACTGATGTGTGATCTATTGTACCAGTATTGAGCTGTTTAATGATGTGACTCAAAGCTTTTTTGTACGTCGCTCTGGACAAGAGCATCTGCTAAATGCTGTAAATGTAAATTTTTGCTATTATTTCTATGCAGGGTTTGTGGGATATGAAATGCGGGGTTAGAAGGTACAGCTAGTCCTTTAAGATCAAGTAAAGGTTCCTGGCTTTGGAGATAAAAGGTATGTGCATAATTATTTTTTGTCCTTTAACAGCTGTGTGTGTGTGTGTACAGCCTATAGATTGTAGATTTGGGTCGAAAAGTATATTAGGACTGGAGAAAATGCTTCTGTTTTGCATTTGGTTGTTTTTGTTTTTTCATTACAAATTATTTTATTGTTATTTTGATTGCATTCCAATGTTAGTACTATATAATTATCATTATAAAAATAAAATGCCAACATTGCTGAGTATTATAGAGATTCATAATAGTTGGTCAGTTTCCTTTTTTGCTTCAGTGGTAGGGTTCACTTGCAGCAGTGGGTCTTAAAAAGGAATCTTTAACTGTGATATTTAATTGTGAAAGACCTAGAAATGAACGTAGAATCTTGAATACTATATTTCATTTGACTATAAAATGAAACGTGGTGTTAGACTTCAGGATGAAAAGTTAAATCAATTGATAGGTTACATGTTGAATAAAGTACAATAAGGCTCAGCACAAATCCTGGCTTTCGTTCAGTTTCGTACTTTTATACACAGCTATTAAGCGCTAGCAAATATATTGACTGTAAAAGAATGTGCGAAGAGCTACATGCAGTGTGTTAAATAGCATTGTCCTAGACTTGAAAAATAACATCAGATGGTAGACAGTTGCACCTTGCACCAGTGTGTCCCCCTGATTGGTGTTTACAAAGCTGCCATGTTAGCCCTGCCAAAACACTGGAGAGAGGCTAGATTAATTGTTGTGAAAGCTGTGGTTAGATTTATGGATGAGAGAAAGAGAGAGAGAGAGAGAGAGAGAGAGAGAGAGAGAATCATGCAGGTTTGTTATTTATTTAGTTTAGTGGTACATTTTCAAACTGGGTTTAAAAAAAATTAAATTACCTGTATCAAAAATGTTTATTATTGTGGCAAGAGCTTGCTTTTCTTTTTAATGACTATGCCAGTTGGGTTCGGTGAAAGTAAAAAAAAAACCTCTAAGCGTTGTCTTTTACCAGCGCCACACCCACAAATATCATGTTCAGTCATCTGACTTTTTCTATTAAAGACAGGGCAAAAGATTAAAGCAATTACAAAAACATGGATGTGTGTAAGTATTCAGACAGTTACAAACCAGGACAAGTAAAATCATTTGCAAAACTGAAAATATGGCAAAAGGATTGGACTATACACCCATGGGCATGGTGGATAATCCAAATTAGCAAGTTAAATACTAGTCAAAATGGGCAATGTAATAATATCTCTAAAAATGTCAGTGTTATTAATATCAAAACCTCAATAGAATAACGGATAAACTACAGCAAAAAAATAAATAAAAACACAAATAGCTCATCAACATCACAAACCAATAGAATGGAGTGTCTGTGTGTCTGCAATAAAGACTAATTATAGCTAAAGGTATATACAGTTTGAAAAAGTATTTAGTAATCAGTTGCATTACTCCTTCAATCCTTTCCTATATACAGGGCCTTGAAAAAGTATTTATACCTCTTGACTTTTTTACATTTTGTCACCTTACAACCACAAACTTAAATGTTTTTTATTGAGATTTTATGTGACAGACCAACACAAAGTAGCACAGAATTGTGAAGTGGAATGAAAATGTTGGGTTCTTAAAGGGTTTTTAAAATTTTAAGCAACAGAAATTTATGAAAAGTGTGGTGTGTATTTGTATTCAGCCCCCCTGTGTCAATACTTTGTATAGACCCCTGTTGCTGCAATTACAGCTGCAAGTCTTTTGGGGGTATGTGTGTAAAATACATTTAAGTTTGTGGTTGCAAGGTGACAAAATGTGAAAAAGTTCAAGAGGTATAAATACTTTTTCAAGGCCCTGTATATAGGAAAGGATTGAATGAGTAATGCAACTGATTACTGAGAGACAGAGAGAGAGACAAGACTTTTAAACTTGAAAATGATTGTTTATTCAAACAGATGAGCTTCTTATATAGAGATGTATAGAATTTGTTTAAAGTGACGTACAGTAGCTAAGTAGATAAGTCTATTATCTATTATAGGACAGAGGTTGCAAACCATATAGATAATTATTATTACTAAAAAGAGTTCTAGAGGAAAGTATAATAATGCTAAATTACCATGACGTTCTACTTTATTAAAGGTTTGTTTTTGTCTTATTTCTCAAACTGTAATATTTAATCAGTTTTATTGGAACAGTTGCAGAAAATAAATTAATAATATTCAGTGCAATGACATGTCCCTTAAAAGCTAATATGAACTTTTAAACGCGGCTGTTTCTGTTAAAAAATGTCTTTTTTTTTTTTTATTACTTTAGGTAAGTTATTGCTCGAGGGGAAAATTGAGATGTGCTTCAGTGCATTAAAAAAGACAAAAAAAAAACCCATCTAGTAATATATAATTCAGTTAATATTCAACCAATCATATGGATAACTTAAAGGAATTTTTAACAACTTTTTAAGAGTTCAACTCCCATACAGCCTGGCTGTGTTTTTTTTTAGTTTTTTTTATATTCGTCAGCCAGAAACGTTGCTTTACTGGCTGTTTCCTCACTGATGTCACAGTGTAGCTGTGCTCAAATCTAAAGATATATAGTTAAAAAGCAGTGACTTTGTCATGAATTCAATGAAATCTGGTCATTCTGTAGCACTCTGGCTGAGCTGTGGTGTAAGATTAGTGTACTCTCAGCTTCATCTGAAGTATCTAGCACAAAAAACTAAAACTGCTTTCAGAATTTAAGGTCACCTTGATTTTTTGGATTTGTGCTAAATGCTACATTTTCCAAAGTTCACTGTATAGTCTTATTATTTCACATTTCTGGCATTTGGTAGACTTACATTTATTATTTTTTAAAACTAACCAACCAACCAGTATTTGACCACCAAGGGCATTGCTTTGAAGCCCAGCAGTGGCAGCTTTATATGCTGGGAATCAAACCCATAATTTTCTGATCAGCAGTCCAACACCTTAACTGCTGAGCTACCACTTTTCTTATTGTTTACTACCTTTTTAAATAAAAGATAAAAACTAATTAAAATCACTACACGCCTAAATAAAAATTTTAAAATTTAAATGAAAAAACAAAATGAATAATATTTTGCAGTAATTTCCAAATAAACAACACAGGATTGCATGCAAAACAAAGGGAACTGTTATTGGCTGCTATATATGACAGCCAACAAAAGCTGCACTGTAATTTGAGACTAACTTACGCTGTAACACTTTAGAGTATTGGTCAGTTGTTAACAAGTAAATATGCAGTAAGTAACAGGTAGTCCTACCTTAACACTGTTAACTAATATAGAAGTGAGATTAACTAAGCAGTAAATAATATATAATTTAGGACAAAGATAGTTTTTCTTAGTTATTCCATAATTACTAAATAGAACTACTTACGACGAATTAACAGTCACAACGATACCCCCTCACCTGCAGTAACTCAGTTTGAGTTCTGTTTAAGTTGTGATTCTTATTAATGCATAAACAGATGTTTTCTGTTTATTTCATGTATGTGAATAATTAGGAAGTGATGCTGACAAGCTCTTGATTGGATTGGATTAGTTCGATATTATGAACTCCATTATGTTCATTAATGAGGGATTCAATAAAAATCAGAATAAAATTAAATTAAATTTGCCAAAAACATCCTTAATAAAAATATTGACTGCATGTATTTTGGGTTTAGCACAAAACCACATCTTTCAGATTACAATGTCTGGTAGAATATCACAGTCATGGTCTTCAATAAGGATGCAAAAGGTTAGTATTTTCAAGAGATCATCTATTTACGTTTGACATTAGCAGAGGTCTTATATCTGAGCATGCTTTGGTAGTCACAATTTCAATATTTAGCTGACTTAATGTAGGGTGGGTAGTTATTTTTGTGATTATTGATTAATTGGTTATTCTGTACTAATTGGTCATAGTTCGCAAGTAGTTCTTAATGACAATTTTTATTTAGTAATTATAACATAACTAATAAAAATTTACCTTTGTCCTTGTAATGAACCAGACGGAGAGGGATCCATAATGCAGAGTAATGGTTTAATGAGCAGTAGGGCAAGGCAAAGACAAAAAAGAGTAGGCAGTAGTCGGTACACGAAGATCAAAACCAGTAATTAAACAAACAATCCAAACGTTAGACAAGTGCAAAGTCCGATAAACAGAAGGGTAGTCGAAAAGCCGGGAAACCAATGACGATAACAATGGCATGAACACTAGTATGCTGTGACAAACAAACAAACAATACTACACGCCATAGTAGGCCATGTGCTCAACTTAAATACCCCACCTATGACCTTTGACCTGGAGTAGAAGCAGAGCTGTCAATACTCGGGCGACAGCGCCCTCTGGTGGCCGGATGAAGGTGTTCTTACAGTCCTAAATAAGTTATTACCTACTGCTTAGTTAATATCACTGCTGTATTAGTTAGCAGTGTTAATATAGTACTACTTAACAATGGACCTTTATTAAAATATTGTTACTTGTATTATTAATTTTTTTAACTAGCATCTATACTGTTAAAAATTCTATCGACATTATAAAAAACAGCGCAATGAATAAGCTGTTTAAAAGGCAGATGGAGAAAGTTAAACATGAGTACATGGATAATGATATTAAACACAAGCTACATTATAATCAACTGACCTGATTTTTAAATAAAACATAAGAAACCATATTATATTTTAATTACATTGGCATTCATCAAATTAATTATTTCCTAATCGAGTGAAAGATGATATAATTAATCTGAATTTGATTACTGGATATGGCATGCATTTTAATTAATAACAGATTATCACAAATTATCCCCATGTTCCCCGCAGCCTGTAGAGCTGTAACACTCCTCTTAACTTTAATTTATGCTTTGTTAGTGTTCCATTTGTTTATCTAGCCAGGTGTGATTTTTGTCATGTCATTTCCTGTTTTTCTCATTCTTAATTTATGTATCTATTAAACCCTTGGGTGTGATGTCCTTGTTTCAAAGTATACAAGGTCTGTGTGAAAAGTATCCCGCCATGTTTTATGCAAAGCTGGGACATTTTGCCAAAAAAAGGTACAAGATGAATAAAACATTCTACAAGGGATAGTGACGCCTCAGTCCCCATCAAAGTGGGCATCTTCAGACCTCACATAGTTCTTACTACTGATCATGGACTGGAAAACATTTTATCAATAGGATGCTTAGGGGTAGGGGTTTGATGGTGTGGGCGGTGCCATGGGTTTTTAACATTGTACATTTAGTAGCTGTCGCCATGGGGCTGCTGCAGTCCCATCAGTGCCACTCGTTCCCATGAATATGCTATTGATGTAGGAGACTACTGGAACATCTGAACATTGATTTTCCAGGATTTATCTGCAGTTTTTTTTTCTTATTAATTATTAGAAGTTCAAAGCACAACATTTGCAACTGCAGCGCTATATTACATCTGCTTTAGTAGCCAAAGGAACAAATTTTGCCCCAAAACATTTCATGCCAAAATCCCATGTTAGAAATCAAAAAAGTTTTTAAAATTTGCAGAACAGCTTCTAGTTTCCTCACTCGCCAATCTTTGTTGATTACATCCCGTGGATGTTCCACATTCTCGGGTATTCTGCTTGCCTGTTGTAGGCCTTTCAGAAAATGCATAACAGGTTCCCAGTCATCTTCAAAGCCTTTTGTGTCACATTTTATTTGTGCATCATCCTCTTTTGAAGAGGAACAATGATCCAAGCCATTTGAATAATCTGAAAAGTTTCTGTGATGGAATGTTCAAGCTTAACATAATTGGTTGCAGATTCGTTGACTGACTAGCACAGTAAAATGTGCAATTATTCATGCATGCATATTCCAGTCGAATCTCCCTGGCTGAATTGTAACTTTATCGCCACACAACCTGTTCTGGTTATATTTACAATGGGTGAATGCTTCTCAGACAGACATTTCTATTACATTGTATGTGTTGCACATTGCGTAATATTACGCATAGTGTGATCGTGTTATATTGCACATGGTATTATATTATATACATATTGTAATTATTGAAAAATGCAAGTGCAAAAAATACCATAGTGACACATAGATATTTTTTTAGGAAAGTCGAGTCTATGCCATATTCTTTAGGAAACAAAAAATTCCTTATAAGTGTCAAAACTTAACAAACAGGTATTATGGTAATTGGGTAAAATCCCACCAATTAGAGTGACCTTCAAACTCAGGATATGGTTTCAATTTTTGTGTGCCATATGCTTTGGACATTCAGCCAATGATCAAAGGGGCATGACGTCTGAGCCTTGCCTGAGCTGAGCCTTGCCTGACTTGCCCCACCCGTTTGGCTTCAGAGCCAGCTGTTTTTAAATTGTCATTTGGGTCAATAAAAGAGCCCACCTGCACCTGTGTTACTACAGCCTTTCTCTATCACTGCGTTCCATATGACAGGTATTGCTTGCTAACTGCCAAATTGTTCTAGCTGTCTGACCACAGTGCCTCTGTTTCCTTTTTTTTACCTACGGGTACAGAACACATGTATGGAACACATTCTTTCTGCTGAATTCATCCTGGACACATTTAATTAATCCTGCTCAATCTTTACTAAAGGACTTTTTTGCTTACTGCCAGCAACGATTCATTATTCTCAAGAAAATGTAACGCATTTCACAATTTAAAACCGTGTCAGTGAAACTTGAATAATGGGGACTGCTATTTTTCCTGGCTAGAATTACGCACACAACACCATAACAAAAGGACATGAAACAGCGTGGCAGTGATTAGGCAATCTGTTTGTCTTTTTTTCTGGCTGCACAATCATTCATCATGTTTAGAACAGATTAGAATATGGATTGCATGATTTTTTTCCACTTATATTAGTATGCTTTACTTATGATTTGAAAAACGACACTTTATTAATTAATGTTATTTAAAAGAGCAAGTACATTATTAGTATAATTAATTACAGTAAATTTTATCTTTCATTAAAAAAAAAGCCTAACAGAAATGAGTGTCCTCTATTTATGCCTCTAAAGCTTATAAAAAAAAGCTTATTTCTTCAGCCGTGCAGACCATTTCACTGATTGATGTACAGATGCAAAATGTTATGCGATCAATATTCATACTTCTAGTTTTTGTATTACTACCCCAAGCGTTCATAGGTGGGTTAAAAATTACCAGCATAAATTACCAATGAAATTTCATTGGGACCTGTGACTGTCAGGAATATATTTTGTCGACCACACAAACTATATTATAAATGTCACACTTTCATAAAGATTATTTTACACAGCAAGATAGCTAACCCTTACTGTATGTACTGTGTGAGATTGTGTGTTATCTATGCCTGTTATTTTCATTACTACATTTGAAAATGTATGAAAGTGTTAACAAAAGGGAATTATTCTTGCGTGGACCAAATTTTGATAAAAAATTATTATTATTCATCCAAATGACAAAAAAGGCATAAGAACACATTGTTTCTAACACTGGTCAGTTTTGACCCACTTATGAAAGAGTGTAGGATCCAGTCACTAAGGTTTCAACATTTAGCTGTATACTAGGTGACAAAAGCAATGCTTCAAGCAGCTCCAAGATCCAGGTTTAGTCCTGAATAGACTGGTAACTGACAGAGGGGAGTTTTGTTTGCCCTTCATGTCTTTATGGATTCTCTAATGTTTGACTATCTTTTAGAATCATGCTGGTCTGTGAACCGGTTGCTCTTTTGTACGTGTGTGTTGTGTGTTTATAAATACATGGTGGTTGATGTGGATCCAAGTGTCCTGAATAGAACCTGGCCCACAGCTGCACTGAACACATTTGGGGCATACTGGGACCTTCATCAAATCCCCACAGCCACAATTAAAATTCTAGTGGAAATATTTTTTAGCTATTTTCAGTTATTATAGGAATATAAGTAAAACTGAATCTAGAATAGGGTGTTAAAAAGCATATGGTAATTTCTGATGGCTAACAGAAAAAGATTTTAGTAGATACATATACATATATATGTCTGTGTGTGTATATGTCTGAGAGAGAATTGCAGGATGAGGGGTTGTGTCCAGTCTTAGACCCTCTGCTAGTTAAACCATCAGGGGGCTCCACTTCAAGATGCTGACATTCGGGAACATCGCATCACAAATCAATTCCGAGGACTGATTTGTCACAATAGATCTAACGCAGACCCAAGTCGATTTTCCCAGAGAGGCAATCAACTCCACAAACTCAAGACCTTGTGGCCACGCCTTTAGACCTTAGATATATGGCGGGAACCTTGGTTTCTACAAAACACTTTACCAGACCTGCGTGGACATGTGCTAGTGCATACAGATCACATCAGTGATCGCTTACATTAACCATTAACCGTCTGTGCTCGTACCCGCTTTAGCAGCTAGCATGCCAGATCCTTCAGTGGACTCGTGTAATGCTCGAAGCAATCTATATCTCAAGATTCTTGGATCAGGAAGTGAACATCCTGTTGAGACAGGGACTAAGGCAGAGGGTATGGAGACTCCACCAAGATGTGGTGGAGCCCCTATGGAAAGGCTAGGTGGTTTAGACCATCTCTCTAGCCTATGAGGCCTCTGTTGGCACTAGTTCAAGCACAGCTCGCCTTTGCACTGGCATTAAGCAGAAACCACTACTTCACCAACATGTCAATTGTTTTCTAATTAAATTGTTGACTACTTGGTCGGCGTATCAGTTAAACCCCAAAGTTAGCCTTTTGTCCACAATCTTTTAAGATACACACTTTATTCTAGTTTGTCTTGTCGTCGACCAAAGCATTGACTTATATATTCCCCTGGACTGCGATGGATTTTAAAAATTGTGCTTTTTAAGCTGCAGTCTAAGGTGAAAACCCCACCCACTGGTATCATTGGTTCCCACTTGGGCTCCAGCACAAGCTGACCTTGAATTGTATAGATTGGACTTTCTATCCCTTTTACAGTGCTAATTATTGGCCTTTTTGCAATCATAAACCATCCAGTTTTTCCCAGAAACAATGTATTATAAAAACCATTTGCTTCATATAGTCAAATGTTTGACCTTGGACCTTTCGTACCAACTGAGGTTTTTGCCCGCCCTAACAAAAGGTGATGTGCCTTGCTTATTTTAACACTGTGGTGCACTAATGTGATTGATCTGCAATACGCTACATATACTGTATGTTTAGACAGCATAATAAAGCTTTTTTTTCGACTTTCTCTCAATTAAACGTCAATTCCATCAATCATGGGCATTTAGTTTTAATATATTTTTGAATAAGGTTGTTATTAGAAGTTATGCATGTCAATAACACTGAAGCTTAAATGGGTTGGGTCAATAGTAGCAATGATAGTAAAATATACTATTATATACTGTGTTAATAACAGTAACAATCAGAACCAGTTTATTTCTGTCAAATTTTTGTGTGTATATTTTTCTCTGTAAATCCTCTGTCTTTAGTTTCAGTGCAGCACCTGAGAACTCTAGATAAGCCCCACTGATGCTTGTCTGCTTTGGAGCAGATTACTTTGTAAATGAAGAAGAGTGAAACAGAGGGATGGGAAAGACAGTAAGAGGTCTGCTCTGGGTTTTTATTCACTGTGCACCCATATGATCTTGCATCTGTAATCTGGGTCTATGTATCTTAGATTAAAGAAAAAGATTGGTATAATCAGCATTTTTATTGCTTTAGTCAGCTTTTATTGGCCCCTTTGCTTCTAGACCTACATAGTGTAGCTGTGTGTTCACATTAATGTTACTTCTGAAACATTAATATGATGTAGTTTGAGGTCCTGAATCTGAAAGGCTGCTAAGGAGGGGGGCTTTTCGGTGGGGGTGTCCTGTTTTATTTGTAGTAACAATACTAGCAGTAATGTAATAGTATGTTTGGTGTGATAGGGGTCCAAACCTTATTCTTTTAAAGGGCCAAAAATTGATAGCTGCACCCCTGCCCTGACTGTAGTTGTTTGGTTTTGGTTATTTTATTAACTACACAATTTCTCATCCCATTTGTTTGCCCATGTTGTAATACAACAAGGTTCTGTTTTTGTATTACGTTTGTGGACAATGCCAGCAAACTGTGTCTTTATCACAATATAAAAGCACAAAGCACAATTGTCTAGAATTTCTTTTGATATGCTGTAGCATAAAACTCATCCTTAACTGACACAAAGAGGCCTAAACACTGTTCCAGCATAACACTTGAGGCTCCATGAAGTTGCGTTATACGTCTGCAAGCATCACATCATGCTTTATCATAAAGTGGTGCAAGGTGTGAATGTTGAAGTCTGAGTACTTGGGCTGGAATTTTAAGATTTTTCAAACTGAGTTTTACATAATTTTGCTTATTTAGCCACCAGAGCATTAGTGAGATCAGGCACTGATGTCAGAAGTGGAGGTCTAGATGGAGTATGTGCTTCAGTTCTTTAGAAAGGTGCTTAGAGGGGTTAAGATCAGGTTTTGCATGCCACTTACTCATGGGTCCCCTTCAAACTTGATTACTATTCCTGCTTTGTGCAGAGCATCCTTGGCATTCTGGAACAGGTTTGGTCATCTTAGTTTCCAAGCTGGAAATTGGAATGCTACAGTTTGCCTTGGTAATTTCTGCATTGTTGTAGCAATGTTTTAGGGATAATATTATATCGGTGTGATAGTAAGGTGTCTATAAAGTATTAGTCATATATGACAACTATTCTTTTCTTTCATTTTACTAAATGTATAAATTTCAGTTGTCTCAGCTCAGCACCAGCTTGGTTCTTTTTTTCCCTTGCCATTGTCATCTGCCAGAGTGATGTACGTCTACTGCTTAGTTATTAAACATGAGAACCTATACGTCTTTTTATTCTGATTTATTATGCTTGTTCTTCCAGATAAATGGAAGCAATATAAAAAGTTGTTCTGTATGATGAACGCCTGGATGCTGTCAGGAAATGAAGTGGCCATGTTGTAAATTTAGCGACTAATCATCATACAATCATAAAATGGTCTTTATTTAGTGATATTTTAATGTGTAATAGTTTGACTCAATAATTTATCACTTCAGTAAGGCATTTATACTCACTTGACGCACAGTCTCTAAACCGAACAGTTTCTCTATTGCTGTTAAAAAATGTTGGAATAAATATATTGTAATAAAAACCATGCTGACAGATCAGAACAGCTCTCTTATCTTATAGTCGTCATGCGTTATGTGGCAGGAAATATCAATTGAAGAACCACCTAAACAGCTGATGGGCAAAATATTAGATATTCCCATATCAAAAAGCAACCTGGGTGAAGTATAAATCATTCTGTGCCTGCCTGCTGTACAAATATAGTGATGCATAAAAAAGCATTTCCCAGACCTGGTGAGTGACGGTTTCTTGTCTTCAGGTTTTTCGGTTGATCAAAGTTAAAATAGAGTCAAGTTGAATTAACAAGCAGATAATTGTATTTCTTGGATGTAAGGGCAAACTTTTGCAGTTATCTACTCCCATGCTGGTTATCTGTTATTTACACTACTGTTAAAAAACAGGTTCACCTGCTGTAAATGTTGCACTGCCTCCCACTACCTCCCAGATAGTTTTTGCTGCATGTTCATCATAGCCTGAAAGTAAAAGACACAATGTTTTGAAAGCCTTATTTGTACCAGCCTTTGATTACATTTCTTTATTGTTACAATGAGATGGAGTTGATTAGATGTCACATTCAGTTTATTAGCAAATGCAAATCAATGCAACAGTCATAGAACTAAACAGGACGGGTCAAAAAAAATGTATAAAGTAAAGAAATACACACATTAACTGAAAACCACAACCACATTCCATTCCTGTTACAGCTACTGCAACTACATGCAAACAATAGACATATGCACAACTGACATAAGACGCTCTGAGCTTTGATGTTAAAGCGGTGACTTAACTGTTCAGATTGTCAAAACAATCTGAATCATTCTATCTCCCATTACTCACAGTAAAAAGGAAACACGGCCAACTAAATAGCTCTGTGCTAGCATTTTACCACTCATAGCGCTCATAGTTGCATTCTTTGAAATAGCAAACACAAACTTCACTGGCCTTGTGAATCCAGTTTGGGTGTAGGTTGTTTTTTGTTAACTATTTGTTTTAGTCTACAAAAGTGTGAATTAAAACATTCCTTTTCAGATTGTAACGATGCCGGTAACTGCGGCCGTAATTTACTATTCATCGAGTTTCACTTTCATACCCAAATAATTACCAACAAACACAAGGGGTAGCACTGGGCATGCCACTTTTCCCAGAGGTCGGGTCTTAACTGACAGATAAATTTAAACCTGCCCCAGAACTTTATTTTGTAGGATACTCCAGTTTAACCTCAACAAAACTGGTTTTAGGCACATGAAAATGATGAATAGATAATCAATAGAGAAGGACTTGCTGGCCCTGACAGCCCACCACTGTATTTTAACCTATACTGACAAAGCAAAAGCAAAGTTCACCACCAGAATTTTCGCCACTTTTTGAATCTATAATTGTATTAAGTATTCAGACCTCTTATTCTGTAGTTTTTTAATAAACTTTTAGTAGCAATTACAATAAACTGATTTGTTCTTGGGTACATGTAAGCCTTTAGAAGCTTTGCATTCCTGAAATAAGGCAATTTCTGGTATTTCTCTCAAGATCAATCAGATTAGATGGACTGCCATCTCAAGGTATATTTGATGTAGATATTGAGTGTGGTTTAAATCTGGACGTTGGCTGGAACACTGGAACTGATTCAATGACTTGTTCAAAAGCTACTCCAACAGTATAATTGCTGCATGCCCTGAAGTGGGTATCAGGCAGCAAATGATCAGCATTTTTTCTGTTATAAGTGCTATGGGTTTAGACCAAATGGATACTTTTTTACTCAGAAGAGGCTTCTGTCTGGTCACTCTAAATGATAGCATATATTTCTAAATTAGTTGTCTTTACAGTTGATTCATTTGTTTCTGTGGGGATTTAGGAAGAGTCAGCATTGACCCTAGGTCAACTCTAACAAAACTTGTGGTGGCTTTTGTCTTCACAAGGATGTAGCATTTGTTTTACACCCTTGTCCCAGACCTTTTTCTATCAATCATTAAGATTTGTGGACAGTTCTGTTGACTTAGTGGCTTTATCTCTGCTGTGAACTGTTAGCACTACACACCGGTCTTTGCCTGTCTGCCTTTCAGCTAATCATTGCTTGATGATTTGGAGTAAGCTCATAGCAACACTGGATTCAGTAATCCTTGATAAAGCTGATGGAGCTCTAGGCCTGGCAAAAGTATAACCCAAATTCTGGAAAAGTTGGGACAAAATTTTTAAATTTGAATAAAATAAAAAATTCCAAACACATGAGGCAATATTATATTCATAATCGAACATAGATAACATAAATGTTTAAACTAAGAAATTTTACATAATAAGATAACTTCAAATTTGATGCCTGCCACAGGTCTGGGGATTGAGATTGAGTTCCTAGAGTTTTGGTGTTGGGATTTGGTCCCATACTTGCCTGATGCAGGATTTCCCCATACCACAAAGATGCTTTTAAACTAAACACTGACAACACACTGGAGGGTCTCCTTTCTTTTTAGCCCCGAGTACACAGTGCTCATCATTTCCAACAAGAACAAGAACAAGAGTTGGGCTTGTACTACCGGGCTACTGCCTTTGGATTATCTAGAAGTGGCACCTTATTTTTTAAGATATTGAACTGCTGATCAGTATATTGTGGGTTTAATCCTCAGCACCACCAAGCTGCCACTGCTGAACCCCTAATCAAGGCCCTTAACCCTTAACTGCTCAGTTGAAAAATCAAAATAAAAGAAATTCAAATCTCTCTGGATAATTGCCAAATGCCAAACATTTAAAATCTTTATTTGATTTGACCTGATAAGACCTACTGTAATAACCCTTTGGGCTGAAGTAAAAAAAAACTATCACCCTTATGAAAAGAGAAAATTCGGTGTTGATACCAAAACTATTTAACAGAAGCAGGCTATTACTAATAGCCCAAGGCATTTTACAGATGTCCTGAGACAGGCTTCAACAGGCATCATGAATGAAAGAGCGAGAGAGTGTCATCATGCATCATGTAGTGTCATTTCTTATCTTTATGCATCTTATACCAAGGACTCTAATTATCTTTCTCTATGTCTTGTATTGGCAGAAGATTTGGCAGAAGACTGTGTGTTTATCTAAGACAGCTTAGCAATTCAGTCCATTAGTCCATGCAGCCAAGCCTAATGAATGTGGAGCTGAATCCCTCACATTAATGATTCTGCTTGTTCCACCATACCCTAGGACACTAGGTAGGTCTGCCTCAAGACTTTTCTCTGTTCTGGCACCAAGATGGTGGAACGAACTTCCCATCAATGTTTGAAAACTCACCTCGTTCTTAAATACCCTGCTCTTGCCCCTTACTCTTTTCAACAGTTTTTTGTTGTTACATCTATTTGTGAACTAGTGTATCAGTATTGAGCTGTTTAATGATCTGACTCAAAGCACTTCTTGTAGGTCGCTCTGGACAAGAGCGTCTGCTAAATGCTGTAAATGTAAATGTATTTGTGTAGGATGTCGTTTGCATGTTGTTTGTTTAACTTTGTACATTCTTGCAAAAGAAAGATTAATCCTTAACCAGTTTTGGAATGATGATAAGCAGTGTTTCATTATCTTGCCTGATAATCTCCCACAGGTATTAGTTAGGTTAATTTCTGAAGAGTTCTTATGAGTCTGAAGGTCATAGCATCTGATTTCTTTATACTCATCAAACCTTTCAGTGAGCCGTTATGTCTTGTGGATGGGTGCACTGCTTGCTATAGGCCACTTCTGTCAGGATAACAGAGCGAACAGTCCCCCTTTCAAGCATTCAGCCATGTAAAAAGCAGTCTTTGTGATGGAAGCCATACCAATGAACCACCTTTTCACATGGCCCTTTTCTCCTTATCGTCTTGATTCAAAACTGAATTCATGGCACTTTGCTCTGCATATTAATACGTCAGGAAGCCTTTGTATTAAATGACATAATACATAATAAGTGGGTAAGCAGAGAAGCACCTGTTTTTCTACAAAACCTTCACAGTATAGCAACCTCTTCACCAAATGACTGTTCCTTCTTTTGTTAATGCTGTACTGAGACCGATTTAGAGATAACACAGATGTGAAGATAGGCACCCGACTTACATTTCTATGCTGTATTATCTGCTATCTGCTGTTTAGGACAAATTTGTTTTGAAATGTTTTGAAGCTGTTCATGAAGTTCAAGTAGCCCCTATGGGAACTTTGGGAAGTTTTACAACTTATCTAAGGTGTGCTACATTTTTAGACACAAAAATGAGCAGAAATTCTTTCTCGTGTTCTTTAAACAATTTAAAAACAATATTTCCACTGTGACTTGATAATTACCCTGCTGACATTAGGCACTGCCATTGAATACCGTTGCCAAAAAGGGTGTCCCTACTCTGGTATGCGCCAACATAACATCCTCATGGATGCCAGAACTTTGGGTTACCCAGCAGAACATTGCCCAGAGCACCACACAGCTTCCACTGGGTTCTTTTCTATGTGCAATTAAATGTTTACTCATTCCCTGGTACATGGCATTCCAGAACCCGGGACATTTAGTTTATCTAAAGGTAAACATGTTTGGCCTCTTTCTATTGCTTTATGGCAGAGGTGTCCAAAGTTGGTCCTGGAAAGCCGGTGTCCTGCAGAGTTTAGCTCCAATTTGCCTCAACACACCTACCTGTAAGTTTCAAGTATACTTAGCAACACCTTGATTAGTTGGTTCAGGTATGTTTGTTTAAGGTTGGAGCTAAACTTTGCGGGACACAGGCCCTCCAGGACTAAGTTTGGACATCCCAGCTCTATGGTTTGGTTCTAATTGTCATTGCTGTGTCCTGACAGCGTTCTATCATAGTCAGCATATCAATTTCAAGCCCTACATATCAATTTCAAGAAATTTACATTGACTTACTGCTGCCAAAAACAGATGTGGCCATTAAGAATGAATGTTTTTTCCCACAGTATCACAGCAAATCGTTCTTTGCCGTGAGAATCCTGTCGGCTCATTTAGATAAATGTGATGTGCTTTACAGAATATCCACCTGAAGTAAAATAACATAATGTATCCCATGGCCCAGACCTTATTGCTCGTAAACACTTTGCAATTATTTGTCTTTGACTGATTGTTAAAATACACTGAACGCCTCATGAGCAAGTGAAAAATAAACTATTCCCTTTTTTTAAATGAGCCATGGTTTGTATTTTGCTTTCTGTTAAGTAAACATCATTAACATACTTTTAGTGACAAAGTTCTTGAATCACACTAGTATTTCTAAGGCAAATATAGTGTTACATTTACATTTGCGGCATTTCGCCCTTTATCCAGAGCGTCTTTATTCTTTGTTATACAATTGAGCAGTTGAGGGTTAAGGGCTTTGCTTAGGGGCCCGGTGGTAGCTTTATGGTGCTGGGAATCAAACCCCGGTCTTTAAATTCCAACATCTTAACCACTGAGCTACCACTTCCACTGTTAAATGATTGTTATTCATGAATTTTCAAATACACTGTTTTAGAGGTTTTATTCTGATGGCCAATCAGAGTTATTTACTTGCAGTTATGAGAGCTAATAACAATAATGTTTGAGTAATTAAATATTACGCTTACCACTGTACCGACAGTGGCAGGCAGTGCATTTGGTACCTGGGCCATCAGTGGGGACTTACCTAACTGATACACCTCTTAATACCGCCACTATCACGTTGCAGAAATGCAATATAACATGGAGTGGAATTACAGACAGTGAGACAATTCACATATTAAGGATTAAAAAACATTTTTATTAAAGCAAGAACCTTGTTAAGACTCCGAACCTCTACAATACAAATGCACCTGTGCCACATACATCACCTGTAGGCGGGTTTAAAAATCTGATTGGGTAAAGAAATAGTCTTTAATAATATTGACCAATTAGCAATCTGCCATTACTAATATAGTTTAAGCACTACTGATTCTGAAGGCTTTGGCAGATTATATAAGCATGGCAGCACATAGAAACTGAAATCTGATTGGACAAAAAATGTAACATCCACATCCACATACTGGAAGCAGTGCAGTAAGAGAAACACGAAATGAAGAGAATGAACTGTTGGGAATAAATTGGTTGTAACCCTAGGCCAGCTTCTGATGGTGTTTAGGCCACCTGAAACGACCTTACTCACCTTGACTGCACGTCACTGGGTAACAAAAAGTTGTTTCAGGTTGTTTTTTGCCTAATTAAGTGATCATTTTTTTTAGTTTTTGTCATCTAAATATCTTCAAACATCTGTGTTTCATCTCTATTATGTATAATACATTTAATTGATAATAAAAATACTAGTTATGTTACTAGTTAAAGTATAGTGTTATATTAATGCAGCTGGTAAAAAAAATCTGAGGTAGAAAACAATAAAAATGGGAAAACTTTAATATAAGATAAGAAAAACTATTAATATAATGGCAACAAATAAATAAAATAAATAATAAAATGACAGATTAAATTAAAGAATTAAAGAATAGTTCTAGCAACTCTAACCTAGACTATATCCCACCCATAACAGCTGCCAGTGATTGTAATGTAAAGGCTTGTACATTTTGTTACTGTTATGTCATGGTATGGTATGTTGGAAGGTCCTACATTGTATTCTTTTGTGTCATGCTTTTGTATTCCTCCCATTGGGTTTACAGTTGTGTGACATTGTGCTGTTGACCTTATCTGGGTCTATTTGGAGATGGAAAGCTGCAATTTGAGCCTGGTTTGGCTAAATCATTCTCGAGACAGACAAAACAAACAGTTTTCAAATATATTGAGGAGTATGGGCAGTGATGAGAATAATGGTGTTACAGCATTTTTTAATAACGAAAAATAAAAGAAGTTTTAATTTCCTCAATACAAAGCCGGTACCATTACTAAGAATAAAATGCGGTATTTGTATAAATGATAAAAACCACTAAAGCGGTTTATATTGAGTAGACTCTTTATTTTTGTGTGTGGTGGAAAGTGGAAAACATAACTGATGATCATTGTTGTGTGTGTGTGTGTGGGGGGGGGGGTTATATGCATGTATTGATGTTTATGTGACTCATAGCTAAATGATTTGGACCAAAATCATTTTACTTAAAACTGAATTAAAGTTTACAATCAAACATTCATTACGCATTACTGACAAGCCAAACCAAAAATTCAACACCAATTGCAAATTCCATTAAGTCTGACTTCCAGAAGAGCAGATAAAACTTCTCCAAAAAGGAGTATGAAACTCTAATATAGTTATAGAAAACTGTAACATTGTTAATTTTTCCCCATCTAACAACATTTCCACAACATCTCTAACAGTAGTGTCACCTCTTGGTGCGAGTGAAGTGTATTAGATGATACTCCTTGTAAATAAGTTCAATCATGTGAGAAACCAAAGCACTGAAAACTTTCAACTGATGGCACGAAAACTATTTTCAGTGAGAAAAAGTGACAGAGAACGAGTCTGACACCAGATAAATATTGAGCTGCTGCTGTATAATGTCTAAACACCAAAAACTTTTTAATAAACATTACAATGAAAATTATTCACTAGAATTGTTGCCTGACACTGTCTCAACATCTGAGTTACATTTTTTTATACTCCTCAAACCTTTCAGTGGGCCATTATGTCTTGTGGATGGGTGCACTGCTTGCTATAGGCCACTTCTATCAGGATAACAGAGCAAACAGTCCCCTTCTTAAGCATTCAGCCATATAAAAAGCAATCTTGGTGATGGAAGCCATACCACAAACCCTCCTTTCACATGGACCTTTTCTTTGTATCGTCTTGATTCAAAACTGAATTCATTTTACTTTGCTCTGCATATTAATAATGACATAATACAAGTGGCTAAGCAGAGAAGCACCTGTTTCTCTACAAAACCTTCACAGAATAGCAAATGACTGTTTCTCCTTCTTTGAATGCCGTTATTACTGAGGTAAAGAGATCGAATCCAACGATTTGGCAAGAAATTGACTAATTAAGCAAACCAAAAGAAAATGCTAAATAAACCAAAATTTGGATGCAAATGCAGTTCAGTAAAAAAAACCCCAAAAAAACCCCAAACAAAATAGATCAAACTAATCTACAGAACCTGGAACTTGAATTATAACATGACATAAATACTGTCTATGACAAGCGACAAAGCAATACAAAGACTAAAAACACAGGGGTATATATACACACTCTAATCAGGGAAACAATCAACTAAACAAAAAACAACTAAACACAATAAGGGACACATGACCAAAATTAACCAATGACTAGACAGAACTAAAAAATAATAAAAATATGACATTTTTTAATCAAATGACAATACACAGACAACATGAACAAACACGGAGCAAATGGTCTACAACATAAACACAGAACGTCTCTTCATTATTCTCCAGTGGACAGCCTAACCGAGTCCTGAAGAAAATCTTTATCGGCATTAACGAATCTGCCTATTTTCTCTTTATATTTACGATTGCCCTGGCCAGGTTAGAGCAGTTAATGGTAAAATTTAAGAATAAATGAAACTCAGTATTCAATAAAGGGATAAAAAATAAAAAAACTACAGAAATGTGTATTATCGCTAAGCTAGAGGACTCTACATAAAGGATGTACACAATAAACAAAATGAATAATGCTTAACTTAGCAGGTTTTTTCTCACTGGTGTAATTTAATTAATAGAGCAATAAACCATGTTCACTGTATATAGCTTTAAATAATAATAAAACCAAAAAAAAAAACACATATTCTGTTGCTAGAATCAATTATAATATAATTTATTGATAGTTAAGACACTTGGATTAAATTGTTGGCACTACGGTCTTCTTTATACAAGATCTTTTAAGGTAAGTTATATTTATTTCACGATAACTCACTATTTCTGATAATATCTTACATTTCAGCTGTGTGGACTAAGGAATATGTAGCAAATAGCCCAAACAGCTAATTCGCCTGTGTTGGAATAAAGGTTATGTCATGTCATTTTGGCAGCATGTAATTAAATCTGTAGGTCTTGTAGCAGTGCACCTGAGCTTTAAGTAACTTGTAATTTATTCAAATGATTTCAAATAATAAGCTCTTAATCCAGGTAGTAAACTATCATCAGTGAGCTGTGTAGGATTTACGTGTCAGTAATTTTGCAATAAAAGTGTGTGTGTGTGGTGTGTTGCAAGCTACCCGCAAAAAAATAAGCGAAACATAGCGCTTCTACTGTATATCACTTTGCAATTGTAGGCTTGGGTGAGAATTCTCCTTCTATACTGATATTAGATTTTTAAAATTGCATGCATTTAGAGTCAAGCAGTGACGTAGATACGAACAAAATACAAATAACACCATTTGCATTATCTGCCTAAAATAAAAAAAAGATATAAATTAAAAGCTTTTTTAGATTGTATTGTATGTTCACAATGCAGCACTATGTGAAAACTTCTAATTCCTGCTGAGAATGTGATTTAAGAGAAGCTGGGGTAGATCTGGGACATGGGTAGAGACCAGCACAAATTCTGCCCTTTTCTTTACTGAATCAGAAATCACAATTGGTCCAGCGATACGGGAGACCAAGGGAACCTGAGCAGGTGCAGGGCATGGAAAACTGAAGCAGGTGCGCTGACAAGAGGTAATGAAGCAAGTAACACAGATGGTGTAAATAGTCCAGGGTTAAAGCCCAGAGCCATGAGCTAAGGCAGCAGGGTACCAACTTAATGTTTAACCTCAGAGCCACAATTTGACAGCAGGAGGTAGGAATCTAGATAATTACCTGACTGAAGAAGCGCAGTCTTTACACATCTTGTCATACTGTGCTTTCTTTTATCATGGAAGAATGTACATGATACACAGCTTCATCACCGTCAACAGTCCATCCAGCACAAAGTAAAGAATCTTAGTTTAAATATGACAGGATCTTATCAGATTCATGCAAAACCAGGTGTCACAAAGCCATATATAGACGTATATAGACGTATATAAGCTTGCCAGAGTGTTATCTCTTTTATAAAGAATTTAGAGCATCTGCTCGCATGGATTACAATCTCCTGACATATTGCCATGAAAGAAAAAACACTGTCCTTGCTGCTGTAATGTAAGGGGTAGTGTTTCGCATGTTTATGTTATGTTAATGTTTTGAGTTTGTTTTGTGTTTGTGTTCTTTGTTTACTTCCTCTCCTGTTCCTTGTCATGTAATATATGTTCCCCATGTGTTCCTGGCATGTGATCTTCTTGTCCATGTGCCCTGTTCCTATTGGTTTTTAGTTCTATCTGGTGATTGGTTTGTGTTGGTCAGGTCAAGTCAAACCCGCCTCAGTGGATTCATTAGATGTAAACACTAAATTCAACATAATAAAAGTACACAACTTAGAAATTTACAGCTTAAAGGTGCTTGACATGTCCGCCTTGGCATTTTTCACTCTTTAACTTATCAACCCTTGACAATTCTAATCCACAGGTAAACAGAAGCATTTTTAGCTTTATCCACATTTGTTGCACATTTGACTTGTCATTTGTTTTCCTTCAACTGCTTTGGCTGCATCTGAAATCAGATACCACATGTAGGTACCACATTTGAATTAGTTCATACTTCTTAACTGTAAAAAGGTCCTTTTTTATAGAGTATGCCAATGGATAGTATGGTATTATGGTACTAATGCAGGAAACACACCCCACAAGATAATCAGGCTTCTTTTGGGCCAATTTCTTCCTTTCCGATAATCGTAGGTAATGTCTCGATTATCTTGGTGTTAGGAGTAAATAAATCTGCTTGGAAGAACGTCGGAAGTGCCCCGATCACAAATCAAACATATTCTACATGTTAAATATTTACGATTTATAAATCCTGATGTGTGTGTGTGGAAACCCTGAAGACAAACACTCGTACGATATGGTGATTATCACAATATCCAATCAGAAAGCGATTAAAAAAGGGCGGGAGCATAACAAACAATGTCACGGTGCATCACAAAGTTAAATGGCTATCACCCAAACCATTTTTTTTACCAGTGAATTTTTTTTTCAAAATCATTCCAAACACAATCATCGCAATTTCCTGCTTAAGTCTCAAGAGATTTTGAGATGTAACCACAAGGAGCAATGTTATTTTTCTTGAGGCGCTTTAAGCTATTGAAGTGCTACATCGATGCTTTCTGCCATACACAAATATTTCGAGTCGTGTCTCCCGTGGGTGCATGGGATAGTAGTAGGACGTTTCTGCAATTTTTAACTACTTTTTTTGCATAATTTCAATCCAGACAAGCTACTTGACTCACATTTTGTTTTTTGCATACTTTACAAGGGGAATGTATGAAATTTAGGATGCAGTCATTTATTTGGCACTACCGTGCAGTTTTCCGTGTATCTACGTCCTGCCTTTTATTAAAATTGGTTTGCACTTTCTGATTATTTGTTTCTAAGCACATTTACAATTATTATACGCCCTTAATCAGAGCGACTTACATTTATCTCTTTTATACAACTGAGCAATTGGGGGTTAAGGTCGTGGCTTGGTGGAGCTGGGAATCGAACCCACAATCTTCAGGTTGGTAGTCCAACACAGAGCCACCACTTCCCCACATTACAGTGTAACACTCCATCTTTTTACGCTGTGTATGTTTGGCTCCTCAATATGGGGTTTGTACCCAAAAGCAAGGTGTATGGAGCAGGGTTTAACCCTAGTTAAAAGCTTTGTTTCCTGGGTTAAAGGTGTATTTAGACTTCTAACCCACAGTTAAGTTTGAAAAATGGTTCTGTGATTTACACATGCACAGTACACAGGAATAATTCAGTACCTCTGTTCCTTCTGCAAAGGCTTCTCAAGAAACCCTCCTTTTTTAGTTTTAGGACATCCCGTGTTTTCAGCAGTTTTCTTGCATTAATTACCATTCGCACTACTACTTTTTGAGTTTGTAATTTATTATAGTATTATTGGATTGGTGCACTCAGGTTTGAAATTATGCCTTCTTTTACTAATTTTTTTTTAACTTTTTTTTATCTGACTTTTCTTTGGTGGAAGCACTTTGAATTTATCTGTTTGTTAACACATGACCAACACACTTTTAGTGTAGAACAAAATAGTATTTGTGTGGACTATAAATCTGAATCACTATACATATATTGCTGTGCTTTCAGCTGCTTGCAAATTTTGTTAGTCACAAAGGAATGACTTTTACCTGACTAAACATAAATGCTGGCACTAGGTATGGAAAAGGGCTATACATTCAGGATGTTTCTCCCCAACCATGATTATTTCCTGTGAGATCCAAGACAATAAAAGTGGCATAAAGCACTTGAGATAATGCCCTTATTGAGAAGATATTCATTGTACTTACAGTACTAGAAATTATGTTCTCTGGGGTTTGGAGTGATGATTGCATAAATAATGAAGAAAAAATAGTGGGCATTTGTGGTCACTTTGTTGCTGTAACAACTTCTTCCATGTCCAAGTCACTTATAGAAAATGCTGTACAATGTGAGGAGTGTACATCTTGGGTGATCATTTGTTAAAGCATAATTAAGACCAAGCTGTTGCCTATATTCAAATAACACGTAGGCACAAACTGAGCTAACAGTAGAGGTCTGACAAATTAAGGATATTTGTTGCTCTGGTGGAAGTATAGGCAAAGGTTTAAAAATAGTAAAATCTGATTCAACAATCAAACTGGGTAGACAAATGTCAAATGTTTTGCAACTAACACAATACTATAATTAAATAAATTAAAAAAAGAATTACGGAAGTGTGATGCTACAGTACTATTTACATGGAAAACACACTGGGGGCCTCGAGTCATTTACAAATTGTCCCTCAAATTGGAATTTTGTGTGGCGCATTCGGATAAGCAATGCCTGTGATTTAACTCAAATTATATCCTGATATCAACGCGTTATCTTCATAGGTATACATGTATGATAGATCCTAAACAGAAGAATGTTCATGATTTATCACATGCTGGTAGACATGCCATCTATCTCTGTTTTTTTATTTTAAGATATTTTGGGGCATTTTTTGCCTTTATTGATAGGACAGAGGGATGAAAAGGGGAGATAGAGAGAGAGGTGGGACCAGATAGGACCCGAGCTGGAAACAAACCCAGGTCATCATGGGTGTTGGCGCCTTAACCCACTACACCATTGCGTCGGCCATCCATCTCTAATTAATTATTCTTTTTGTTTTTACTCCTCTGGTGGCGTTCAGCTTTCTCTTTCTAAAAATTGTATCATTGTATGGTGTATTGAAATATGCAGCACCTGAAAACACTCCAGCACAACAGGAAACAAAAAGTCTTATACATGACCCCACCAATTCCTGGCCAAATCACAGACATGCCGATTCACACAGAACTAATATTATCATGGGAGCTCACTATTCTGTGAAATGTGGTGGAAAATTTTTGAATTACAATTTACAGACATGGCCGTTTGCACTGGAATAAGATCACATACATCCTTTGCAATTATTACAAATAGAATAAGTTAATTCTAATACCATGCAAATAGGACATTAGTGTATCATTTAACTCTTAGCATTCAACGCTAGTCATGTAACAAACTTGGGCATGCATGAATTTAGATAAAATTGTAGTTTTTGAGTAAAAAAAAATTGAAAATGTTCTTTCAAGGTTCCAAGCTTGACCAGAGCATGGGTATGTACATTAATCTCATGTAGGCAGAGCATTAGAATGACAACAGAAGGTCTGGACAACATAGCAGCTTCTATTGCCCAAAGGAGTAAGCAAAGCAAAGAAATAATAATTCTTTGCCTTAAACTTTACTGCCAACATTTAAAAACAAGTGCTTATACAGTAATTGATTATTGTCATAGTTGTAATCAGGACATGTTTCTTTCCAGAATTTTGCCAGTGGCTAAACTGTAACTGCTAAATTGTTATGAAGAGTGTGTGAGTTCTTTCTGTTTAAGTTACGTATAATTTTAACATATTTTCGTATATATCTTGGGTAAAGCCGTAGAGCACACAGGGAATGAGCAATTTAATAATTTGTCTTTGAAATAAGTGCACCAAGATAAAAAAGAAAAGTTAAACCAATCAACTTGTTCTCACACTTTTATTTTAGTTTCATAAAGTGAAGGAAATACTTTTAGCTTTTGGCATATTTTGAGTAGAAAATCAGAAAAAAAGTTATTTTGTAAGAAAATTAGTTTTCATTTAAAAAAAAGGTCAGTGATGAATTTTTTTGGTGTACAAAAACAAATTTAACACTTCACCTTCAGGCTGTGAATATGTCCAAATGAGTTTTACTGGGTTTTTTTCCCGCTCAGCAGGTGATCATCAAGCCAGTAAAGGTTGCAGTGGCAGTTAATTATCACACGCTGTCAATGTGAAAGTTGCTGATTTGCACCCTGAGGAGCATTTTTGTCACTCAAGTTTAAGCTGTTAAACTGCACTACAATTACCCAGTTTAACAAATGTATGTTCTGAGGACATTATCCAAACACTGGGTTTTGCTTATTTAGGCTATAATCACACTGCAGGCAAATAATGCCCAAATTGTTTTTGCCCTAAGATCTGTTTTTCTCGTGTGTACAAACCGCATACAATTTTATCTTTTTAATTGCGATTTGTGCCACTATCATATTTGGTATTAAATCTGACCGTGTAAATGATTAAGTCGATCTACATGCGTCATCATTTTGCACTGGCGTGTAACTACAAACAGTTGATATATAATCAATTTGGCTGAAGATGATCACATCACACTGACGTTTATGGCTCTCATCCAGAGAAAATTACATTTATCTTACTTATACAGCTGAGTAATTGGGAATTAAGGGCCTTACTCAGGGGCACAGCAGTGATAACTTGGTGGTACTGGAGTTACATCAAACCCACAATCTTCTGCATTATAAAATTAACTAATCCAATCTCACTATTAAACTGCCTTGTGTGATGAGACAGCGGTCAGATTTTAAATCAGAAATATGGCTTTTGGGGGAATTTCATTACACTTACCAAAACGGTCCAAAACTGGAATTTAATGGAATTTCTTTGCTCAGCATTGATTTCGATTGTGACAGGTAATTGTGGGCACTCAGAGTTTTAAAGGTTTTTTAGTTTAGTTTTGTCTTTAAAGAGCCTACTAATACTATAGCCAATATTTTAGGGAACCTTCCATTACAATCAAAAATGTCTACATATTTAAAGTAAATTTGGGCTTTGATGATTGGGTACTCCCATTTCTTCTCACAGTCCAAAAAATATGTATGTTGGGTTAATTGGTGATTCTAAATTGCTCATTGGAGTGAGTGCGAGTGTGTGTGTGGCCCTGTGATGGACTGGCGACCTGTCCAGGGTGTAGCCCTCCTTCTTTCACCTTTTCAGAGACAGCTGGGATAGACTCCAGCAGATACCCGTGACCCCGAATTAGGGAATAAGTGTGTATAAAAGCTGAATGAATGAATGATCCAAGGGTTAATTTTTAAGCAGCTACAGTTTGAAGGCATTCTTAAAAATATCTCAGACTAAATAGAAGTGTGCTGACCTGATTTTGGATTCCATATTTGTGCTAATAAAATTTGTTTGTTTATACACACTTAAAAGGTTGGTTAAGCTGATAAAAAAATGCTAAAATGAAATGAACAAACATCAACTTTATTAGGTTTTAATGTTTAGTCAGACACTAATTTTAACATAAGATGTAAAATAATTGCGGGAACTCCAATAATCAATTCATCTCTCTAACGACCAGGGAACACAGCTCAGAATCCATAGGTCAGGACTTAGCTGGAAGTTTCGGTTGGTTAACCACGCCAACTGGCCTGCTGCTTGCTGAAAGTACTGTCCAAAACGAAGATCAGCATGCAACTCTTGTTGTCGGCTGTAACCTGGCATGAGCCGGGTCCCTAAAGGTTTATATACACTGTGTTATATCCAGTCATCTGCATCTGGCACCTGGGTAAAATAGTGTGTCTGTCTCCACCCAAGCACTGCACAGCAAGTGGGCGCAGCTTTCAAATGCACTCATGGAGAACCAAAAGGCTATTGTCAGTTTGTTTATCCTGGACTAAGCAGTTATAAATGTCATTTACACGTGAACTATTGCATCATTTATTTATTTATTTTTTATAAAAGATACACAGTGCTGCTTCAGTGCCTTTACATTTACTTGTATATCATTTGGCAGACACCCTTATCCAAAGTGAAATAGATTTATTTTATTTATAGAACTGAGCAATTGGGCGTTAATGGCCTTGCAGTGCCCAGCAGTGGTAATGTGTGGTGTTGGGAAAGCAAAAGGTACTTCTGAAAGTAGGAGAAAAATAGAAAAACGGGGATAGGTTTCATTGTGATCTGGGTTTGTGTCCTGTTTAGGAAAAGGATACAGCCACTAAGTGCTCTTCCCAAGTCCTTATTAAAATGCAAGGATTCTAATGAAATTACTGCCTCCACTTCCCCCTGCATATGATAAAGAAATTATGAAGACTGACTCTGAAGAGTTCAAGGAAAAATAAATAAATATTTTTCATCATGATGTCATGGCTTATGGTCTGGTAATGCTCCACTTCAAACTTGAAATTGTTTCATTATGATGTCATGTATACCGGGCGGCGTACCATAGGGGTTTCAGTCGGGATCCTTCAGTAATCAACTGTAAACTACATACACTTATCTTACACATCCCTGTTACAGCTAACACGGCTATATGCTAATAATTCATATATATTATGCATGACTCACATTCTATGTCCCTTTAATCGAATTGATACGTAAACAAACAACACAATAGTCTGTTAGCCACCTTTAGTTGCAATCTTTGATATAGCACACAAAAACTTTTTGGCCTTTGTTAGTTGAATCCAGTTTGGGTGTGAATCTTTCTTTCTCAGTTGTTTCTCTTGGTTTGCAAAGGTGTGACTTGAACAGGCGATTTCAGTAGTTTTACTTTTATACCATGGAAATTCCCGACAAATGCTGGGAGTTGCACTGGGCATGCTATTATACACAGAGGGCGTGCTGTCACCAAAGATGTGACTTTCAACTGAAGATCAGCGCTATATGAAGACCTGCTTCAGACCTTTATAATGTAGGATATTGCAGTTCAACCACAACAAAACTAATCATAGGCAATTTTATGAATAGTAAACTAAAGAACATTATAACGAAATAATCAGGAGAACATTTTTACACCATTACTGGTTCTGACGGCCCGCCACTGTATATCCAGTGTGTCTTTGCACCATCCATAACTATCTTAAACACTCATATGTACATATTCATTATGCCATTCCTTGCACAGCTATAACTGTATCATACTATATATACTCTTATTTAAGATACCATATATTACATACTACTGCACATTCTGAACATTATTCACACATCTCTGTAATTATCAACCTCACACCCTTATTTATTACACTGCTATTTATTGTAAACAGGCCATTTCTGGTTAGATGCTAACTGCATTTCATTGGCTCTGTACATGTACCTTGCACAATGACAATAAAGATAAATCTAATCTAATATAACTAAGTGATGGTTTACTTTTTTAAAGGCATTCTGTATGTCTTGGTAATCCAGCCCCTAAAAATTGGGGTACAAGCACAGACAACCCCACTTTGTGCCCTATAATCTGATATGATGGCCTGCAATAGCACAGATTAACATTTAGTGCTCAATAGAGGCTGACGTAGCACTTATACAAAAACATGCTGGAGTGTAAACAAAGCCGAGTCAGGAGATTGTGGGCAAGTTTGAAAAACTACACAAAAAAATCTGCTGTAAAAGTGCTGATATTATCACGGCTAAGTATTTTGCTTAGGGTTAAATAGTTTGATTTTAGCAAGCAGCTGATTATTTTGCTTAGGGTTAAATAGTTTGATTTAGGCAAGCAGCCGTTTACTGTTAGCAAATGTCCTGATGCTGGGCATCTGGATTAAAATAGAAATAGAAATATGTGCTACATGCCTTCATCTCAGTAAACCAAATTAACACAACAAATATGACAGTGAAGAGAAAAACAGCAAAGTGGGTGTTTACAGCAACAGCAGTCTTGCAATGGTCACAGGATAGTAAAGTCACCTCAGAGTATGTTGATTACTTTAAAGCATCTTAAGAGTATTAAATAACAAAACAGGGTCAGTGTAACTTTTAGTTAGAATTACAACCGCTGTAACTAAGCTTTTCAGTCAGTGTGGCGCTAGCTAATGTTAAATCTTATTATAAGAGAATGCAAAAAATAAAAAAATATATATTTAAATTATTTATTATAATTCTAAATATACTAAAAATAATGATATAAAGGTATAGATAATAGTTTTTAAAATTATTTGACATTTTCTTATGGGTTAGCAATATGGGCTATTGGGACTCGATTTTTATTCTGCACGGTTTCTATTCAACTCCGTCACCTTCACTTTTCAAAATTCGATGAGTGTATTTTTTTTTTTTATCTTAATAACAATTTATTAAATGCATAAACAAATAATTTTATAAACAAGACTTTAAGTTATAGTCCAGTATAGTGTGGTAGCTTTTCTGTTATTGGCAGGTTGTTTTCCTGCCAGCAAAGGCTGATATGCAAAAAGTACTGCTGGGATGAAAATCACTCCCTTCAAGTGCAAAGCTATGGTTTGATAAAAGAACAGGATGCTCTTTGTAGATGAGAAGAGATACCTTGTGTGTTGTATTTTAACCCTTGAATTGCTTTCCTGTCAACTATACAACTTTTGTCATTCAATTATATAGAAATGAAAGCATATTTCTAATATAAAATGTTTTGAAACAGGTCAAATTTGACTTGAAGACTATAGAAGAGTTGCGATCTTAGCCACAAATGATGGAAAAAAGGGCAAGAAATGTAACGTATAACCAGCCTGGAGCCACTAGTTAAACCGAGACTGGTGCAATTACCAACAGAAAGAAGAATATGGCAACTTAGCAGACTTCTTCTGGTTACTGAAGACCACTGGAAAACGCAGAAAAAAACAGAGGTTGTGCAGAGCCAGAAGCTGAGGAACTAGGAGCTTTAAGGGTACCGGAGCTTGGAGCTGGGTCACAAGAGAAAGGTACAGCTTAGATAGCTAGAGGTATATAGGGAGTAAGTCTAGCTTGTAGCATCATTGAGACCAGTTAGTGACTGTGTGTGGAAAGTGCTATTTTATAGGGGGGTGAGAGTGAGTGGGGAACAAGCTGCAGATGTGACTAATTAGTATTGAGTGAGTTGAGTAGTGGAGAAACCTGGCGAGAAGCTTGGTGTTACCATGACAACAGGGTTAAAGATATCAGTTACCATGCTAGTCCTGGATAGCAAACATTCTACCTGTACCGTCGGTTTAGCGAATCTCCTGCATATTCATAGCTGCTCCCTGACACGCACAATATCCTGAAAATCATGGAGATGATAGAAAGAGCAGGAAAGAGTGCCACTTGAGCATGAGAGAATGACACATCGTGATATAAGCTGCTTCTTATTTCCAAAAATACTTTATTGAAATGAGATGCAGCTGTAGTATAGGTTTAAAATCACATACTACTAAAGGATGTACTACATTCAAGTACCTCCCTACCATTAAAAAAGTATGTTCTATATAGTATGGCTAGGTGTAGTATTACATCCACAATGTTAAGATTGTGCTGATAACAGTCGGTTGGATAATGTTTAACTTTAATTATGTTAAACTAGTGCAATTTAATTGCAAGTAATGTTTTAAAGCACTTAAAAAGTTTCGCGTCTCCGCATGCCGCCACTTCCTCGCATGACGAGTCATCTCTTCTGCGAGTTCATAGTAAAGTGTACAAATAATAAATGAAATAATATTTGTTTAATCTAACGTGTTGTAGAACCTTGGGAGGTTGGGGGGAGGGGGGTGTGTACAATAAAAGTTTGTTAATGAACTTTTTGAACGTATTAACATATCATTTTAACCATTATGACAGAAAAAATATATAGTAATTAGATAATAAATACACTGTATGTATGTGTGTACTGTAAATAATTTGAATATGTTCTCAAATCAAAAGTGTTGTAGACCCTTGGGAGGCAATGTGAGAAGTGTGTGGGGGAGAAAAGAGGGAGCAGTTTGAGTTTTTTTGGAGGGTGGGATGTCTGAGATAGTTTAACAGGTCTGTATCAATAACTGTGGTCACAAGTTAAGGATTAATGGCGGAGCTCTAATATATGACAAAGTAGAAAGTCATTGAATAAATGTAGGATCTTTTAATTAAAAATGTTATTTAATTAACGCGTCTTGATTTCCTAACATAAAAAAAGCTGTTACTGAAGAACAAACCTGGTGTAAACATTAATTCACAATGATCTATTTACGATAAGTCTATGACCTAAGACAGACCTGTGTGAATAAATTGTGAGCTCTGACAAAGAATTCTTATGTCTTTTATCATAAGAAGAGGATGTCAGTTAAAATTTTTAGGGCTCCTCCTGAGAAATCCTTGGCCTTTGCCTGGAAAGTGATCATATTTAACCGGTAGTGCTGCTGATAGTTTTATGGAAAGAATTTAAATAGTACGGATGTGTTGACGCACACATATTTAATGTAGCATTAAATTACAGGTACCAGAGCTCGAAAGGATAAAAATGATGGAAGCTGTCGCATATTATTTTTAAGATGTGCAACCATCTAGAATATATACCCAGTTAATTCTCAACTGCTGAGCGTAAACACAGATGAGCAATTTTATTTGTAGAGTATTATAACAGTCCATATAGCTACTAATGCCAAGTTTACACTGCAGGATTTTGAAAATCGTTGGATTACTATTGTTTTCACACTGTATTACTATTTAGAGTAACATTGCTGCTGTTTGTTCTGGAAATGTTATAAAAATGGTGGCCCGCAAGAAGTTTGTGATACCAGTAGGCTGCAAAAGGGGGAAAAAGGTTCAAATAAGATGGGAACCGAAGCCTAAATATGTCCAAATTAACATTCCAAAATTAAATTTGTCAAAGTAATGAAACCAAAAGTGATTTCTCAGACAAAAAACACAGACACCATAGAGGGTGAAACAGAAGCAGATTTTTAAACCTCTTCCATCCCACACACCACCAAAAAACATCCCGTTTTATCTCAGTCACACGAAAAAACTTCCTATCACGCAGGATTCCCCAAAAAATGTTAGCTTCCTGCTTTCATGGTGTGTAAATGTGGCAATTTTAGAAAGTGTAAGGAAAACAGAAAGCTGTTCTTGACAAAATGTGGAGGTGAGGATATAGTCAGGTCAAATAGGAGGAGAATGAGTAGGTAAGAAGAGACTGCATGTGTTCTTTAGAATTACGTCCTGTAATAGATTGTAATACAAAATTGAAGGATAAGAAAAGACAACAGACAGCAGTAAAAGTGGGTGAAGGGTAGAAAAAAAAACCCACCAATGCATAAGCCAGCTTATTGTGAATGAATAAATTACTGCTTTAGAAAACTAAACCAGGCATTTTTTTAAATTAGTCAAGTGTAAAAACGTTTCACTTAATCAAGTGTGAAAGTAATTGGCTATAGAAATATTAGCTTTAAGAAGGGCTCTGTAAGGACAAAAATGTGTGTGTGTGTGTGTGTGTATGTGTGCAAGGTGTATGAGAGAGTATATGAGGGAGACTTTCTCATCCTATTTATCCTTTCTTCCACCCCCACAGTAAACTGGCACAGCTTCATGCTGACAGTGGGGCTTTAGATGGAGTGATGCTATCAGCACAGTGGGGATGACAATTCTCGAGTGGGCCCTTGTTTTGAATCTTACAATCATATAATAGTAAACATGAAATAGTAGGCTGTACAATACACACTCACCACACTCCTGCAACCTCCCCTGCCTCTCGCAGCTAAGTGCAATCCAGTGTAAAACAGTGTAAAAAGAGATAAAGGGTCTTAAAAGAAATAAAACCTGTCAGCATTTTTGACTTAGCGTTAGATAACTACATATCATTTCCTTTTTTTTTCTTTTTACAAAAGTGAGGAATTTCTGGCATTACACAGACACCTTTATCCAGAGCGACTTACATTTATCTAATTTTTTCATCAAACAGAGCAGTTGCAAGTTAAGGGCCTGGCTCAGCTTAGTGGTGCTGGAAACTGAACCCACAATTTTTTGATTTGCAATCTAACACCTTGACAATTATGCTACCACTTCCCCTTAAATCATGTCAGGCAACCATAATATCTAAACATGATGTCTAACTTTTCAACCAACAAAACAAATTTCTGGAAGATTTTTCTTATCAGCTTATCTGTAAAAACGAATCAACGGACATTGTAACAGAGTAACAGAATCATTCTGGATTTCCCATTTAGTTATGCTGTCATAGCTTGTCCTGTCAAGTGTCTGTGCATGCTCGTCACATGATATTAAACACAAGGATAATCTCTCTCTCTTTCTTTCCGGCTACATTTACATTTGCGGCATTTAGCAGACACCCATATCCAGAGCATTTTACAATTATTTATTTTTCTTAACTGATCAATTGGGGCCCCAATGGTGGCAACTTGGCTGTGCTGGGAATCAAACCCAGATTTTCCAGTTATCAATCCAAAACCTTAACCACTGCGCTACCACTTTCCCTAGCTACATGTTTCTTCTAAGATAGCAGAAAGTGTGAACCTGACATCTTTTGCTCGTCAGATTTCCCTGATTCATCCTCATGACCTACTTCTGATTGGAGCCTCATTGTTCGATCAGATGCTAAGGGTTGACTCCAGCATAGACAGCCAGTAAATACATGGGATTTCAGTGGATTGTACACCCATACAAGCCATGTAGATGGCTTTAGACTAAAATTGACTAAAACAGACTTAATGATTAAACTAGAACAAACTTCCTGGTTATGTAAATGCACTTTTTAACCAGATAAAGGGTAAATAATAAAGATCACAGTTTGGTGTCATCCAGATGCTTCATTATTAGAGATAAATTATAGATTTATTATTATATTTTTGTGAAAACGCTTATGCCAAGTTCACACTGCACGATTTTAGCCTTGATTTTGACTCGCGGACAGGTTTCGCAAAATTACCCATAATCAGAGGGAAAGCTGTGCTCGTTCAGGCAAGTGACGAATCACGTAGTGTGAATGATCAAAGACAGAATCTGTAAGAGATGCTGATGCGTCGCTGTTGCTTTTGAAATATTTGGCATGCTAAATATCTGGATCTGTTGGCGAGTCCAAATAAGATCTAACTGAAAAACACTTTAGTGATTATCTGCAGCCAATCAGAGAGCAATATACAGGGCAGCGAGAAGTTCGGCCCGGAGTTAACATAGTTTTCACCTTAAAATAATGGGCCAGATAAATAGTAGTTCTAGCTTAGTTACATTACATAGAAACACTTGAATAATTAGTAAATGGTTGAACTTGGCTTTCCTTAGTAATTAAAGTTATTTAAGATCATTTATATCTGACACATACTGTACAGTCATACATTTCTGTAAGTGACCAGTGATATTTTATCAGACATTGTAATCTGGAGGATGTGGTTTTGTGCTTAACACAATATAAAAATGCAGTCAATGTCTTTATTATGGAGGCAAATTGTTTTTGGCAAGAGATCATCATTATTTGATGTTCATTTTTGTTTGTTCTCTCATTAATTAAACTGAAAGGGGTTTAGAGTAGTGAACTAATCCACTCATGAGCTTGGCACCATCACTAATAATTTACATTAGAAACTAATAATATTATTATTGTTATTATTAGTAGTAGTACAGGGGGTAGTTATTGTGATTATTTATCAATTAGTCAATAATTTTCCAATAACTAATAAGGAACTACCTTTGTCTGAAATTAGCTATTACGTACTGCTAAGTTAATATCGTTTCTATATCAGTTAACAGTATTAAATTAAGTGTAAATGTAGGACTACCAATTACTTTTTGCATAATGACTTGCTAACCACTGACGATTACAGTATTACCGTGGAAATGCAGATATCGGATATGGATTGATGTAAGTGGGCCATCAAAAAAACATATAGCATAGTGTGTGTATATATATAAGGTGCATTTCCACTAGGGTGTTTGGGGAGGTTGAAATACAGTAAAGAGACGTTGAGTGAAGCAGTGCACAAACTCTTACAAACTAAACTGAGCTCGTGCAATTATTCTATGCTCTTTTACTCTTTGTACAATATGTCTTCGATTGTGTTTTAGACTTTTTAATTACATGTCCGCACTTATCAAAGTCTAGCTGATATATTTTATTTTATTGAGTACATGTCTAACACGTTTCTTGCCTTTGTGACAATAAAGAGGACGAGTGTGAGCCCACAGGTTTATGCTGGTTCTGCTGCTGCTCTTTTAGTCTTTTTCAAAAAAATGGTAATGCTGGTACACCAGCTGGTGGTGCACTAAAACAGTCACAGCAAAAATTTAACTTCTATTTTTGTTGCAGACTGTAAATAAATTTGAATTGAATTTTAATCTAAAATAACCATAAGAACAAATGAACTTTCTTCGAACCACTTTACAGTAACATTCCACCTTGGCCAAATATGTGTCCTAAGCATATATATATGTGTGTGTGTGTGTGTGTGTGTGTGTGTGTGTGTAAATAATGCTAATATGTGAAAGGTAACAGTAATCACTGTGCAAGCAGCCGACTGAATGTTGCCTTTAAGCTACTCTATTGAATTCATATTTGTAAATTTGACTTTGAAAGACTCAGTGTGTCACCAGCCACCAACCTCATTGTCACATCTCTGAATTCCACCACACGTCACATGACCAGTGTTTCTAGCCTCCACATCTGTGATATTGACATGATTAACATGATAAAGATTATTTTTCTGTTCACAGTTAACACTAAAAAGGGATATTTTCATAATTTTTTTAAAGGAAAGTGGTGGCTTAATGGTTAAGTTGTTGGACTGATACCAGAAAGACAGGGGTTCTATTCCCAGCACCACCAAGACACCACCATTGGGCCCAACTGCTTAGTTGTATTAAAGAAATAAATTAAAGTAAAAAAAGTCGCTCTGAATAATGGTGTCCGCCAAATGCTGTACATATAATGTAAATGTAATGTAAATGCCTTTATTTTGCCACATATACTTTTTTTACAGCTCAGTGAAATTCTTTTTTCGAATATCCCATCTTAGTAAGTTGGGGGTCAGAGCGCAGGGTCAGCTATGATACAGCGCCCCTGGAGCAGAAAGGGTTAAGGCTTGCCGGTGGTGGGGCTTAAACCCTGGTGTTTCTGGTCTTCAGATCAACAGCTTGCAGTGGTGGGGCTTGAACCCAGGTCTTCCTGGTCTCCAGATCAATAACTCAGTGCCTTAACCATTTGAGATGCCCCTGCACTGTAAATGTAAATGTTGCCAGATCTGGTCATATACAGTAGATAAAACAGAGAACAAGCTTTTAAAATATATGTTAAAAGAAAATATAAGGGGATTTAATGCTGTTACCAGAGTTGCAGTCAGGAACTGCTTGTTAGCAGCAGAAATCAGAGAACTAAGCTAAATGGTAAACTTTCAACTGATTTCTTAGTCATATGTACCAGAAAGAAAATCATGACACACTAGAATTTTGAAATGTAATTTATTTTAAATCAGGAGGTTTTTTTGAGTTTCATTTTGTTATCCAGATATTTCTTTATTGGTAAATAAAATGATAGTTCTTATATCTATGTCTCTCAAATGTTACAAAAAAGTTAAATATACTCTACAAGACTTCATTTTATATTCAGTAACTTAAAATCAAGGCTAATTGATTGCATGTGAGACTTGAAAAAGGGCAGGGGATTCCAGGTGTCAGTTTAACATACCTGCACAATTAATTTACTAAATTCTATTCCTGTGGTGTATTTTGTGTTATGGCGATTTCGTGATTTTGGCTACGTTTTTATTGTCTGTCACAATTTTTGAAATCCTAAACGGTTCCTCTAATCTTACACTAAAATCTGTTGTCTTTGATCGTTACTTTGACATTAACAATCGCTGGATATTGTGGCACTGGATTCTTTTCAGATCTTTGTCATTCGATCAGGGAGTCAGTTAGTTTGTAATAAACTGACACGACTACACGAAAAAAACTACAAAAACGATTGTTAAACTGAATTGATAGACTAGCATCATTTACAATGTTTTCTGTTATTTCTTTGCTGTTATAAAATGTATGAGAGAAATCACTACACCAGCTACGGCTTCTTATTTACGGTATTCTTAGTGTTGGCAACAAAATCGATACATGATTTTATTAAGCTTTAATACGATCGACTGAGAGTTTTTAAATCTGCCTGTACTAGTATAGATCATCCGCTTTCTACTGGCTGTTGATCGTTAATTTTTAAACGGCTTTAAAGTTTCTTTACCGTAAATTCAATCTTCCGAAGCCACATAAAGGTCGCTTTATAGCCGCAGATGACTACTGGACATCTATGGATGTGTTTCCAATTTATTTCAGGAAGTTCAATTGTAACGATTGGTTTTTCGTTTCTTGTTTTAATGTTTCCATGTTCCTGGGTTTTTCTCATTTTAGGTCAGGTTCCTTTGCTTAGGCCTTCATGTTTTCCATGCATCTTATGCCGTCTGGCCTTTTCATGATTATCGATGAGTTGGTCAGGGTTTGTTTGCTGTTCATGCTTGTGGTTTACTTCCTGGGCTTGTCTCTCATGTAACTTCATGTGTTCTTCCTGGGCCTTGGTTCTATGTGTTGTTCCTGTGCACTTATGTATCCCCTGTCTCATGTCTATTGTGGTTCTCATTGGTTAGCCGTGTGTATTTATGGGCCTTGGGTTGTTTTCCCTTTGTCTTTGTCATGACGTTTTCAGGGTTGTGTGCTCCCTCTACTAGCTAGAGTAAGCTGACGCGAAGATAATTTACGAGAGTTAACATTCTTTTAAGCATTGGTACGATAGATTAGCAAAACTTATCGCTTAAAGGGTTTAACTGTTTACATTCAAGCCATTTAGCAAACTTGCTTATTTCGTGCAACTTGCAATTATTGCATAGATCGGTTCATTTAGATTTGGGGTTAGAAAATTTGGGGTCAACTTGTAAGTGGCCTTCTGAGGCCCAACAGTGGCATGGCAATTGTTGAGACTGGGAATTAGCAAACACACTACACATTACTGCAGTTGTTAACACAAGTCGAGTTCCGGATAAATTGTCTCGATTAAAATGTCTTATTGTTGATTTTACTAACCAAACCTATAAGCTAAGACAATGTTAGCATTGCATTTTAAAAAAAATAATTTAATTTTAAGGTAATTTTAAAATAAAAGAGTACTTATTATAATTGAAGTTTTACAGGGAATCAGTAGCTGGCTTAAGAAAAAAGGAAAATAAACAAAGATGTACAATTTCAAATATGAAAATAAAATATATACAAATATAAAATACTAATGAATTTTACAGGAAGGTGCTAAAATTGTATTGTGAAAGAATGTTATTGCACATGAAATAGATTTATTACATATGGTATCTCTAATAATATTGTACATTTAGTATACATTTAGTTTAAACAATCCTTTGCAAGATGTTTTGTTCTTTGGCTCATCAGCCATCATGAACGTTTTTCCTCACCTGGTGCCAGCACTTTTCCAGCTTAAGGTTGAGTGCATTAAGAATCATTCGAACATTCCAAACATGTTTTCCAGGTACCGAAAGTGCTAATCTTTCCTGTTAATATTTTGAATGTAAACACACTACTTAATCTACAGCATATTTATAGGACTAAATAGTCTAGTAAATAATCATTTGTCATCCATTTTTAGAACCATTTTTGCCAAATCAACGCTCCATCAGCCCTTGTACTTCACATGACCTAGCTTAGGTGACACTGTCTCCCAAACCTGTTCTGCACGTACATACTGTAAGATCTAGCTTCTGGGTACCCCATTGGAATATTTGTTGCTTATCTTCCGTAGCCTTTCCTGTTTTTTGTTTGTTTGTTTTTTTAATTTGTTTCTCTCTCACAGTTTCGTATCGTTACATTGCGAATGTTTACAGGTTTTTTTTATGAATAACACATACTCAATTATTGATGTTTACATTTGATGTTTTGTAACATGTCAAATTAATTATAGCCTCTTGTTTTTGCTTTCTTAGACAGCTTCATTATTACGCAACGTCTTGTTGAAATGTGTATGTTTACTCTAGGCACGGTTCAACTGAAAAAATCTAAACTCCAAAGACAAACCTTAAAGACTGAATTCTAAAATACAATCTCTAGGCATTTCTGCATATGCAGAAGTAATGGCCCTGATTCCATGCAGGAGGGCATGGGACCAACTCTCCCACGTAATGTTCGAGCGTGCTTTTTGAAGCTCTACTTCAAATGTTTGCCCTGCTCGGCTCTCAACAAGCTTTACCCACACACACCACCTCGACTTCTCCTCAGATCAGCCTTCAGCTTGGTTCCCATGTGGCCTGGTTGTGTTACAGTGTAAGCTAGGAGATACAAATGCAAGCGTCTTTACCTCAGCGAACAGGAAAGGGTCTATGACTTTCTGGTGACTTGAGCTTGCTTACCTACGGAGAAAAGGCTGTGAGCAAACAGAAGTGCAAATCGTTTACATAATCCCCTAGAGTGCAGTAATCACCCTTAACCAATACCCGACCAGAAGAACGGATACAGGAAGTGCATCTTTGAGGTGTTCGTTTTGTGCATTGGGTTTATTTTCGGTTGTTGCACTTTGGGTTCCAAGGTATACAAAGTTTTAAGCATTGGTAAGTCTACGTTATTATAGTGATGACTGGTATAGACTCAAGCCAGGTTTACACCGTGTTCGATTTTTAATATTCTTTTGTCTTTGTAGCTTGTCAAGATGCGTTAAGCTCGTCTGGATTTTTACGCCATCAATTTGAGACATGTTCAGAACCCCTCATTCTCTTGCTAAATGGTAGCTGGACAGCAATGACGACAAGTCATGCAAACATTCCTTTTCCCTCCATAACTCAAAGTTTTTCTTCTTGCTGTTCTGTCCACCATTATTTTCACATTTTCCTGAGGTGGTTTAAAGGTTTAAAGGTCAGCACCAATTGAGTCATTAGGTTCGGCACTCATTAGTTTTTGGTTTGACGGTTGTTTATGTGGAAATGGAACTGCAGGTAAGTGTCTAAAACTGACACTGACACCTCTGACACTGCCAGAATTTCATGGAAGGAAAAAATGATTGAAGTGACCATTAATTGTCTGTCAGTGAACATGTCAAACTAGCCATCACTGATTTTAGCAAAGGATAATAGGAATCTTTTAGGTTTTCAAAATTTGTCTCAGACAAAGACCAGACCAGATTTAGACGGAGTGCTTCTCTAATAAACGTTATAGCATTTCAAGGACTTCTTTAACTTTACAGTATGTACTGCTACTTCAGCAAAGCATTTGAATTATTTATGCTGGTTTTTTTTCTAATTTAAGGCACTATTAAATCCAATGGTCAATATTTTTAACTTAATACCGATGTGTCCTTATACTGATTGAATTGGCAGTTATAGACACGTGTTTCATGGTCAAATCAAAGGACAAATTATAATCTCTAACCTTGATTTATGACCAGAAACTGAATATAAATCAAGGACACCATTTGTCTTGTAGAATACAGCCTATCCAATTGAAACACAAATAGAAGCTTTTAAGCAAAAAGAAAAAGGGGAACATCTCTTATGAGGGCATAATAAGCCATGTATAATTATCATACACGTTATCACACATGATGTGGTTATGATTCATTCTTCAATTACATTTACATTTGCAGTATTTGGCAGACGCTCTTATCCAGAGCGACTTACAACATTCCTTGTTATACAACTGAGCAATTGGGGGTTAAGGGCCTTGCTCAGGGGTCCAGCAGTGGTGGCTTGCCAGAGCCGGGAATTGAACCCACAACCTTCGGGTTGGTAATCCAACACCTTAACCATGAGCCACCACTTCCCAATTAAAGTGTCAAGGCCTGCTCTGAATCGTGCATGAAATTCACCTGTTAAAGGTAAAGATGGAAAAGGTGGTTCAAATGTTCCCCAATCAAAAGATATAAACCTTTAAACACCACTAACAAGTGGAGTAAATAGGGTTTAAGTGACATCAGGATGAAACGTCCTCTCCAAAACTGACAAAAGGACAAGACATAAACTGATCAGTGTTGCTGCATCATTAGCGGACCTGCTGCATCATTTACGGAGCTGCAGGAATTTCTGCCTCATAACGGTCAGTTGGTATTTGTCTCAGCTGTGGGGGAAGTTGTGTGGCTTTATAGAATTAGATATGGGACATAGTCTGATGATTCCAAAGTACAATTACAATGTTTCATCTATTTGATGTATATTTCCCGTGCTGGAAGTAATGCATTACAATAGTATAATATAACACATTACTAAAACATTATTATTATATTATAACTTACTATACATTTTTAGGTACAACACCACATTGTAACCCAGAGCATTAACTTTGTGAAAAAAATCTGCCAGTCAGTATGTTTCCTTGACTATTGATGACTGCAGAGATAAATTCAACATTTATGAGATGGACATATTTCATGTTATTTTAAGGTTTTTTTAGAGAAAATGACAAGAATATAATAGTCCAGCACAATCAATGTGTGACACCGAGGGAACTCTTAACAACAAAAAAACTGCACATGTAATTCGAAACACCTTAACTGGTGCGACGCTAACACTAAATTAACCAACAGAGGCACAGGGCCAAAGAAGCGGGTTCCGCTGCTGGGGTCTTTCCAGTTAATCCATAACAACATGGCTGCTAGCAGTAACAGGTGCATTTGGGCAGATGTGGAAAGCTACACTGTTTGGACATTTATTACCTGTTTGATTATCTGTTGCTAATTGATGCCTGATTTGTTGGTTACTCTGTATAAGTTCTGACATAGCAAACATTAAACCCATGTGACTAATCGGCTGTTTCCGCTACACACTATGCTTGCTTTATTTTACTGACTGTTGGTTACTAGGTTCTAATACCACCGTCACCCTCGTAAACAATTTGATAGAAACACAACATATTTTTTTTTCCTTTGCAAACCTTGATTCAGTTCATGCTAGGATGGGCTTATAAGTCATCACTTCAATCAATGGTTTTAAATAGATTTTATTTATTCTGCAAAATTGGGGCCTGGCAGAAAAAGTTAAACTTAAATATTGTGGTGTCATTATTTTCTGGCAGAGTTGACAAACTTAGATTTTTATATTTGTCTTATACTTAACTCACCTCCTACATTTGGTTTAAAGTCAAATTGTACCAAACTGTTGGATAATAGCTGAATAAAAGCATTTGTGTGAAGGGTGCAATCTGCACTGACTCATCAAAAGCCTTAATTTATTACTGTGCAGTGTGTAGTAAAATGAATAATAAAACTCATATTTGCATTTTTCTGAGTTCCTTTTATCTAACTGGAAAAAAAACAGTAAGGCTAATATGTTTTATATCTTTTTACTTGAAATATGGTTACCATGTTACTGACTCATTGCATAAATCAAATTACTGAATGAACCCTCTCGGACAATTTTTTTTGCTTTGAGTTGCGAGCTAAAATTCGGGTTACGAGTCAGCTTCAGACAATTCCAAACCGCTAGTTGGCATAGCGAACGCCACAGTAAACATTGTAACATCTGCCCAGAATCTTGTGTCTCACTCGATAGCTGGTCAGACATACGCTCTACATTATACTTAATAAAACCAGTTTATTGCAGTACATTCTATTGTATAGTTTTTTACACAATATTTGTTATTCATTCGAGGATAACTTTTTCTTATTTAAAAACATGTAACAAAAAAAAAATCAGTTTTTTGGGGACCCAGAAAAAAATTGATTTGACATTGGAGTAATTTGAGTTATGAGATCTGTCCCAGAACTAATTAAACTCACTGAATTTGGTTCTAAACAGTTCTAAGCATGCCTTACAATTTGATTGAAGAGTGTTTTAAAAGGAAACCTTTTGCTGGAAATGCTGGAAACCCTTTGCTGAAGAGGTTAGAGCAAAATAGCCAGAATGACAAAATGACTAAAGTAACTTGATTAATCACTCATTAAATCTGTGGTGAGCAGGAAAGCATCTCAAAATATAAAAGCAGGTTTGTGCCATGACGTGCAGATGGTAAGGTCCGAATTTGGACCCAACATGTTTTTTTGTCAACAATTTAGGCTGGTGATGATTGTGGTGTATTGGTGTGGGGAATCTTTACTTGGCATACATTAGGATCATTCAAAACAATTTTAAAAACATATTGGTTAAAAATTATTTGGTTATTATTGCTGACAACATATATCTCTAAAAGCATGGGGCGTGCCGAAGAGCATGGGGTGGCATGCTGAAGAGCTGGTAATTTACATCCAATTAACTCTTTTTGTAATTTACATTTCATTTATATTTCTGCCCATATTTAGAGTGACTTACATTGACCTCATTTTTTATCCAATTAAGCAGGTTGAGGGTTAATGGCCTTATTCATTAGCCCAGCAGCAACAGCTTGGGGGGCCCACAATGTTCAGATCCAGGTTCTTCGGTATTGGGTTAAGTGGTTTAAATTTATTTATATGTATTTATATATTCAGTGAAAGGCGTAGGATCAAGAAATATCCGGCAATCAAAATGTTTGGTTTGAATATTTCCTCCCTGCCTTAAAGGCTGGTGTTAAGTTTCCCTGCTGAAATTAAAGTGTCTGAAAGACGATGCCATGTTTGCAGTATTTCTTTAGAGAGGTAGGCATATGGTGTAATTAGATTTTGGTGTGTTTTATAATAACACATAGCGTATGCAGTTTGTGTATGTTTATGAATTAGCACAACTACAACAGCATTGTGTAATTGGGTGCTATTTTTTTTTGGTATTTTAGTTACTAACTAAAGTGTTCCTAACTGGTGAATAACACATGATGTGTTGTAGTAATGTTGTCTCTGGTCATCTAGTATTAGTGCATTCAGGAGGCATGGCTTTTTATTTATTTATATTTATATTTTTATTTATCTTACCAACTGTCATGATTAGAAAAGTCATGTTTGCTTCTTTATAGTTGCCAAATGCTATCGTTTGGACACCGTTGCTAACTGCTTTGTTTGCAAAAGTTATTAATTGGACAAAAATCCAAGATTATGAAATGTTTAATTAGATTAAATTACAGATGATATTAGCAGCAGATTCAAGGCAGTAAGTCATTTATTAACAATATTAATTGAATTAATTGACAAATACTTTTTCTAATGCTGATGCCATTGTGCTATGACAACTACATCAGAGAAGAATTTACACAGAAATAACTGCCTAAGAAAATCACCCTCGAAATAAAAAGGGATTTTCATTCGGATATGTGCTAAGCGCCATGACTGAGATCCAAAACAGATCTAAAAAAATATGTTCATAAGCTGCATTATTTGAATACTTGTGTGTAATACGATCAGCAAATGAATGTAAAAAGTATGTTTTTTATTTAAACCAAGTAATAGAACTGTAGATTTATTAGCCAAGTAATAATGAGTCACAGCTCAAGATCATCAGCTCAGACACTGCAGGATAGATTAATGGAGATTAATGAGCCTCCTTCTGCAGTTGGAGTAAATGTTAAGAACTTATCACTGTTTTCTGCTGTCTTTAGTCTCTGAAAGGAATAGGTATTTTTTGGTGAAAAAAGAGGCTGCCACTTCAAAGGTAGGTTAGAAGAATAGGACAGGAAGAGGTTGGGATAAAATTAGAATGGAAAGGGCAGGAAGTGACAGGATAGGATATGGATCGGGATAGGGTATGGATGAGTATGGGATAGGGAAAGGGTAGGGATAAAGATGGAATAGGGATGTGGACAGGGATACAGATGGGAATAAGTATAGGATAGAGATTAAATCGGGATGGGATAGGGATGTGGATGGGACAAGGATAGGAATGGGATTGGGATTGAGATAAAGATAGTGATAGAATAGGGATAAAGATGTGATAGGGATAAGTATAGGGATGGGATAGGAATAAGGATAGGAATGGGATAAGGATAGGAATAAGGATAGGAATGGGATAAGGATAGGATAGGAATAAGGATGAAATAAGGATGAAATAGGGATAAAGATACAGGTAGGGGGAAATTATTTGATCCCCTGTTGATTTTTTTGCCCACTGACAAAGAAATAATCAGTATATAATTGTAATGGTTGGATTATCCAAACAGTAGGAGAATTCGGGTTGTATTTAACTACTGTTCTATTTTCAGTAACTAGGTAGGCATGCTTTTCTATAGTTATGGAGTTATGGCAATGGTGGCTGGAATGATTTTGTTATAGTGGGTACATACGTAGGTTAGGCTAGGACAGGTTATGGCGTTTGCATTTGTAAGTACGCGGGTAGGTGGGTAGGAAAATAACTTGTTGGGGTATATTGAATAGGGTGATCAGATAGAGTAGGTTATTGTAAGGTAAGTTTTTTACTGCATTTGCCAAACACCCTTATCCAGAGCAATTTCAAAGTACTTTTAAATATTCTATCATAAATATTAGGTCCTATTAGAGGTACAGATAAAAGTGTGGGTATGTGTGATGGTTTATAATGAGTGCTATGTACTGTAGGCATTGCAGAGAATGCATTTTTTTTAAAGGAGAGGGTGATTAGGTTAGTGTTTTTATTGACTTGGGTAATAAGGCAGAGTAGGTTTTGTCAGGTTGTAGTATATAGATATCATTTATTTTAGGTTTTGGTAAGTTGGCAAGGTTCTTACAACCTAGAAACCTACCAGCCTGAAATCAGCATACAGTTTATTAACAGTAGTCAGTAAAATCTTGCAGCCTCCACATCGAAATAACCCATGTGATCAATGCCTTAATGTGCACCATTGTAAATAATATAATCACATTTATAAACAGCATTGGTCTCAATATTTATTTTGATTTGGAGGCTGCAAAAAATGTTCATACTACTAAAAAACATATTTAGGTTGTAAATTTGATCTTTTGAAAAGAGGAAAGGCTTTCAATTATTTTTTTAAGATGCTGCAGCAGAAAATGGAATATGGATTTCATTATTTTTGTGTTTACAACTGTCTAAACCGCTATAACCTCACTAGTGTAATTTTTTTTTTTATAAATCAATAGTATACCATCACATGCCTAAAGGCATACACATACACACTCTCATGGGTTAGCACCACCGAAGTGTCTGCAGCAGAAGGCCATTAATGAGAATGCCGCAGATCATCAGAGGTCATGTTTGAAGGCATCCCCGTGTAACTGTGTGTCTGGAATATAGGAATACATTTCAACCACAGACTGGAAAAAAGAGATTCCATGTGTAAAAGCTTGATTTTATTAAAATAAAAAAAAGGTGGATGAATTAAAATCACAATCAGATTACGAGGTTGTTAAACAGTCGGAGGCCAATTATCAATCAAGGCTAAACCTTGCAAGCCAGACCAACCACAGACCTCCACCTGCAGACTCAGATGGTGGTATCTACTCATTGAAATATGAAATTCTTAATAAAAAAGGCTTTTTTATATTCTGTAATTGTTTTCTGGTCTAGAAATCTTACTAGGGTGCCCGAAAGAATAAAAAATATTCATGAATTAATAAATAATGAATAAAATTATAATCTCAAGACAAGTTTCAGGTCATTCAGTGATTCGATAAGACACAAATTGTACAGATGTGGGCGGTATAGCGGTTTGTACTATGGGGAAGGTAGAGAATTTATTAAATAAAGTAGGGCAGTTCATAAACGTAGTCAAAAAACAGTCAAAGGTCAGTACACAGTAATTTAGCAGTAAACAGGTAAACAAATCCAAACGTTAAGCAGAAAATCAAAACCAAAAACGGAGCAAAGATCATAACCCGGAAAAGCAGACAGAACATGAAAACACTTGGTATGTCGCATGAGCAAAACAATACTACGCAATGTGGGAGTTTTAGCTTAAATACCTAGCCAAACAGGAAGTGATACCAAAAGTACTACACGGATGCTAGTACTCCGGTGATGCCGAGCTCTGGTGGTGGGAGGGCAGAATTATACACCAAATACAGGTGTTTATTTTTGATATGATAGAAATATGATGCGCAATATGGTTGTAAGTCCGTACAACGTCCGAAGTCCAAAATCATTTTAAACTTGGATTGGAAGGCAAGAATAGGAAGTGAATCCTACAGTGAAACTGGTTAATTGTTTATGTAGGCCAAAATGATTGACGTTTAGTTTATTTCAAATCAATGTCATGGTTTAGACCATGTCTTGGTTCATATTGACATCACATAAACTTCAATGCTCAGTGGTTTGATATTAATTCATGGCATATTATAAATATGTTTTCAGCTTGATTAGGTTTAACTAGCATTTTTAACAAGTCTTAAAAACATAAATTTGTCTATAACTGCCATATCCCTTAACTTTAGTCATTTTAAAAATAATAATAACAGTTTCAGACAGATTTCTAATAATATACTAAAATGGAAGGTACAATGGAGCGGTTATTAAAATTTGCGTAAAAAATAGAGATTTTATAGTTTTTATAATGCATTTATGAAATTTCAAATAAATAAACTCTCCAACTGGCGGTTACACTGAGTAAATTGTGGCTGTACCCGGTAGATGTGTGTGTTTGTGTTTGTTTGTGTGTTGATATGGTAATAAGCAGTCACTGCACGTCTAATATTACTGTAATCACAGAATACACATTCAAAAAAACAACTAAACTAAAGATCAACAGATATTCATAGTTTTAACCGATATCATATCAATTAAAAACATGTTGTAACCGATAACAGATATGTAGAACCAATATTTTTGTATTATTTTATTTTTTTATTTTGGCAAAATGATAAATGATCTTGCATGCAGCCCTATATATATATATTGTGTGTTTTCTTTAGTATTTTGTAGGGTCACACTAAAAGTGACTCACATCACCATTCTTCACTCCCATAAACCCCCTCTCTGTATGCTTATTTGTGTTTTATTCCAGGAGACAGACCAAAGACAGAGCCGGGGGGGTGACGGTGTTGTGGTATATGCCACAGTGTCAGTGTTTTTAATGTGGCCATATTGATCTCTGTGGCCATATTGATCTCGATCTATATAAATGCAACAGACAGCCTTATCATAAAAGTGAGATTTCTCTCTTTCTGTCAGTCTGCACTCCCAGCAGAGGTCTTGACTAATTTTCGAGAGCTGTCATGCGTAGCTCTGATAATGTGTTTATGAAAATCCATATTAGTATCATGCCCAAACTTGTGTTAGCGCTCCAGTGTAATTTGTTAGCTGCCGTGACGCTTTGATTTAAAAATGTTACATAATTGAGAATGTCAAAATAAAATCTACCTTTTTTTCGATTGCTTTTTTTTTTTTACATGGTTATGAATTTGTGTAAAAAAATATATTTTTAATGAGCAGATAATTGAACTTGTATTCTGGTTCTCTTTGCAGATTTTTTTCCCTGCTTCTTCTATGTAATAGGCTAATCTGTCGGTATCGCAATTTAGAGAGAAAAATTGTATGCCGTTTTTATTATAGGTGTTGTAGCATTATTTAGAAGAAGTACAGTCAGCTACCACAATCAGCCTGAGCAATGACTTTCACAAGTTTTGAGCTATGACCTATTTAGGGAAAATATCTAATTGTGATTTTTTTTGACAGATATTGTGATTTGAGATTGCAATTTACTCTCGTTAATAGTGTGCAGCACACATTTTATAGATTCCCTAATTCCTTATAGTCTAGCAGATGCAGTGTCTTTTTACCAATTAGATGGTTAGCTTTCTGCTGTTTTTATGCAGTCAGCGCTGCCTAAATGCGCTTTAATTAAACAAATATCTATTAAAAATATATTTTTACTCTACTGCAAATCAATTCCAATAAGAAAACAACCTTTTTGTACTCTAAAGAAACTCTTTAAAATAAGGTAGGTAGTCTATCAGTAGTTCTGCACAACCTTTAGCTCGAAGACAGCACTAATATAACACACAGTGCAGTTTAACCACAGGTCTGTTGGTATAACATAATATTTTGCCTCAACTTTATTCCTATATTTAGTGTAAAGCTGTGGAATTGCAAAGTGGCTAAAATATGTGCAAAGTGGCTAAAATATGTGCAAGAGATATTGTATCTCCTATCCAACACACGGATGAGGATTTTTTTACCCCTTTGTTGTCACTGTATTTACAGGGCACTATGTCTTTAGCAAACTAGCAGGTCATGCTAATAGTTATCTCCTGTTGATTTTGTCTTTTTATACACTGTAACAGCCGCAAACAATTCTGAAATTGTACTTTGTTTCTTGCTACTAGACGGAGTGTTATCAGTACTTTCAGACAACCTTTTAGCAACACACTCCCAAACAGCCACCTGAGGTCATTTTCTTTTTGCAAATTACCTTTTTTATTCAGTGTCTGACATTTTAAAGCTAAAATAATCCCATATTACAGACATGCTGGGTTTTTTTGTATTAATTGGCGAAATGGTCCCTCTGACTCTGACCCACTCCACTGTGCTTTCCTTTTTGTTGTTTTTTAATGGTTATACTCACAAGGGCAATTTGCTGATTGGCCGCACAAAGCTGTGCACACTCAATTGGCTGGTATAACTCAACGAGGGCAGTCATGCATCTTCTCTGGGACTTTTTATATTGCGTTTACATCCCACCCTTTGCAGTTAGGTAACTGCATCGATTAATCATTCAGCCTTACTTAAAGGACCACAAATGCAAGTCAATTATAATTATTATTGCAATTATTATTATTGCTTACTAATAAAATAGAGCTCTAGGGAAAAAAGAAAGAACAAATTAGCTTTCAACTATAGTTGATCTAAAATGCATGGCTGAAAAGCAAAGTTGGAACCTCCAGATAAATTCTTGCTGTAAATGTTTTATTCGGGTGGACTGTTTGATTTGTGTTCTATCTATGCTATTTATTTTATCTTGTCATGACTGTTTACCTTTTGATACCGCAAATCTGTCTTGAATTAGAGAAAAAAGCAAACACATCAACCAAAAATATGTCTATCCTTTTGGAAAAATACAGGAAACAACCTTTTTTTCATCTTTCCATCAAATATGTCCCCTCTCCATGTCATGCTGTCCACACAACCCTCAGACCGAATATGTCAATCGAGACTGATGTATCCTCTCCGCTGGTGTCCTGTAATGATGCTGTCAGTTTAATGAGCATCCCTTAGTAGGCTGGGATCTTGTCAATCTCAGCTGTTGACCTGTGAACCAGCAATCTGAACTTAACATTACTCAAAAACAGAATGTAGACCGAGATTATGTTTAATACATACAAAGACATACAGCATGGTGGATCTGATATTTTATTAGTCATTATGTTAATGGTTCCCTCAGCAGGAAATGAGTTATTACCCAAAGCGGCAGCTGTTTTGGAAATTAAGAGTGATTTATTGTAATGTCATCGCTTTTAATATCTAAGGAAAAAAGATTTACTGTTTATAAAGTGCAGAAAACTGTTCAAATTATTAATAAAGAGTTAATTTTTAGAAGAGGATGCTCATTTGAATAGACAGTGGATAATAATAATAATACTAATACCTGCAGCAATAACAGTTGCAATAACATGTTAGTCCAATGTACACTATGGTCAAAGATTTGTGGACATTTTACCCGTACACCAGTCAGTATGTTTCTGTGGCCACAAACTACACAGCTGTCTAGAATGACTGTATATGCTGTAGCATTAATCATTAATATTTCCCTTCACTGCAACTAAACACTGTCCCAACACAACAATGCCCCCATGCACAAAGCCCCTTAACGTTCAGGCAGGGACTCCGGCAAGAGTAGTTAGCAATATTAATATATATTTATTATTTACACTGAGCATACTTACTGTATAAAATAACACCAGAGTATAAAAGTGTCTAAACGTTCCAAAGCTCAACTGCCTCAAACAAATATGTACAGCTAAAGCATCATAATGATTGTTCTAGAGAAAAGGGAGAGAGAGAGAGCGAGAGAGAGCGACAGAGAGAAAGTGTGAGATGGAGAGAGAAATAGATAAAGAGAGAGGGAGAGGTAAAGAGAGATACAGAGATAGAGACAGGAGAGGAGGAGATTTATGTTTCTAATTGGTTACACCAGACTTATTGGTTTTAAGCATCTCTGGTGAGCTTCTATGTCATTTATTTTAAGGTGTGTGAACAATGTGTTCTTCACTGTAACTGGTCAACAGTACAGGTAAACATGTAAACGATACCCAGAGGAAGGAAATGTATAATAATCTTATTACTTTACCTATTATCACCTCTACAAAATAGATAATCTAAATACTTTCAGTCTTCTGGTTCTGTCAGTAATATTGTTTAAACCTTTATGAATATATAATGGGAATCATTTGCTGTGGCTTCTAAGAAGATCTGCAAGCAAGCACACATACACCTGTGGGAGATTTGGACGCTGTTCTGATGGAGGTTTTTTTTTACATGTCTCGAAATCTAATTTTAATGAGCCAAGACTTCAATGTGTGTTTTTTTTTTCTACACTCAATAGACTGCAAGTCTGTTGCTATCGGAATACATTAAAAATTTTAATGTGTAGCATGCTTGTGTTGTTTTGTAGCACAATTTCTGTAAAACGCTCTGTAATCTGCAGAACACTCTTTAAGATATATTGGGAATTCTTTTTAAAAAGAAAAAAAAATAATTATGTAAATATTTTGGCATTTTAGCAGTTGATTGCTATTTTTACTGGGCAGCAAGTGGTTAGCACTGTCCCAGGTTCGTATTTCTATGTGAAGTTTGCATGTTCTCCCTGTGCTTGTGTGGGTTTACGCCGGGTTCTCCAGTTTCCTCCTACAGTCCAAAAACATGTATGTTCAGTTAATTTGTTGGTCTAAATTGCCCATAGGAGTGAGTGTGTGTGTGTGTGATGGTTTTTCTGTATGTAGCCCTGAGGTGGACTGCCGACCTGTCCAGTGTGTATTCCTGCCTTTTACCCAATGACAGCTGGGATAGACTCCAGCAGCTCCCGAGAACCTGATTAGGAGTAAGCGGGTATAGACAATGGATGGATGGATGGTTGTCTTTTTAGTTTTTCTGAAAGAAATAGCTAAACAGAAGGGGTTTGATTTCCAGCACCACCAATTTGCCACTGCTGGGCCCCTGAGCAAGGCCTCTAACCCTCAATTAACCAGTTGTATAAAAGAGATAAATGTAGAGATAAATTCTGTAAATGTAAATGTTTATTTATGTTGTCTTTTTTAGAAGGCCGCTTAATTAACTGTAAACCATTTATTTTGTTACAGGAAACATTTAAATTAATTTATTATGTTATTTTTTACCTTCTTGACTTTTAATGTATCAGCTTTGGCTCCAGCATTTTTTTTTTAATTTTAAGAGATAAAAAGAAACATAGACACAGATCATGTTTGCAATAGATAAAAGTATGTCACACACACACACACATGGCAGTTTTCTTTTAGACATTTTGTATTCGACTGATAACAAAGCACTGTAAAACCACCATGGAAATGTGTCTACAGACAGCTACCCAAACCTGACATATTGCTTTCAATACAGTTTTAACACAAGTTAACGCTGAATCATTTTTTATTGGCCATGACCCCGAAAAATACTGAAGCGTCTATCTTTAGATAGAATATAATTTTTGATCTGCTTGATACTGAAGGTGCTGATTTAACTAGTTCGTGGTGTATGATCTGTATTGTTTCTGTCAGCTGTTAGTGGTTGTGTGGTAAAATTAACATGGAGGATGCTGTTAGTGCTCTCCCAGTGGTGCCTGAGTGGGAGAAAAAGGTTTTACTATAAACTGCTGAAAATCTCAGAGCAAAAGTTTTATTATATCGAGCCGTTTACTTTATTTGCGCAGATTCACAGCAAAAGACGTGAATATAGTCATTACAGTACAAAACTGCAGTGTTGATGGCAGGTTTATCCTCAAGTTTTGAAACGTTAACCTGTTAAACAGAGTTCCCAGCTGAGAAGGTAAGAAAATTAATCGGACGAAAAGGTCTGCTTTATCTCTCCGTTTTGTAATGACACAAGGACCAAAACTCGTTGCCGTCACTATGAGAAGAATGTGGCGCAAAATGTGGGTTAAATAGAAAAGGACAGGAGTTCACATTTAAAGTGGATCAAAAAAGTCCATCAAAGTTTTTCTAAGACAGGAACAGATAAATTACTATTGTTGAGCCTTGAGCCTTGTTTAAAGTAGACACACTTTTTTTTAAAAAAAAGAATTAAAAGTAATATTTTTTATATTTTTTTATAAATATTAAAAGTTATATCTTTTTCAAAGTTGTAGGACAACTTTTGTGGTAAAAGGTTTTGATCCAACTCAAATGCTGACTAGTCTATGGAATTACAATGTATTCATAAGTGTTAATATGCAGATAATTGGATATGGATTTTCCACTAAAGCTTAAACGTTTTTTCCTTCTTTCCATCAAATGTCTAAAATTAAAAACTCGAATCACAAGACCGACCACTGCAGCTTAGAGTCACTGCTTGTTCATCCTCAACAGCAGTGGGCAGCAGTGAGCACTAAGGCAGCTTTTAAATACCAAGGCTCATAATATGCACATTATTTACATATAGCTGCGTTAGCTGTTATGTGTGTATGAAGTTTACAGTTGCTTACTGAAGTCTCTGACTGAAAACCTTACCAAACAACACTGGATTTTGTTTTACTACCATGTGGGTTAAAAACTCTAGACATTTTCCTGAATCCACGTACTTGAATGTTAATCTGATTTTGTGGATTTTTATTTAAATAAAGGTTTTTTGATCTTCTCTAAACACGGTTGCATTGAAATCAACTTCTTTTCTGTTTAATATTTATGCTAAGGCTAATACAAATTCAGATTTAAAAACTTAATCAATTATTCCTGAATTTCAAGTTTTTTGTTGTGCGTTTTGATCAAATTAAGGGCAATGTTAAGGTTGAATTCTTTATTGCTGTTTATATGTATTGTAAGAGTTAAATAGTTTGGGAACATGGCCTCCAAAATAAAGGAATATTTTTAAATACAACAATCCATATCAATGCCATATATATTAAAGAGGCACAGTGGCACAATGGCTTAGTGGTTAGCATGTTTTCTCCTTTGAGATGTTTTTGAAAGAACATGAGTTTTTTTCTCCAGTCTAAAGACATGCATTGTATTGTAAAGATTATCCATTAATGTCATCAAACGTCATTGTCCATGGTGTGTGTGAGTGTGATGGGCATTAGACCCTGTGTGGAATAAAATTGGATATGTATTTATGCATATTTAATTAAATCCAGTCGCATACCTGATCATTTCTGTTTCTTTTAAATGAATCTCAGGAAACCTTTAGTCCCAGTAAAAAGGACTTTGGACCAAACATTTTTGTTAATTAAATACATTGGTAACCAATTACTTTTAAATAAACTAGGTTTTTGCTCTAATTAGATGGTGTCACATGTATCCACCTACACGGGGCGTACATTGTACTGCTGCTCTATCTGCTCTATTATTAATATCATTTCTCTTTGACTCGCTACACCAGTTTAAATATTCTCCGTGATGTTAGCACTTTACACTTCAACCTTTTCAAGCTATTTGAATTCACTGAAAGATGAAAAAGGTTTTATCTGCTTTGATCATATTGCGTGTCAAAGTGTAAAGCTTAATCATATAAGACGTTATTTCATTAGGATGACACGGGCTATTAAAAGCAACTAGATATACAGTAATCTTTCATTAGTAATTATCCCAGTAATTAACTTAAATATTCTATATCATAAATATATAAGAGAAAAATGATGTTGCTGTATGCTAAAATGAGCCATTTTACAAATAATTTCTCACCTGAAATAGTAAACTTGACACATGTCTAACTAACTACAATCTAACTATAATGTTAGTATCTTTTGTAGATATTACGTCACGACCTGATCTGAAATAAGCTCTTCAGCTTCTTTTTACTGATGTGAAAGTCTTATCTGCAGCTTCAGAAAAAAAATACTTGAAATAATTATTATTAAATTTTAATAGGTTTCTAACTGCTATTGAATTATCATGTTGAGGTCATGGTTGTGACATATTTATTAGTGTCCTAAAAATAAAAGTAGTGACTTTAAATTATCAATTGTTTGTGTTTGTTAATTATTACATGAAGGTCGGACCCCGTTTTATAAGTAAAAAGTGGATAAATCCAAGTAGTGGCAGTAATTTTAAAAAGTTCTTAAAGTTCTTGATACTGTGTTAGACTACACACATTATATATACACTTTAGACATTCCTACAGTCTCCATAAGGGTCTCATGCTCAAATTGAATCATGCATGCAGACCCCCAGGCACTTATGGCATTGTGACCAAGAAGGGTGACTAAAAAAGAACTGTACCTTAGGGGCTGAGCCAAAGAATGATACATTGCGATAAAATTTGTTTATAAAGATTAAAAATTTCTGGACATTTTGACTTGATATTGATTAGAACCTGTTAACATTGTACATTCCTCCCAGTGGGACACATTGTTCCATGGGCAAAATCTTTGTGTAGTACAGCACTCAGAGAGAAAATAAGCTAAATATATTACATATCATTAGAAAGCTGTGATTCTTGTACTTAAATGATGTAACTCATTTTAAGATACCTTTAACACTGGATAAAATCCACGTCTTTGTCAGACCACCAACCGCCAAACATACATTCACAAAACCATAAGAAACAAACAAACTCACCTATAAAGCCATTGATCCATAAAATAAAATAAAATCATGTGGCTATTCGGTTAAGGTTTCAAGTAATCAATCTAAGTAAAATATGTAGTCCAGACACATTTATATGTCGATAAACATCCATAAATGATGCAGAAGCTAAGCACCGAATGCGAGTTAAGATGTCTGTGCTAACAGGAGGCAAACGCTACACAAAACAAACAAAAAAGCCGCTGCACTTGACTTGTGTGTCGTGTTCTTTCAAACATTTTTCAAAATAAAAGTACCAATTTATTACACCAAACGGACAGTTTTTAGCACAAGGTGGTAATATTGTGTTTTTTAAGGCCAAATGTTTAATGGCTTTTTGTTAATAAACTATAATTTTAAACGTTATTATTTAACCCTAAGTTTTGTGGCTTCAGTCATTAAGCTGGCATCATTAACAATTAAAATATCAAAATATATATCCTTATCAATCAATATGGAAAAAAAATTATCAAGATTACATTTTTGCTATACATTTTTTCCTGACTGTGGGCCAAATGTAGCAGTTACCTCACAAGGTTATTATCAAAACTTTTTAAAAGACATCTCTTTAAAGGGTATAGCAGCAAGAAAATTGGTTTGGGGGGAAGGGAATAGACACCACATGATCTTGTTTTCTCTGCACCTATGATAGGCAATAGTTCAAGTGCCTCCCTACAGCTTATGTGGGGCAGTATTATATCAGGCTGTCATAAAATGAAAATGTCCTTAAAGGTTAGTGGCTGGTTACCCCAACCCCCAGACCCAATTACCTATTATGGATCATTGTCTAGTTCAAATAAATATGTGCAACTGATTATCAGATTTAGGAAAGCATTTTGAAAAATGGTATGACCAGCAAGGTGCTGTGAGTAGATAATAGAGTTGATCTTCGTGGTTCCTGGTGATGGAAACTACAGAAGATGGCATTACGTTATAAGCATGAATTAAATGATTTATATGTTCATTTATATTTACATTTACTTTTCTTTGGCAGACAGTTGCATCCAAATTGACTTCCCAGTTAGCCGAGCAGATGTAATTGTCCTAATCAGCAATGATAATAGTGAGCGGTTTGGGATGTGGCCCAAGTATTTATAATTCTGCCATTCATTATCAGTCGCCTATGTTGACATTTTGTGGATAATAATTACATTGATGTAAGAATGTTGGCAGTTAATGAATCATTCTAGAGTTTACCTGCCTGAAGTTTATGGTCTGTTTACCTGACCATTTATCTGGAGTTTATAGTAAAGATACCTTATCTAGTCTATATCTCTTGTATATCTTACTATCTATCCTTTTCTTTTTAAAACCTACACCAAAATAGCATATATACTGCGCTACAGCAAATACTAACCTCATCTTTTCATTGGATCAGAATTCGAGCTGTTGCTTGTGCAGAGACATTTTTGAAATCATTTGCTAATCATTTGCGATTCTAAGTGCCCAGGCACTCTAGAGGCCCAAGAGTTTTGTTTTATTGGTAGTAACAGTAGTAGCAGTAATGTAATAGAAATGATTTCTGTAATGGTAAATTACTATTGGCCATTTTGTAGTGGCTGACCCTAAATGTATTTTCCTGTAATAGTAATTTGCTATTATGACCTTGAGGATGAAACAGTTACTACTGATAAACTGACACTTATGCTGTTTGACTTCATGAAACTAACTGCGACTTAAAAATATTTGCTGAAATAATTCTAGACACGGCAACACATTTAAACTAACAGGTAGATCCAGAGCTAGGTCAAAAAGCTCAAAGCCTCCTGAAGTTAAACTCAGCAGCAGAGAAAGATTTGTGATATAGCACATGGGTCATTCATCATTGGTCCCTGAACGAAGAAGGAACATGCTCTGGGGAATACAATCCGATCTGAAGCACATTTCTCTATACCCTGCTTCAACACTTCTGCCTTTAAACTGAGATAAAAACACACCATGAGTATAATACAAAATTAACTACTAATGCTTCTGTTGTAAACATGCCTATTCAACTGTTGCTGCAGTAATGTAGTGGTCTTTGGAGCAACATTGGATTGTGTGAGTTCTGAAGAAATGCTAACAGCTACCATGTAGCAGGTGTTTGGTAGAATGTTTCCTTTTGCTATCTGCTTTAGATTTGCTATTTTTTTATTATCAGCAGCAATGCATTTGTTAATCCCAAGATTCAGGACTAAACATATTCTGTGTTAATAAATTTAATCTGATATAACAACTATTTAAATCTCCAAGGAATTTTGGGCTTTGCATACATGACTGTAATGAAAAAGGCAGAAAATTTCAATTAAATTTTACTTAAATCATTACCACCAACCAAGAGAATTGTGTCAAATTCTCTCAACAACTAAATACAAATGTATGAAGTTAGCTTGTTTCATGACCATTACAGGTAAGAACAGATGATGCTCTGCAATTTCTAATTATAACTGGCTAAAAGTACTGGTGTCTGTCACAAGGGTTTGGACATGAATAGGACATAATTCTGAACCTGCCATAAACACCAACTGTGACATGCAACAAAGCAAGACAAAGACACACTGAAGCACAGGTGAATAAATACTAGACCTAATGAGTAAAACAATCACCTGAACAAGAAACACCTGAACACAATAAGGCAACAGTCATCCAATGACAAGACATAAACAAACACTAAGCACATCGACTAATACATAAACAAAGGAAGTCTCTCCTTTACCCGGCATCGCACCCGGCATTCTGACATATCACTTAGTAATTAAAATGTCTACTTAAATTAAACTTATAAAAATCATATAAATTGAATAAATTAAACAATTAAATTATTATTATTACAAATAATTTTTTATTACAGTTGACTGAATGTGTTGACATGCTTTAATAAACTGATTCGAAATTATTGATACCTTTGTCAATTCTAACAATTCTTGATTTGGCACCTCCCGTTGTTCGTCCAATTCAAATGTCGAAAATAGTAGAACATGATTCCCTGTTTATCATTACAAGCTCATTTTTCGCATCTTTAGATTTAAGTTTGATGTAAAGCATGTCTGTTGCAGAGCACTGTGTGCAAACATTAAGCATAGACAATCCATCTCTCTATATGTGTCTGTTATGTAAAAGGAAACTGGAAATAAGCATTGAACATAAGAAGCTCTATACAGTAGCTTTAGGATTAAACTGAGGATGCTGTGATTTATGCTCCTAAACTGGTCTACTGGTATATTGTAGGGCGGATTAAAAGCTAATGGCATACCATAGTCTTTCATTCAGCGCCAAATCAATAAAACAACACAATCATACATATACAATTTTAAAAACAATAGAGGAAAGGATACACACATTCTGCATATCTGTTACGGCTAACACAGCTCTATAAAAAATAATGCAAATATTATGCACGACTGACATTATAATGCATTCGGCACAGTCATGTTAAAAGGTGGCTTGGGTAAGCTGTTCAGATTGTTGAAGCCAGAATCAATTCATGTGTCTTTACTTGTTTTAAAAAGTAAAAACAACCAGCAAAATTAGCTGTTAGCCACTCATACTGAGCATGTGAGCTGATGCATGTTAAAACAGACTACAATATAATAAAATGTAGACTAGTACATAAAATTACAGTTGCATAAGTTGACTTTAAAGTACATTTTAATTAAATGAAAAGTGGATTGGAAGTGTTTACATAGTATCTATACAATTTCTTACAGAATAGTTTGTATGTTGCTCTGGATAAGGGCATCTGCTAAATGATGTAACTGTAAGGTAAATAGCTCAAATAGTCAAATTGCAGTACAAATTAAGTCTACTTTAGGTTTATAAACTGAAAAGTGGCTAATTTAAATATAAATTCACTTAACCTGCATTTTGCCTTACTTAAAAATTAGTTTAAACCTGTTTAATGTTAAATGTAAAGCAACACAAAACTGTAACGTAAGCTGTATACTGCAGAATAAGAAGCATTAAAATAACACAAATAATTACACTGTTTTGGAAAAGGAATCTGAAAAGTTACCCTTATTGCCATTTTTGCGGATCTAAAACTAGACCTTTCATTTTTATATGAATCTGAGCATCAGATGTTAAGTGCTCCCCTATTGCGTAAGGTTAATGAATTGGTCTGGGATTTCTGTGGTTATTAAAAGCTCTTTGAACATTTTTTCTCTTTTGTCCATGTAAATTAAGGGCAGTGTATCACCTGGAATATTGCTGTGCTTTCCCATGCCTTTAAGGTTACTTTAAGTTACAAATTAATTTCAGTGAAATATGATGGAACTCTTTTAATCTTAAATGTTTATATGTCACCACATGAAATTGCTCTTATTTTGTGCAGTTAGTTATCTTTAAACCTGTCTTTAAAAATTGAAATTTAAAAAATGTAAGAGAATATCATTTTTAGAGCATGGCTTCCTGGAGCGCAGCAAATAATTAACTGAAGGGAAATTAAGATGCTTAAGGAGATGCGAACAAAGACCCTTAACTCCATGAAGACATGGTGTGTTATTGTAAGGGTTGGTTTTGTCCTTCATGTTTCTATTTCTTGTTTGTGCCCTTTGTTTACTTCCAGTCATGTGATTCCCCTGTCCATGTGTTACATTTTTATTGGGTTTTAGTTTTGCCTTTAGTCATGGTGTCTCTCATTTAGTTAATGTGTTCCATTTAAGTTTAGTGTATATACAGTATGGCCCCTTTTGTTGCCTTGTGTGTTTGTAAAGTATTGTTGTAGGCCTTGTACCACTGCCTGGTGAGTCTATGTTTATGATCATGTCAGTGTTCATGTCAAGCGAAGTCACGTCAACCCTAGTCTATGTTTTTTCAAGTCACTTATCAGTCAGTACAGTTTATTACAGTTAGGGTTGGAGGAATTTCTCTATACAGCCCTGACCTCAAGCTTTGGGATGAACTGGAAAAACTCCAGACCTGACGAAAAGGATGTTCAAAAACATGAGTGGAGGAGTACTTGTAAGTTGTTCCAATACTTTTGGCCACATAGTGTATGTGGTGGCCTGTGAAATCGATTCACAGGGCTGGAATTTGACATCTTGTTATTTACAGACTTTTGGAAACTAATATGCGTTTTATTTGCAAATTTTCCAAATGTCACAAATAAGCTTCTAGTGTTATAAACCCTGCTTACCCCTGAAGTAAAAAGGAGCAAATTACATTTTAATGATTTCCAATTCCACTGAAATCTTACCTCCACATACCTCTACCACTACAACCTAATTGATTCACGGATGAACATCACTATTGCCACATTTGACAGAATTATAGGTTTACAATAGGAAATCCAGTTTGATTATTAGCCAGATCAGTCTCTGTCTCTTCACCTGAGCCTCATTGTCACCACAGCGCTCCATTGATTTCTGTTAAATTGCTGACTAATTCCATATGTTCTCATTTGTGGGCAATTGTAATTTAAAGTTTATTTGTAGTAACATCTTTTAAATAGAGCGTTTAATCTCTCTTAATTCTTTGTCTTTTGTATGGCTTTTTTTTCTCATCTTCTATTTCTCTTTAACTTGTAAAAATAGAGAAAATGATTGAATTGTAATCTTTATCAAAAACAAAATGACAAAAAAACAAAAACACAAATAGCAATTCTAGGGTTAAGACAGGATTTATTGCTGTGTTTTTTAATCTGAAATTTATCCAATTGAATTTTAGCGGGAAAACAGACAAAGCAAGATTCCGACAGCAGAAAGGTTTGCAAAGTATATAATTAGTTAAAAAGCTTAAAAAGCTTAAATTCAAACAAAACCTGTTGGTGAATGTCAGATTTTAATTTTATAATTTTTTTTGAAACAAAAAAAATGAAAAGTTTGCAGAGAACTACTCTGCAGATACTAAATATATCAAAATGTTGCAAATGCCTTTGCACTTAATTATTGAAATGAATGTATTGCACATTGTTGTGGAAACATTTTAGGTATATTGCACATTATTATTAAGCAGCAGAGTGTACAGTTTGGATTATATGACTGGTTTAAGTACCTAAAATCCTACAACTTACAACGAATCAAGAGTTCATGGCTAAAAATCAATCATCAATCATGTGGTAACAAACCTGCACAAGCAACAGTTACACAACCTGCACAAGCAAAAAAAATGCACGATAAAGTACAACATGTATAAAAAATAGGCCCAAGTTCATTAGGAGCCTAGAGGCTAAATTAATTTAATTTGGCAGGTAGAGACTTCATCTTGTAGGAATTGAAACTAGGATGTTTTGATGCAGCATAATATTAATGTTGATCACCTGTTGTGCATTGGCTTATTATAAGTAGTAGTATTACTAGAATGTTTCTCGGGTTAGGGGTTTAATTTCTTGCCCAAGCTGTTGGCCTGTGTGAATAAAATATAAAAGTTTGCCAATTTTCTCCAAATTCTCAGTCCAAAGACATGCACTGGATGCTGATTAGCATCTTAAAAAATTGTGTGTGATTTGTGTATTGATTGTCCCTCTTCTTGTGCCCTAATTACCCTGCGATTGTCTCCCTGCAAATATTTGGTTTAGATAATTGTTTTAAACAGATAAAGCAGCTATCTAACTCATTCAGCTAGACGGGCTAACCTTGTTTCGTGCTGACAGAAATGCAGACTCGCGGTGGTGGCGTGTGTTTACATCAAAGCGGAATGGTTCAAGAATTGATGAAGTTACTGCTTCCAAAAACATCACAACATGCTCTAATCAGAAACCATAGACGACCACAGAGGTGCGTGTGCTGATGAAATCCAGAAACTCTGCCCTCAAAGCAAGACTACTACAGCAAGTGCTAAACTGTCCAGAGCCATCAGAGAGGCAAAGCGCGCATAAGCGAAGAGAATCAATTGAGAATCTGTTGTTCCTACATGCCTCAAAACTGCTACCATCGCCCCCTGTGCCGAAGAATTCGACAGTCTCCTGCCTCAATGATTACCATCCCCGTCGCACTCACACCCATCGTGATGAACTGCTTCAAAAGATTTTTTATATGAAACATCAAGACCCTGCTGCTATCTGCACTGGACTTATTAAAGTTTGTGTATCGTCCAAACCGTTTCACAGACAATGCCATTGCCACAACCCTTCATTTGGCCCTCACACATAAGTTGATAACTGGATGGCTGTCTAGATAGACAGAAAACTGTATGGATGAATGGATGGATGGATGGATGGATTGGTAATAGTCTAACCAGTGCCTGTGTTTAATTCAGGGTATTGTATTGTATGAATTTATACTAACATATGACACTAACATTGTAAAAGCTGTATTTGTATTGTGTTAAATATTACAGAACTTCTGTAAAAACTGTTGTGCTTTACAATGAAAAAAATTTTATGAATTAATAAATTACACTTGAATGTACATATAGGTTATCTTTTGTGGCATAGTTTTCATGTAAGAGATATTATTGAAAGCTCTGGCTGAAAAGAAGTTGCTTTCATATTGCTGATTTTTTTTTTTGCTCAGTGACAGCACAGTGCGTAATTGCAGCATTAAGTTCATAGGCTGGTGGTCTGTTAGGTCAGCTGTAGGGTCTCAGAAAGAAAACAACAGACAGAAAATTCTGGAAATGCGTACAGCCTGCGTGATGCATGCTTTTTTTCCCCCAGATCTAACTCATTTTGAGCGCTGTCTAAAGCTCTCGTCCTCACTAAAAGCACTAGCTGAATTAGTTTAGGAAAAGAAACATAAAGGACTGTTGTGTATAAACTATACATGCTGTGTTTTGTATGGTTTACAGTTGAAGGGCATTTGCTCAGGCTGTTTAATTGTGTAAAATTTTGCTGTCGTTTTTAGATATCTGCACAATATGTATGCCCTCTGTATGTGTTTACCTAGATGATGAGTTGTAAACAGTACTTACAAAAGATATTTTCATTTGCATAACATTTTGCTGCCTGTCATATTTTAAAACCAAAGCATGGTTTTATCACTTAGAACTACAGAGAAATGTATATTGTTGGGTTCTATTTCTTGTACATTGCTAGGTTGTTGTGGAAGATCCAGGTTCTATTTTTATCTCTGCCAAGCCGACACTGTTGGGCTCTTGAACATGGTTCTTAAAAACCCTCTCTGCTCCAGTTATGCTGTATCATGGCTGATCCTGTGCTCGAACCCCAGCTTCCTAAGATAGAATATGTAATGAAAACATTTTCACTGTGCTGTAATGTATCTATAACAATTAATGTTATACCATTCATCACACACACACACGGGGTTGGATGAGAGCATGTCTAATGAAATCTTCCGGTATCCTGTGTAAACTGTACGATGCTGTTTGACAAGTTTACTTTTTTAATGCAATTCCTAATTAGGTAAAATTAAGGTCTGTTGTCAGAAAATGAAGATAATAGAGACGCGATCTTTCAGTTATAAGACATTTTGAACTCTCCAGTCATTTTGTATAATCATTTTGTTTTGGCAACATATAAAATTAGAGCCGATCCTGACCTCCCTGAGGCCCTGAGCGGAATTATGCTTAGGGGCCCCTTCTACCTGACCTGTGAGCCATGTGTACTATTTACCACTGCCGCACAGTCACACCTGACAAACCAGTGCTCTGACTATGAACCTCTTTTCTTTAAGATAAGATAAGATAAGATAAGATAAGATAAGATAAGATAATCTTTATTGATCCCGCAGTGAGGAAATTAAATTGTTAGGGTGGCTCAGATACAGAAACAATTACGTGCAAAGTAGGAAAATAGAAAAAATGTGCAATAGAAAAGTGCAAATTGTGTGAAATAAAAACAATTTACACTAAAAAACATTTAAAAAAATCTAAAAGTATTTACAGTTAGTTATGTTTAAACAAAACAGTTTGTTCCATCTGCCTGTCAAACAATAAGTAGAACAATACAAAACTGGCAGTGGGAGTGGTGGCTTAAGTGGTTAAAGTGCTGAGTTGATTGGAAGACCGGGGTTTAAGCCCCACGGCCACCAGTCTAACACTGTTGGGCCCTTAGGCAAGACACTTAATCCTTCCTGCTTTCGGGGTGCTGTATCATAACTGATCCTGCGCTCTGACCCCAACTTTCTAACATGGGATATGCAATGAAACAAATTTTACTGTGCTGTAGAGTAAATGCGACAAATAAAGACATTTACTTTAATTGCTTAAATATAACACTGGGTTCTGGCTTTTGGGTTAACTTTGGTTTCCTCTACAGCCTGGACATTATCAGCATTAGCATAGGCACTGGTCTCTTTAGACTATCTGGAAGAATCTGCGAAAGGATGTTACATATGTAGTTGAGCAGTCATTAACACAAATGTCTGATTTTAAATCTTACCATCAAAATAGTCCTTTTCTGCATAATCATCCATGGCGTTCAGGTGGTGTTCACAAGGTGGTGGTGAACAGGTGGTAGCCAGTCCATGCAGACATTCCTGCAACATGGAAGACCTCAGGTAGCTTTTAATAAGCTTTTATTTTGAAACGCTGTTCTTTGTTGGGGAGTAAAGAGTTCCTCCAGAAGAGTTTTTCTCACAATGAAAGGACAGTAGTTCAAAGGCAGTCATGCAGATCAGGGGAATTCTAAATCTCATGTGCCAGATTCATTCCCCTGACAGATGTTGCTGCTGGAAAGCATGCAATTAATTTTGTGCACGCGCAAAGCGGTTATCTTCTCCAAACTGCAGTTTATAAACACTGTGTTGCTTTTGCATTTGTCATTCGTAATAAATGTATTTCACTCTCACTTTTGTCAAGCACAAAGTCACAGAACACACAGTCCTTGAAGTAGCTGGCAAGACTGACAGATCCTGAGAGATGCATACACTGCACAGCTAGGTTAGCTACACTAGAGAGAAATGCACATTAACTTGGCTGTATTTGCTGACATCAAACTTAGAGAGGAGAAAACACATGTACCTGATTACTCTTGCTGCAATTCACTCTCATGTTTTGTTTTGTTTTTTGAAGGATTAAAGGATAAAGTTATAAACATTGACATGCATTTAGTCATAAGGGAAGTGAGCGTAAAAATCCCCATCAGCTTTGTTTAAAATAAACATCAACTTGCGAAAGACTACAGATGCTCATGTCACTTATGCTTGTTAACATTTTATAGTTTCATCTAATATTGTAGTTTGTCCAGAAAACAAGTGACAGCTTGTTATTACTTCTTCTCACTTACTCTGCTAGAACTTCCCCAGCTGTTTTTTGCTTTGATACTGTAGATGGTTCAGAACAGAAAGCTTCTCTATATCAAAGTGTGTCTTTATTAAATAAATTAATTTTTTTAATGCTTTTAATATTGGGTCCTGATCTACAAGCTCCTGTAAATGAGATTCCACCACAGAAATAATAGTGTTAGTATGTGTGTCTAGATTATAACCTGCGATTTATATTGCAATCAGTGTTGGTGTAAAAGTGCTGTCGTAAAAAAATGCAACAAATTTTTAAAAATGCTATAATTGAGCTGATTATTCATTACTCATGTTTAACGCCAAGTTTAAATAATAAAATTGATTTATTTATTAATTGCTTTCCTAGGGTTCCTTATACTATAGAACTCGTTTTTGGGAAATGTTTTTTTTTGCTAAATACAGAGCCCTTCGCAACATAATTTTTTATTTTTTTTTAAATAAAGACATGTTTCTTAGTTCAAATTCTCAAAATTGTCATGCTTTTACATTATAAGTGATTTAACCTGATAAAAGAGAGAGTGAGACAAGCATATCCTCTGTAGCAGTTGAGTACAGGCTCTTTATTGCTTTACCATTAGCAGCTCTTCTGAGAGAACGACTGTGATTAACACCAGGTGACTTCTGTAACGAACAAATGACTAATCAATAGCCACGTCCCCGAGACTAGATACATGGCTTTTCTTCTTCTTTTCTCTTTTCACACTATCACACATTGCTGTTTTACTGTGGTGGCTTAGACATTTAAAATAGTTCATACAGTTGTCCGTAACATGCAGCTAGTAAACAGTAATACACAATTTAGCTATCTAAATTGTAATAACAGTATATGCATATTTATTTTATTAATTTTAAAAGACATATTTAGCTAACTAATACAGTCTTAAGTCTTGACTTAAATAATATATATATATAATATAATATATATATATATATATATATATATATATATATATATATATATATATATATATATATATATATATATATAATATAGATTTGCGTAGGCCTTGAAACATCATGGGTATCTAACAAAAGGCTTCTATTGTGATCATTGTGCGACAATGTACTAAAGTACTAGTTATTTCAAAATTTGATTGACAGGAAGCAAAAAACCCTAAATTTTAAACTACTTGACGAGATTTTACATTCCGTCTCCTCCACGGTCTCTCTGTTCTGAATATATAAAACAGGGCAGGGTGGCTCAAATGGTTAAGGTGCTGAGTTGTTGATCTGAAGCCCAGAAACACCGGGTTCAAAGCTCCCACCTCCGGCAAAGTCAACCACTGTTGGGTCCTTCAGCAAGACCCTTAACCCCTCCTGCTCCAGGGGCGCTGGTATCATAGCTGACCCTGTGCTCTGACCCCAACTTACTAAGATGGGATATGCGAAAAAAATGAATTTCATTGGCTCTGTACACGTACCTTGCACAATGACAATGAATATGATTATTATTATTATTAAAGTAAAGGACAATCTCAGGTTAAAGACAATAGTAAAGACAATCTCAGTCATGTGATGGACATGAACATCACATCATCTGTCATTTACAATCAAATCTCAAAACCCACTCAGATGCTTTCCTAACTCTTTTTCCATTTTCTACTTTTTAAGAGCAGCTCCTTTAAAAATATACTGTATTTTAACATTTTATAAATTTATGCATTATTTAGGTGTCAAAAAAAACTTCACTGACGTATCCAGATATTTGTATAAATGCAGGACGTCCCCAGTTTGCTGTTTAGTTTATTTCGCGTTTGTGTTAAATGGATATGATAATGTGCGGATGTTTAGAAAATGAACGTTTGTTCATGAACGTGTGTTTGTTTGCAGGTTCACAAGATTTGTCATTACTTGCATGTGATCACATATCAAGACAAAATATAGTCAGTGTGTGATTGTGGTTTTACAATAAGTTCAAGATACCGAATTATTAATAATAGAGTTAAAATAGGTGTCATTTTGATACTTACCACTACCTGTTTTTTTTTAGGTTTTTATGCTGTGATGTCAGTTCGATTTGGTTCACACAGCATGCATCCCATTATGAAACTATTCTTTTTGACATATTGTAGTAAAAACATAGCCTGAACCTGAGGCCACGGATAATACACACACAAACATACACACACACACACGTTCTCCTCTGCTTCAACTAAACTGCACTAAACTTAAGTGGGAGATTCGTAACAGCCTCTAGCGAAGCGGTCTATTAAAAGTCTATTAAAAAAACTTGTGATTCATATAAATTAATTATTTATAAAAAATAATTTTTTAATTTTTTAAAAAAATAAATAGTCAATTGTTTTTTTTTAAACTAAAAATATACTTAAGTAACAGTAAAAGTACACGTTACCCAAGAAATTTATTTGAGTAAATGTAATTCGTTACTACCCACATCTGACTATTGGTTAGTCATTTGATTCTCACTGATGTCACCTGCTTTTGGTCACAGGTGCTGGTAATGCGTTTGTTTTTCTTATTTACTCATTTATATACTCATTATTTACAGTCAGGAAAATTGATAAATATTAAAAATAAAAGAAAGAAAGTTACACTACTGGAAAAAATGTAATACAAAAGCCTTGTAGGTCATGTATTGTCTGTAATTTCTCAATTGCATATATGCTTTTATGACAAGCCAATTGTGTTGAAATAATACCACTATTTAAAGCACTTTTAAAGGACACGGGGTCATTCTGGTGTATTTTTACTTCATGCACATTTACTGTACATACATAATGAACATACATACATATGTACATAGGTATATATTTTTTTCTGTCTTCACATTTTTTTAATTGACACTGAAAATAGCGTCTATTAAAGCTAAATAATATATAAAAATATATTATAAAAATATTTCAGTTAAAGCTAGTTTTTACCTATTGTCATTAAGGTACTCAATTTTTTTATTTATTTTGAATATACTAAAATTTTATTAGAAATAATAAAAAAAAAAATCACTGTATAATAAAACCAAAAATGTAACATTTATATAAATTTACATTACAGCATTTGGCAGAGGCCCTTATCCCGTTATTTTCTCTTTTATACGACTGAGCAAATGGGGTTAAAAGCCTTTCTCAGGGACCCACAGTGGTGGCTTGGTGGTGCTGGGAATCAAAATCTGGTCTTTCTGGTGTGTGTGTATATATTCTATGTGTTATGGAGTAATGTTTGGCCTTCAGCCATGTTTCCAAGCACAGACTGAATCTAGCCAACCTCACACACAACTTTACTGCATTGTATCGAAAGACCTTTAAGTGTGGGAGAGGTACTGTTATATATGGAAACATTATAAACAGGTACCAATGAAAGTCTTTTTTAATGCTTAGGAAAATTTACTTACTACCTTTACATTAAGGTAAAGGCAAAGTAAACTTTAGGGTCCAGATCTATTTATGCTTAAATAACTGGTGAAACAGCTTACCTCTACCAAAAAATCATCCAACCTTACTCTTTGTAAAGCACACAGTGGGGAAAGAAATACAGTAGGTTGCTGTCGATCTACAGTACACAGATTCTACCAAACGAAGTACAGGTAGACAACTCTTGTGTCAATAAAATATTTGCAGTTATAACTATAATTTGAAACAAAGTGCCGAGAGACACAAACACTCTTCCAAGTGTTTCACATTCCTGTCCTCAACACCACTGAACACATTCGGGATGAACTGCAAAGCTGACTGCACACCTACTCCTCTAACATTAACACCTAAACACAATAATAATACTGTAGCTAAATAAGAAAATTGCAACATCTCAATCCAAAATGTAGTAGGAAGTGTTTCTGAAAACATCAAAGTTATTAAAACAATAAAAGTAAGATTAAATCTGGAACAGGATGTCCAAATCAGTCAGCGTCCTAATATTTTTCTCCATATACAGTAGTATACTTTCCAACCATTTAGCCTGAAGGCAGATGTATTCGAAATAATTGGATGGCTGATTTCTAGCTTATTATTTTCTGAAAATTATGTAGCTCAAAATAATGAGTCACTAAGTAAATAAATTAGGGTTATACATCACTGCCTGCTACATGAGTCATTCTTCGCAGCTCATGGCCTTACACATTTTAAAGAAATTGTCTACAAATATCCATTCATACCCATCTAGATTCATTCTTCTGTTTAGAATTGAATTTACTTTACGTTCCATTTTCACTCGATGGGTGAATAGTGTGTGGTGTTCTTGGTTTCCGTTACTCGAGTCAGTCTTGTTCAGTGAGTCAGTGTTTGAGTTGGTGAATCCAAAACTTGCTTCACACACACACACAGGTTAAGAATCAAACCCTTCGATCCTGGCGGGCAGTGGCAAACATGCCATTTATTAAACCATCGATCTATATAAAACAACATAATTCAGCATATAAATAAAACATTAAAATCAAAAGAAGGAAGTGCACATTTTAATATTTAAATGTGCATGGAGGGTGCAGCAAAAAGAATAAATTTACTGGATCTGGTCTGTTTTTAATATGAACATATTACATTACATATTCATTACATATTAATATAGTTGTTTTCAAGGTCAGCCACTTTTTTAGCAAATAAAATACATTTTCTTTTGCACCACATTTTTTCCTCAGCTCGTGTCATCATTTTATTCATGCATATATTGTACACATTATAGAAAAAACTTATTCTGTTTCTCATTTTACCTCCTCCGCCTAACATTGCAATTGTTTTTTGGGTTTTTTTTACTGCTTTAACGCAGAATTCTGGGATGATGAGATTTCCTTTGAGGATCCTAAATCCTGGTCATGAACTGCTAAAGAATTCTATGTAAATCCCTGGATTAGCTCAGAGTTTAGCTAGGAGTTAACTAAAGCAAAGCCTATCATAAATACACATTCAGGAGGTTAAGCATTGGTGAGCCTTTAAAACTTTGTTCTTTGCAGAAGTGGAAAAATGGCATGTAAATTCTCTCCATCTGTATTCTGCCATTTAGAAATTAGAAAGGAATAGTGTCAAATATTTAAGTAAACACGAATTAATGGGAAGAAATCGGAATGCTCTGCTGCTGAATTATCTGGTATAATGAAGTTGTGTAGGGAAATGGTGTATAATGCTTTATATTTGACTGTGTAGCCCTTTTATAACCTTGCTATTTCATTTGAGGCTTACACTGTTCAGATTTTTTACAGCACTTCCTGGTTCAATTGTTGTGCATGCATTTATTTTTTGTGATTAGTAGCAAGGCCAAATTAGATAATCGGATGATAAAAGCTTTTTATGGGGTTTTAAAGGGAATAAAGAATAGCTGCTCTCTTGTTCATCTGATTATCCATAAAGGGAATGGCATACACTTTCTTCCTTATCCATCACACTGACACTTACCGATCATGGGTGTCTGTAAGCTCAGGGCTGGATGGGCTACACCTCCTTCTTGCTTGAAAAGCAGTGAAAAACCCCACCATAAATAATGTACATTACAGCATAGTAAAATGTAATTTTTTTAATTATTTTATTATTATTTTTATTTTTATTTTTTTACATATTTCAGTTTTCAAAGCTGTGGTCAGAGCACCTGGGCAGCTCTGCAGCATACAGTGTTAACCACCCAACAGTGGCAGCTGGGAGGTGCCGGGGCTTGATATATACACTACATATATAAAATGCAATTGGGTGGCGTCCTCAATAGAAAATTACTAAGTATTTAAAGCAAAACAATCAGAAATTTTGCTCACATTTCCCCCTTGTGGTTGATAAGCGCAATTGCTAATAGAGAGTTGTTATCTATGTTACGTTACCCAGATGCACAGCCATATTTAAGATACCTGCGAGATCCATTAAGTTCAGGGTCATAGTTTACGTTTAGTGTCGCCAGTATGACCTGCTTCCAAACTAATTTGAGTGAATGCATAAACCTCCTTTGGAAATTACGTCCACCAACCAAGTAGCTCGTGTTACACTAGTTCCGCCAATATCATTACATAGTCCTATTAATTGTTTACCCCAGAACTAAAAACTTCCTTGACAAAAAGTTTGGTATCATGCTACTCTAGCTTTTTTTGCTACGTATGTGGTGTAATTTTTATAAGAGAAAAAATTTTTGTCCATGCAATCATGTAACCATAATGTCCATTATAGCCTTAGTTTATAAAGCGGTAAAATCACATAGCCTCTTTATTTGAATAACCAGTCAGACGCTTTCAAAACAAATTCTTTTCTTAACACTATGACTGTAGCCATTTATTTAAACAAAATGTCTGAACCTCTTAATTAAATAATATTTTTGGAAGTTACTAAGCATTCACAATCTAAAGTTGTGTTTTGTGAAATCACTACATTGGAGCGATTAATTTTGCTCTGAGAATAGAGAATAGTAATTATAGATACCAATAACATGAACCTATCAACAACTTAACTGCTCAATAATTACGTAGTTTACCGGCATGAACTAAAGAATCTAAAACTTTTTACTATTAAACATTCATTGTGTTTTGGTAGTGTCACATTCTGTAGTGGGAGGGGAGCAGGAGGACAAAGTAGAACGGATGCAGAAACAAAGTTTATTACAGATATGAAACAAAGGACAAACCCAGGAAACATGCAAAGGAATAATTCTCAGAACTGCTCTAGAAAACAACGGAAAAGCATCCCGAACAGAGAAATACATAGTGAAGCCCTGGAGGCATTAGCAATTATCCTAGGGTACGCGGCAATGCTAGAAAACTACAGAAACTTAAGAAAACAAGGAGTATCTTAACATTTAGACATCAATGCTAACATAATGGAAAATCTTGAAAACTACAGGAGCTTATGCAAACGAGAAGTATCTGAACATTTAGACATTAAAGCTAACGTCGCAGAAAATCTTGGAAACTAATGGAGCTTAGGAAACAAGGAGTATTGTTTCCTAAGGAGAAGTAGGAAACATTTAGACATCAAGACCTCAATGCAAACATCACAACTCAAGTATATAAACGCCATTAACTCAAGGCAAAGACAAATACACACTTAGTTTAACAGGAAAAAAGCCACATCTGGAAACAATAGGGAAACAATGAAACGACTGGGCTTTAACAAACAGAAAGAACACAAAAAACTTTACGCCTGGTGGTCCTGTGGAAAATCCTCACTTAGGGTAGTCATTGTTTACAAGCTTTACGTTAAATTTGTGAAGAGCAGAACACGCTAGCTATCGAAAGATTCTAACATGCAAGCTATCGAGACTGACATTATCTTATCTTTCAGCTACCTTATGATTATAAATTGTGAACCAGTATTGCACCAGTGAACAACCTAAACAAAGCCTAATAACAAATAAGCTCAGAAGTACAGAAAAGTAAGAAAAAATGTACAAATACGACTTACAAATCCAGTAGCAGGAAGGCTAACTGCTGCGTCTGATCACTGTCCCTCGTTGTTTTTTCACTTCCTCTGACCGAAATCCTCTTTGGTTTCTTTTTGTCTTATAGTTAGTTGTTGGATAACTTAACCCAGGCTACTTCCACTGTTAGGAGATAGGGGGGCTATGTGCACCGACCCGATCACAAAACTTATACCGTTAGCAGGCTGTTCAGATTACAGCAGCAGTAAAATTCATTGTTGTTCTAACACTAAAATAATAATAACTTTTAGAAGCTGTGGTGGACAAGACTCTGGGAGCTCCACTGCTGCCATAATGAAGCACTGCTTTTTTTGTCTCAGCAAAAACATTTCTTTCAATTCTTCATCTTTACTAGTCATCTGAAAAGTTCTTGAAAGCTATTTTTGATGAGTCTACATTCATTTTCTCTTATGTTTTTCAATTTTTGCTACTGCAGGTTTCGAAAAAGGTTCTAAGAAGTCAGCAATAAATTAGAAATAGCTTACTCATATGGATTTATCACTCTGTTCGTCGGTTTACTTTTCTTTTCTTTTTATATGGAAACATTTTTTCACAATTCCAGCATGTGTTTAATCATTATGGCATTTTTGGTGATATGAGGTAAGGTGATGCTGGGCCCACTAATTTTCGGATTTTTCACTAAAGCAGTAAAGCAGGTTTGCTATATAATATAAAGATTTAATCTTCCTGCCACAGGCTGCTTTTGAAAGGGGTCAATAGACGTTTCATGTTTATTCAGAAGTCTATGCAGTCTTTTTATCCTGTGTACTTATCTGTATTTCCCTCAGGGCATGTTTTTATTTTTTTTTAAGCGTTTATTCGATTCCTTTCCTGTTTAGCTTCTTTTTGATTGGCAGTTTTGAAAATATAAAGTCTTATCGGAGTCCCAATTCAGCCATTTTTGAAATGAATTTATTCGTCATTAGGAGAGATGGTGTGTACCATTTTTTATTAAGGGACTTCTTTTTTTCTCCATATCATTGGTTTCCCTTACATAGTAAGTCAAATGATTCAGTGAGAAAAAGGTATATGGTTTGAATCACTTCGGTACTGTTAGCATGTGTCTTATTTTTTTGAATTAGGTCTTTACTCCACCCCTCTTCTGTCACTGGTTGTTGCCCCAATGTCTCATCAGTTTTACACATTCTGTGATTTTTTTCCTTTGGTTAGTCCATGTTTTTAAACCCTTGTGTGTGGCATCTTCGAGAAAAGTATCAGGGTCATGATACCCACAGTCATGCGATACCCAGCGCTGAATAAAATTTGTTTTAAGGCACCGCCACCCACATGTGCAGCTGCACTCCGGCGACCTGGGTTCGATTCCGGCTTGGGCCCTTTTCAGTCCCACCTTTCTTTTTATCTCCCCCATTTCGTCCCTCCGTCCTATTAATAAAGGCAAAAAATGCCCAAAAAATATCTTGTAAAAAAGCTATATCATGACGAATAACTTTACCGTGAATAAAATGACTCCGCCCAGCCCCAACAAAATACTCATTGTTTAGTCTAGGTTTGCTGTTTACCTTTCATGAGTGCACAAAGCGGGAAACTGTAACAATATATATAATATATAAGGATTTGTAAACATACACAAATATAACACTGAAAACCAAACAACTACAACAAGAGCCACTAAACAAACGATTGTTTGATGCTTGCCTTCTGAAATGTTTAAAAAGACAAAAAAATTATCATTGCTGTTTGTTTCACAGCTTCTTTTCACCTGACATGATTCAAATCATGGGGTGTTTTTTTTAGACCTTGTTTATAGTTCAGTCACATTTATTCTGAAATATAAAGAAGTTTGTTTACTTATTTACTTGACCTAGAGGCGTGGCATCATCAGATTTAAATAATTTTTTGTACCCGCAGTCCTGACAGTACTGCAGGCTAAAATGTTAATCAGCATAAATATTTTTTCTTAACATGAAAAGAAATTTACTTAACTGCTGAGGTATAAGTTGTATTTTTAAGCTACTGCATTTCCCCCTTTGATACAGAGGAATCTGTTCCACTGTACAGGTCTTGTCAAGTTCAGATTGACTGATTTAGTATTCCGCTGTGCACAAAAGCCCACTGTACACATTGAGCACACATTGTGGTTATTTGCTACAATTATGTTCGAGTGGACTGATTTGAGGCTGTGTTTGCTTTTCAAAAGTCGATTTTCAGCTGTAATAACAATGTAGTGACATGTACCAGAAAGCGCTTCCTGTATCAAAAGTGCAGCATGTCAGTCTACCTTGACACTTGGCATTTATTGTATTTTCCCTTTTCCATATGCATGTGCTGATAACAGTGATTCAGTGTTCAACAGTCTGAAGAGATGAACAGCCACTTTCTGAATGAAATAATTAGCCTCAAAGGAACGTTTATCTCTTTTAAAAGGAACAAAAGAACTTTACTTTTTCCGCATTAACCAGAAAAAGATTAGTATTTAAGGTTAAAGGGGTAATTACATCAGAATAATCCAGATATAAAGATTACAAAGTACTTTCTTTTGTACTTTTACATCGCAATAATGTCTGTGTGATTTCATCTGTTATTAATGCATTGCTGTGGTGTGTGTTGGTGTTTAGTGTGCCAGGTGGCTGTGAGAAGGGGCATCCCCGGGCCAGGACCCATGAGGAGGCATAGAAGATGCTCTCACCCTGGGCGCCTTTGCTCTTCTTAGCAATGTGGGTGAGAAGTGCCAGCAGTGGGCCACTCTCGTTCCGATTAGGTAAGTTCACCTTCATTCTTACTAAAAAGGTTTAAATGATTTAGCACTGTATAATGCTGCTCCTATACACTTCGAATGTCCTTTAATGAAATTTACAGTGTAGCACACCAGCCTTACTCCTGCTCTGTATTTTGTCAGGAGTGTGTATTGTATTGGCAATAAGTAAGAACAAATTAAATGCGTATGTTTAATTAGGCTTAATTGAATAGACCCAGTTAATGGAGCTTGGAATGTGTGTCGATAATAATGCTTTGAAAAAAGGAAAAGTTTTTCTGGCTTGAGGTATAATAATACAGTACAATATTTTGTTTTAAAGTTTCTTCTATTTTTGTACAAACTTTCCCTTTTACAACAGATACTGGAGGAAAGCTTAAATGAAACTGAAACCTCCAAATTAGTTTTAAGTGTGATTAGAAAGCGTCAGGGCTAATAAGGTCTTCTCTGGTAGACTAAACATTATCAGAAGCAATAACCTACATTTACAACCTAAATTCTTATATTTGTTCCAATTAAATTGTATTAATTTATTCCCAAGAGTTTATTCTCTTCATTTCATAGTGTTTCTCATTGCTGCCCTATGTATGTATGTATATGGATGTTAGATATTTTGTCTAATCAGATTTCAGCCTCTATGTGCTGTCATGTTAATCTGATCTGCCCAAGCCTTCAAAACCAGTAGTGCTGCCCATGTAACTTAAACTATATTAGCAATCAAACTGTTTCTTCAACCACACAGATTTTAAATTTGCCTTACAGGTCCAGCTAGCTGCCCCACAATAACTATAGCATTTTTCTGTCCTCTGATTGGTTAATCATAGCAAAATTGTTACAGCAAAGCTGGACTAGCAAACGTGTGTAAAGTTACATTCGAATATTTACGTCCACAATGGCTGACGGAGGAGAAAAAATTAACTTGGTCTAGGACATACTTAATAATCTTCCAGAAAAGCTAGATATTGTGACAAGATGTCGGCTAACCCTGAAGCTGAAACCCTGAAGTTTGTTCGCCTCTTTTAGACCAGTGCCTACAAGCCATTAGCCATTAGCATACAGCCTTTTGATGTACGATGTATTTTATTTTAATTTCTTTGTTTTTGTGATGTTATTAGATAAATACAGATTCTGAACTGCCCCAGATGATGTACATGGCACAGTTATGGTTGTGGTGTAGAGGTTTGGAATTATCTTAACTGGGTTTTTTTGCTTTAATTAAAATAATTTTTACCCTTAATACGCAAAATGTTTCTCTTCCTGTAAAACCACACAGCTGTTATAATGCAATTTTGTATAGTGTTGATGGTTTCTATAATTGTGACGTTACAGTGGTGGTATTAAGGTGTGTCAGTCGGGTAAATCCCCACTTTAGGCCCAGGTAACAAATGCCCGCCACTGTTAGAAATAGTTTTTGTTGTGTTTTTGGTTTACCACAGCTTATCTCATATATATCCAGTATCTTTCTTGAAAAATGGAGAGTAAATCCTTTTCTAAAATCACATTAAGCTTTTATGAAATGGAGAGAAAGGGGGAAAGAGAGAGAAAGAGTGAGAGAGAGAGAGATTTGGCTAAACAAAAACTCCTCTTTTATGCCTCGTCATTGCAACAAGCAGTGCATACATATCAGTGATTTGTCAGTGGGGGAGCATGTGCTGTGTGTGTATGTGTACGGCCAAATCACATCTGATGGAGTAGAGCATACTGGCTATTGAAATGATTTTGCTCGGGAACAGCAGCAAGCATATTGATCTCTTTATACAGTGGCATATTACCAAAGCAATCACTGCTCACAGAACACAAAGCCACATTGTCATTTGCAGCAAACAAGCTTTGCCGTTCTTAGATTAACCATTAGGCAACCATGGCTGTTGTTTTTTTTTTCATACTGTGCCACAAAAAAGGTTCCAACAAGTGCAATTAGCGAAGACCTTCTCTTTATTTTGTGTGTTTTTAAAGGTACCTACAAAATGACCTTTAAGTATTAAGGCTGTTATCAGTTGTGTGCTGATTAATTCGACCAGAACTAATTTCAGGTTTAGCTCATTTGAGTCAAACCCACACTGGCTTTACAAAGAATGCCACTGCACTCATTTCGCTGGCCTGTTTTTTCATACAAAAAAGGCAATCAAAGGAACTTGTAAGTGACCCCATCAGGAGTCAATTAAATCAAGAGTACCCTATTTTGGAGTAAGGTGTGAAGTCAATAAATGTAGTCATGGCTATATAATGTACATACAATACAGTACATATCAAAACTTAGAAGGTTGGGGTTAGAGCAGAAAGAGTTAAGGGTGTTTCTCAAGGACCCAACAGTGGCAGACTGGCAGCAGTGGTGCTTGAACCAAAGTCTTTCTGGTCTACTAATTTACAACTTAGTAGTGCCTTAACCATTTGAGTCACCACTTCTCTTGAAATTGGATAGACCTTGGGTTTGAATTTCACATGAGTCCACTAAATGTAGCTTTATTTAACATCCAAAAATGACTAAACAAATAACACAGGCTAGAATAAACCTAACTTGACTTGGTTTGACATGTTGACACACGTTAACACACCACATGACAAGAGACAATGGCAACATAATGAAAATATAACAAAAGGGGGCACATGACCTAAAGCAATCAATGATTCCAGCAGAACTTAAAAGCACATGGGTTAATGCAATGGGTTACATGAATGACACACATGACACGACAGAAAGCACATGACAAATCCAGGAACTAAACTAAGACAATAAACCCAACAACACCAACTAAAAAATATCAGACAATAAACCCCAAACAAACTAAAAAAATAACAAAACAAAACCCTAAAAAAATATCAAGGGGCGCACACATAGCAAACATAATACACAGCGGCCGCCACCAGATGGCTATTGCCTAGCTTTCGAAATACATTACGCTAAAATAGCATTATACTGCCTGAAATACACTTATTCTTACTTTACATTTTCCCCTCACAGGAAAATAGCAGTGGTAAATCAGAATAAAAAAGAGGCTTTGGTTCAAGTTCATTATAAACAACGTCTATAGGTTTATGCCAAGTACTTGATGTACTTTCCAGAGTGCAAATTTCCTTTTTTTACTATTTCATTTAAACATTATGTGCACACCCAGACTTGTGAAATGTTTTATTGTTTGTCTATAAACCTCTGGGTTTAATAGCCTTTAAACTTGAAACTTCTATTGCACCCCTGTTCATTTTATAGATGTTAATGAAAAAATCTACAGCACACCAGCTCAAATAATCTGATCTAATAAACTAAAAATTCCCCCATATTATACGCTTATTCCTGCCTCACATATTTGTGTCTAATAAATCATTTATTATTGATAATGAGTGTATGAATATTCTGGCAATTTCCATATATAGTGATTGTTACAGCTCTATTACTCATTGTCATACCCCTGCGTGTGTTATTAGAGGTAGGGAACATGGCGCTACTGTGAAAATGATGTCTTACTTTTGCTAAAAGAATCTTTTTGGAGAGGTTGAAAAGGCTGAAAGTTTTTCGGTTAGCGTCAGATGATGGTGGTGTATATTATATTAGTGTTCACTTCCTGGCCTTGTGCAGTGCTTTATATTTATAATCGTTTAGTTTTTCATCTTCAGCAGGTGCTTTAACCTAATTTAAGGTCGCGGTGGATTTAAAACCCATCTTGGAAACTCTGACACCAAGGTGAAAATACACCCTGTCTGTGCACAATCTCTGCACAAATCTGACCTCTAGTCTTGTATAGTTGAACCTTCCACATGATTACATTTAGAGCATTTGGCAGACCCCCTTATCCATTATACTAACGATCAATTGGGGTTAAGGGCCTTGATCAGAGGCCCAACAGTAGCATTTTAGTGGTGCTGGGAATCGAACAATGATTTTTCAATTAGCAGTCCAACACCTTGACCACTGCGCTACCACTTCCGCTACCACAGTAAAGTATACAGTAGGATATCTGTAATTTGGCGAGAAAGCAAGATTCTCCTAATGTTATTTAGTATAGAGTTTTCTGGACCAGTGAGCCTTCATGTAAAGCCGACCTGTTATAACATAAGACAGTAGTTATAAATTGTTTTATTATTTCAGAATTTAAAGAAATATTGTATATGGATTTTGGATTTAATGATGCATGTGATATATTGAAAAAATGTCAACAGATAATGCGGTTTTGAAGGTTTTGAGGCTTATGTGTCAATGACACATGTCTCATACTTTCAGAGGAACCAGATTTTTTTTTAAAAAGCTACGGAATAACAAATTGGTTTTGTTTACTATAGGCCACCAAACCCACTTTCACCTAGGTCAAATACAGAAATAAATTATGGTCCATGAGTCCATGAATTTATTTATTTATTTGTTTGTTTTTATTTATTCCTTCATAAACTGACCTGTGTTCTTAATTAAAACGATCTGTTTCATGAAACCTTATTGATGGAGAGCATTAAATCCACATTGCAAACAGGCACAGCTGTGCGTATAAAAATATTACCACCTTGCTGAAAATAAGACTAGCCACACATGTGGCCCACAGTTCAATAATTTACATCTGGGCCAATTAAAACACTTAACAACTGGACCAGATCTTGTTTTTTGCTTTAAAGCTGGTTCCACTCTCCATACCTGGGCTATATTCTATTCATATGCTGTTTTCCATTGCCTACTGAATGCCAGCTGTGCCAGCTTCATGCCAAATCTGGTCCATTAAAGCAGCAACCTTTAGGTACAAACTTACATTACTTGTCTTAGCTAATTCATTAATGCACAAATGAGGTTTGGGGAAGTGTTGATCATTAGGATATATGTATGAGACCATCCAGAGCAGGAGAGGGTATGTCATAACTGCAGACAGTTCCAAGTAAATGTAGAGCATGAGGATAAATCAGTCCGGTTTAGAGGTGAAAAGGAGCCACAGCACAAGAAGTGTTTGGGGATCTGGCACTGGCATCACATCAGGCAGCGGGTGTGCAGGTGCAGCTTGACAGAGAGGAAGAGGAGATTATTAGGTATGCTGTTATCCTTTAGTGGTTTTAAAGGTTGAGAATGGAGGACTTTCAACATACCTGAAAGCAAAAACATCTAAGCACGTTAAACGCCCAGAGCAGTACCTCTATCATACTAAAACAATAATTCAGCAGTACAATGCAGATTGTACGGGCAGTGGTGGCTCAAATGGTTAAGTTGTTGATTGAAAGACCTGGGGTTTAAGCCCCACCACCACCAGTCTGCCAGTGCTGGTCCTTAAGCAAGACCCTTAACCCTTCCTGACCCCAACTAACTAAGACGAGATATGCAAAGAAACAAATTTTACTCTGCTGTAAAGTAAATGTGACCAATTTTTTTAGTGATAAAATAATCAATAGATTGATTGAACACTGGTCCACATTGAAGCCCCCCAAAGAATAAAAATATTTGGTTATTTTAAATGCAATTAAAAATAAAGCTACATGAAATTTCTTGGTCACATAGGGTTAAATAACTGAATGACACTTTGGCATCAATGATTGGATGATGGCTAAATTAACCCACATATGACTATTTACTATGAACTCGCAGATGACACAACTGCTTTTACTGGTCTTAAACGTTATACAGCAACTGTGTGAATCAGTGTTTGAACAAGGAATGTGGTTGATCTAGTGAGTTTAAATACAAAGGCAATTCGCTACAGACGATGGAATGAATTACTTACAGATAATAATAGATTAAAAAGGATGTTTATTAGTCATATGCACATCCTACAGGGTATGATATATGACTAGTATGAAAAATGGGACAAATGAAAAAAAAGAATAAGAAAAAGAATAGTGAAAATAGATTAGAAAATATTACTACTAGTAGTAAATATAGAACTTAAAAGAATAAAAAAGAATTTAAATATATTCTAAAATAAATTTTCCAACATTATTATTATGATTGTTATAGTTGCTTTTTAAGGTTTTTTCCACCCAATGCATTATTTTGCAGGGTTTGAACTCTACAGTTGACAGCCCCTGTTCTGTGTCCTTGCAGTTACAAATGATATAGTAAGATTAAAGAGGGCTAAGTGAGGGTAAGATATAATGACTTTGCAAGGTGAAAGCCTTGCCCACAGCATGATCATAAAGGTGCTGTCAAAAAATATTAAATGAAGATTTAGTACATAGTTAATTTGGTGCTCATATCTGGTTTGGGGTTATGTAGTGTCCATGTGTCTGAAACTTTCTTATGATGCTGCATTTCTGTCATGTGCATTAGAAACCCTGAGGTTAGTGTCACTTTGGATCTAGAGAAGTCTCCACATGGAACTAAATGTGAAATATAATGGGGTAAATAAATCAGATTTATTTTTTCGGTTGCCAGTTTGTTGCTGTATTCATACACACAGAAATGTAATTTGTAAACAAAAGTGGGTAGATTTATTTAAGTGGATTTGGGGGAAATATGTACTTTTAGGAGTCGGTTTAATTAGCCTCACTTTTACTCTCAGTCATGTCAATTTTTCAGCGCAGAAATGATTTTTACTTTGCTATGCTTGATGGTGTAAATGTTTATTTTAGTTTCAATTTTAGTTTTTATTATGTTTTGTATAATAAGATGCCGAGTCTGTCTATAGGCTTCAGCCATCTGAAGTATGTACATTTAATCATCTCATTTTTTAATTCATGCCCAGTTCATAAAATAATGGAGAAGAGGAGAAGAGAGTACATCAGTAGAGACGGGACACCTACGACCTGATATTTAATCAATCTTTTAGTTACATAATGCGATTAGCAAATAAGTGGACATCAGCAAACAGGAAGTCCAGCGCCAAAGTAAGAAAATGTTGAGATTTATTTAAGGATGATTCTGCAACTATAGATACTTTATTAAAAGTAAATTACTGTAAAATCTAAAACATTGACCTTTTTGTCTTTATTTTACACACATTTTATGTAATAGGTTGTTAGTATTGTTTTCTGAATTCACCTTTGTTTGATCAGATCTGAAGTAACTAGTAACTCACTACATGAGTCTTATTCTATACTTTATTACTCTTATTTGAGTAACCTTAAATATTTATTCTTGAGTCATTATTTTCATAAATAGTTACTTAAGTTAATGTTTGTCCACTGTACCACCTCTGCCTAAAATTTAAACCCGGCATTCTCAGTTTTCTGTAGTATGTCTGCCAGGTTTTGTGAACTAAAAATTGCAGCAACTGTTGCTTAGCCTGTGATTCTCACATCACAGGACACTTGATTAAATTGATTCTGACATTGTCAAACAGTTCAGTTCATTTTTTTCCACTTTACGAATCAGATCACAATCCACCTTAGACGTGGATGCAGTGGGCCGGATGTTCAGTACGGCACAGTTAGGAAATGAAGGACAATAAATGATAGATAGAAAAGTACAAAGAGGGAATGCGACATCAGTGTAATGATGCAGACATCCTGGCGTGGACAATGATGCACCCTGGCTTAAGACAGCCTCTCAGAGGGTGTCATTACTTGTCATTCAGTCTGGCTGGTGCCCTTAAAGTGGCCTGGTGTAATTGTCTGAAAGAGAAAGCGAGAGCAAAAGAAAAAGGGTGAAATGATGTGAATGTACAAAAAAAAAAGGGGCATTAGCGCTTGATTGGACAAAGACCTCGCCGAGCCAGACAAAGAAAGAGTGGCAAAACTTTTGGACGGCATGAAAATGAGACCAATCATGAAAATAATCTAGACTAAAACCACTTTGGCAGATTTATGTTAAACAGATTCTGTTTTTATTATAATCAGGAAGAAGCTATTAGTTCTTTTTTATGCTGTCTCCTTTTTCATTTACATACTGAAATAAGTTGAATGTTAAATGTGTTGAATTTAATCTATGTTATTAATGAAGCTACATTTGTGTGCCATATACACAGGTGAGCTAGTAAATTCTAAAGATCTAACATGCCACATGCCAGTCTGTATCTTCTACACCTCTAGTGGCTACAGAAATATTCAGACTCCTGCGGTTTTTGCACGTTATCAATAACATAAAGCTTATTTTTGCCATAAACTTACAGATGACACTATCATAATAAACATTTATTAAAAAGACCTGAGTCTAAGGCAAACCCAGGTGCAGCCTGCTGGCTTCGATTATGTTAAGAAGTCTCTAAAACTTGACTGATGTCCACCTGGGAAGATTTAATTAATTATGATTTAAATACACATCTGTGCGGATGCCCAGAATTTACAGTCCATGTAAACAAACCAAAGTGCTTAACAGCTACGCTCACACATACACACCTGAATTATGACTAACTAAAGAATGGGGGGCAGCACGGTGGCTTAGTAGTTATCACTGTTGCCTCGCAGCAAGAAGGCCCAGGTTCTCCCTCTGCTTGCTTGGGTTTCCTCCCACAGTCCAAAAACATGTATTTTACGTTGATTGGTGATTCTAAATTGCCCATAGAAGTGAGTGAGTGTGAGTGTGTGTGTTGCTCTCTGTGATGGACTGGCGACCTGTTCAGGGTGTACCCCTCCTGTCTTTTTGCCATTTCAGAGACGCCTGGAATAAACTCCAGCTATGCTAACCCTGAATTAGGGAATAACCCGGGTATATAGAAGATGAATGAATGGATCAATGAAAAAGAATGGGATTAAAAATTATTTTGAAAACTGTGTTTTGTATTATGTGCATACATTTAACTGTTGTAAAAAAAAAGGGTTAAAAGGTTGGAGCCACTAGAACTTGTTCTAAAACTGTCTTATTCTCTGGTTTAGAATTTTTAAATAAAATTAAAAAAAAAAACAAAAACATTGCTTCTAAAATAGACTTTCTGAGATCCTGTAACTTTGCTTGTACACGCAATTCTAATTATTTTTGTTTTATTTTTATGCAAATATGGCAATAACTGTTCAATTTCATTTTCAATGCTGTTAAAATAAAGTAATTAAATTACCTGTATTAGTTGGAAATCTTACATATTGTATAGGTATTTCATATTTGATATTTAACTATTTAAAAACGCAATTTAAATAGGAATTTGAATATACTGGTTTCTTGTAAATTTAGCATAAAATTCATTTAATTTTTTAAAATAATTTTATGATGTATTCATATAAGTAAATAAATTATTTTTGTATATTTTTTGTGTTTATTTTTATGAATGACAATTTGTGGTATTGGTATATTACTGAGCTACTACAGTATTATCTGGAAGCCGAATTATAATTTTAACACTGTGCAACACATTAAATAGCCCCTGATTTGCCTTGCATCCCCTTTTGTGGTCAATTTATTTGGAAAAATATATGAGAACACATCGAAATAGAATGTGCCAGGTTCAATTTTTTCAGGGAGCTTTATTATGTGAGATAATGTCACAGAGGTTTAATTTACGTATTTCTACCCATGGACAGCTTAGTCCCTGTAGAGGTTTATTAGTGCACTGTATTAAACAAAAAATTCCACAATATGCTGTAGTTTTGGCTCAGTCGAACAACGTTAAGTAATTAGCGAGTGTGGATAATAAAATGAAATTGAGCTAACAGAAATAGCAACTCTGTGATGGATTGCGCTTAATATCTGACCCGTACTGTCGGACGGTTAACAGTGTTTTGCTGGTGGCCTCTAAAAGATCCATGTCAGTCTTGTCACCATTGACATTTTGGCTAGCTTCATCCCTGTGTTGTGCAGCTTTGTCGAGATAACATTCTGAAAATTGCGTGTCAAGCGGTGCTGACATCCGTCTGCCTGGCTGGATTTGCAGGAGCTTGGATAAATTCTGCGGAACTGTAACTTAATACAGAAATGCACATGGTAGTTACCGAACAGGAACTTAACTGACCAGTTTAGCTCAAGGTCAACATCCCAAAACTTTATCCATCTTCTGATTTTTTCAGAGAAGAAGTGTTTTTTAAATAAACTTTTTTTAAATTATGTTCCCACTTATGATCAACTAAACTAATTTAGCTAGATTTCATGCTGCTTCTGCAGGTGGATGGATGGATGGACGGATGGAGTAATAGATGGATGGACAGACAGGCGGACGGATAGATAGATAGATAGATAGATAGATAGATAGATAGATAGATAGATAGATAGATAGATAGAGAGAGAGAGAGAAATTGATGTATATAATATAATCTTATTTAATATTGCAGACAGATAGAAAGATGGACAGATAGATAAATAGATACAGAAAATATGGACAAAGAGACAGACATACATTAATATGTTTATTATAAGCTTATTTAATAATATAGATGGATAGATAGATAGACAGACAGACAGACAGACAGATATGGGACATATAGTAATATGTTATTTTTTTTGTCTTTGGCATTAAAGACCAGCTCTTAGGCACAATGTACAAACAGATGAAGCTGTTTTTATAAAGAAGAGTAAAGGAAAGTTACATTATAAAAGCTTTCTGTATTAAGGCAATTGTGTTTTTTATCATTTCTGACAGTCTATAAATTCCTCTGTAATTACTTTTGTTTTAAGGGTCTTCAAGGCCTTCCTTCATTTAATACATGCATGATTATCCATTCGTGAAAGTCATGGAGGCTAAATTTTTTTCCCAACAGAAAATTTGATTTTAAAAAATACTGGAAACAAGAGCAGACCAAAAAGAATTACCAAAGAAACATTTTAGAAGCTTGCTAGAAACCTAGATATCTCTGTTTCTGTCCTAGAGTGGAGACGCTGTTTATAGTACCCTCATTGCCTATCAGCTGTAGAGCCTCTTCTGCAAGAGCTAATGAAGCTCCTGGGACAAGAGAGGGGCATTGCAGAAACAGCAAGTAGTCAGCCATCAGCAGGACCCACTCCTCTGAATGGGGTCTGGCCTGCTGTGCCCTCATTACTGAGTGGCAACAAGAGCATGGCGCTTATCCAAACAGTTCTGTCCACCTGCTTCTAAATGAGCCAAACACCTAACAATTTGGCTTGGTCTTTTCTCCTCACCTGCTTCTAAATTAACCCAAACTTTTACACACTTCTGACAACAGTGTAATGATGGCAATGTAAAGAAACAGAAACGTTTGGAAAACTGAAGCGATTCCAGTACGACTAGATAATGTCTATTTTGTTTTTAAAGGTGCTTCGAATCCCTCTCAGGTCAGTTATGGATGAGTGCAAGGCTTTGCCAGTTTAATTGGACAGATTGGCTGGTGGTAGCATGCAATCCAGTACACACTAGACTCTTGTGCCAGTTAATTGTTATTAACTTTCATACCAGACTCAGCAGCACCCTTCATACATTTACATTTACAGCATTAAGCTGATGTCCAGAGCGACGTACAAAAGTGCTTTGAATCACATCACATCAGCTCAATACTAGTATTTTTTTTTTTTATTTCTTGAGCTATGTATAACTATAGATAGAAAGATAGATAGATAGACAGTCAGACAGATAGGCAGACAGACAGACGGATAGATAGATAGAAGGACAGACAGGCAGGCAAATAGATAGACAGACAGGTAGATAGACAGACAGATAGACAGATGGGTAGATGGACTGACAGACGGACAGGTAGATAGAAGTTTTGCCTGTACAGAGTAAATCTTGGGATTTCTATTTTTTACACTTCATCAAAAATGGCCAACATAAGAACAAGCAAATTCTATGGAAAAAACTGTCTTTTCAAACTAAAATGTCTCTGTGTAAAATTATTGATAACAATTAAATTTAAAACTCTATATTGTAGAATTTTCTAAACCGGAATGGAGTAGAAATTTAAAAAAAAGTAACTCACTGTAGAGATCTGTACCTAAGCTGGAAATAATCACTCACTGCAACATGTGATGTCTTTTTAAATGCCTGCCATGTTTAGGCACCTCTCAAAGGTTTCGACTGGTTCACACCCCTGTTGTCAGTATACAAACCAGGCACTTAACAGCCTTCGCAGTTTAACTGAGTGCATTAAACTGCAACAGGAAACAAGCAATGAAATGACAAAAAGATCTAGATAAACTGTTAAAGCTGTAATGTGCAAGCAAACCATCAGGGTATTAATAAGAAATTTTATTGCATATATATTTTGTTTGCTATCCGAATATTTGATTTCTACTTCCAGCACTTTAAAGATACTTTTAATAAAAAAAATTTTAAATAGCTTTTAGTCTGACTACTGTGCTTCGGGGTAAATGAAAACCTTGATAACTAATTATTTTCTCTTCCATTTACATGTCACATTATTTTAAACTTATTTTATACTGAATTTACACTTCCTGTAATTAGTTTATATATTTCGATCTGTTGGTAGTACGTTTTTGAATACCTTTTTATTGGCACAGATTTGCATCCAAACAGCATCCTTTTTTGGCTTTTTGCCTTTTCTCTTAACACATCATGGTGCATTTGTGCATTTAAATGAACATTATAGCTGATTTACATTTAACATGCAGAATAAATCATTTATTTTTTTAATCTGACAGAAATATTTAGTGCTGCTTGGCTTCCAAAATATTTACCGACAAGTTTACTGAATAATTACTAAATCCCCCAAAAAATAGGCTTTTACACTTGCAGAAAACAATAAAAACTAGTTTTTAAAAACAGAAAAGAATAATCTTTTAATAGTATTTGTTTAGTTAAATCAGATGTTAAGATAAAAACAAGGTTTATTAAATTATTAAATTAAATGCGTACGTTAATTCTTCGTGATTGAGATAAGTAACATCACATGACTTCGAATTGAATGTTTTCATAAATTGAATTCTTTTAAATGTGTTTTTATTTTAAACTCTAATAAAATCAAACATTAACCATGACTTATACCGACACTTATACCAGTGCATTATTTTACCATTCACATTTTAACACTATAGTCATCATTCCCATCAGTACCAAACTCCTTATAAGATTAGTAAATGAATCAGTCATGTTCTACATTAATCATTTAATATAGTAATTAAAAAGTTTACATTTAGTTTATTACAAATATGTTTATATTTAAAAAATGCCATATTTTTGTGCAGATCATAAGTAACAATTTTTAAAAACAGACTGAACGCATAATTCTTTGCCTCTCTTTGTTTTAAAGCAAACAGTGACCATGTTAATGTCCTTTATTTAATGTAAACATCTTTAAACTATTATTTATAATTTTTTATCCTTCTTTAAAATGGTCTCCAGTCTATTTTTAATCTCATTAATTCAGATAAAATATAATTAACCAGGAAAATTCTTCTTCTCCCCAAAGGATTTTGACTATCGGTAAAGTCTAATTATGTCAAAAAATTATTAATTACCATATGTTAAAAGAAGTGAGCAACACACCCACAACACATTTATATGTGGGGTTTTTTTTATTGTAACTTGGTGGCTCAGTGGTTAAAGTGTTAGGGTGCCAATCATTAAGTTGCCCCTACTGGGCCCCTGAACAAGCCCCTTAACCCCCAATTGCTCAGTTTTATGAATAAAATAAATGTAAGTCACTCTGGATAAGGACGTCTGCCAAATGCTGTCAATTTAAATGTAAATATACCCTACTTTCACTCTTATGCTCCATTTTTTTTTTTGCTAGTCAACTATGGATGTTCATTTAGCCACAATAGTATTAGTGAGTTAATCTCTGATGTTGTATGGGAGGTCACATGTTCTAGTTCATGCCAAAGGTGTTGTCGGGGCTCTGTGCGGGACAGCTGCCTTTATGGAGGTCTAAAAAAATGTTTGGGTGTCTTCCAGTGTATAGAAAAAACATCCTATGCTTTCAGGTTTGCTGCTAAGTTGTCCACAAATTTTTGGCCATAAAGTGTATTACATCGATCCTCATACTGCTGAAAAATTGTAAAGGGAATTGAAGTTATACATTTTGGTAAATCCATGACACAAAGACGATCTATGACATCAAGACCTGATATCAGAGATCACACTGTGCTATTTATCTCTCGAAGAAGACGTTTTCACTCAGGTTATACTGTCTGCAAATAGATAAAGCGATGTCATGCAGTCAGGGCAGCGGCTTCCTGTAAATAAAATTCAACTTGATTTTCAATTATCAGCTGTCCAGCCCATGATGTGGCATAATTCTTTTTTTATTGTTCACCTGGGACTCAGGAAATATATATAAATCATAAAATCACAGAGCTGTATGCTATAAATAAGACTATGTATTTGTATCCTTTTTATTTTTCCAGCTGATTCTCATTTTATTTACCATGGCATGTTGTGAAAATTTAGATGTAACTTTATAATTACTATTAAGCAAAAAACATAAAGAAAACAATGACTTGTCATAAGGTAGGACCAAAAGGTTGGATGCGGATGCAAATAGTCATAAAATTAGGAATAGGCAAAAGTATTGGTACAGTCACAAAAACAGAAATTTAGGTAATAGGAAGAGTTAATAGGCACTTCGTAAATCCAAAGCATTAGGCAAAATATATATATTTTTAACTTTTGCAGCCATTTTTGTCAGCCATGGTTAAAACAGAACTTACAAAAGCTCATTTTTTTCTGGATAAAGCTAAGTTGCATGCAATTTTTTTTAAGAACAATCTGTAATATAAGTTACTGTAGATCACCAATATTCTGTGTGTGGTAGTGAATTCTCACCATTAGCAAAGAACCTGAACTACAATAAATGTTAGCTTAACGGTCATTAGAGATAGAATAATAAGATCCATGCTTACATGAAATGTTTTGCCCTGCACATCAATATCATCAGGTAAAAAAGGGCATGGTATGAACTTTTTGGATATACTAAAAATGACATCATGTAGGTTGGATAAACACGAGCTTGCTGAACATTTTACAAACATTCAAGTTAAAAAAAATCATCTTCTGCATTCCATATTATGCAGATAAGAAGACCCAAGAGGTTGTTGTCAAACTGTGAACAATTTTGTGTGTAAAGCAACACAGTGCGGTATAAATAAGCCATAAGTTCCAAACTAAAAATCAATGAAGTAGAAACTTAACATAAATTCTTGTTAAACTATTATATTACTCAGTGCATCAGTATCTTTATAAAGGTGGAAATAAAATGAAACAAAGATCAGGGTATGGAAGAACTTATTTTAAAAAGTCAATGAGTTAAAAGCAAGTAGCGGCTGAAATAGGATGGAAATTGAACTTCTGAGTGCAGTATTACTACCGATATCTTCTGGTTTTAAACCATGTATTTTAACAGCAAACATTAGGACAATGCAGCTTTGCAAAGATTATAAATACTACAAATACTGCCAAGGGGGCCAAACTGCTTTTGGGGTCTACTTGTTTATCAATTAATCTCTTCAACATGTCACATTTCACAGTGATGATTAATAGCTCATAATAAAAGTGACACACTGGGATTTAAAAATTTATAGTTTGACCAGCCTACCGGAGGTAATAACTTCGTACAATATTATGAAAACCCCCCAAAATAACAAAAAATTCTTTATGCTCTCTGAGATGCTGCAAGTTCCTGTTCATAACTGTTTATAATTTTAAGACTTTATCTTCAACCACTACAATTCCATTTAAAGTTCTGCCAACAAAGATGAACATACCTTACAAAAACATTGACAGTGTCCTTATTGCATTGCAAATTTAGTAGGAAAGACAGATATACTTGTTAAAGAAGAGCAAGGAAAATCTTCCTGAGACCACATGACACAGAAACAGGGGTGCGAATAAGCAGAAAAAAAATTCTAGGGCCCACACACTTTGGGGGCCCCCAGAGATTTGGTTCATCAGTAGCAACAGTACTAAAAAATAATGAAATCATATGTTTGGTGAGGAATGGGTTAGGTAGGGGGCCCAACCTCATATTCTTTCATTGGGCTGAAAAATTGTCTTCTGCAAAGAAAGCCTAAGAATAAGGTATTTGGGTTATGGTGATCTTCACCAGCTATTCAGCAGTGAGTTATTTCAAGGTGAAGGAGTCCCCAAACAGAAGCAAGGCATCAGGAAGTTCAGAATTTTGCAGTTTGGGACATCAAAAGAAGTCAGAAGTCTTGTTTTGCTTTGAACTTGGTAGTTGTCAACTTTTGCACTTCCCTAATATTTTAGATGGAAAAAATGTGTAGAAGCATTATAATAACATTTAAATCATTTGCCAGACACCAGAAGTAGATCACAAGAGTAAATTACATTTAGCTTATTTATACAGCTGAGCTGTTGAGGGTCTACTCAAGGGCCCAGAAGTGGCAGCTTGACATACTAATTTTAGGCCAACATCTTAATCACCGAGCCGATATCAGGGGTATTATTGCAGTACCCAGTGTTTGTTGGCTGCTAGCTGGCACAAGCACTTCATGGATGCCATTTATGCAAAGCAGAATTTTTATTGTTTTCAGTGGGGATATATAAGATTTGTGTTCTGAGAGGCCACTTAGTCTTATTTCAGTGGGGAGGCAACTAATGGGCAATTTTGCATATGTTCTGTTGTTAGCTCTGAGATTATGGTGATATACTGCTCCAGGCGCTTACAGGGAACTCATGATGAGGAGTGTTGTCAAAGTAGCATCAAGCCTTTAGCTACAACATTCATACCAAAGCCTGAATATGGTACTTATTAAACTGTATGATGTCATCATGTTTATTGGAGCACTTCTAGTATCATTTTTACCTCGTACTTACTTATCTTTTTATGTTATCTTATCATGCCATATGTTATAGTGGGGCACTGGGGGGGAAAGAGTGAGATTGAGGTAGTGAGATAATATTGGTAACCTTTTTAAAATTGCATATTTATAGCTTTTTTTTAGATGTTGAATATAAGGGTGTGCCTTTATTACATTTTAGTATCCAGGGCATTAAAATGTAAAAAAAAGTAAGTAAATGCATGAATACTGTACATGCATATCTTTTCTATGTTTTCATACTATAAAAATGTAAAAAGAGGCAAGTCTGTTTTCTGTCTCCCTTTAATTAATTTATTATTATTTTTACCAAATGTACCCAACCAAGGACAAGCCAGTTTATATTTCCCTTTTATTTGCCAGTCGAAATTCTCCAAACGCAGAAATCTGTGAAGTGCCGTCTTTTGGGAGCAAACTAAAATTAACAGGCATTCGGTGTTTATTTTTGGGCAGATGGATGAGGATAGTTATAAATATGTATTATTTCACAAAAATAGATTGTCTGTTTCTTGGGTCTAATATTTATTTTAGAGGGTATTGGAACCACAATTTTTTATTAGAAAACCGAACAGAGGGGTACACAAAAAGGAGCCATGAATTCTACAGCACCAAAAGTGTTGGACATCGAATATGGTGAGATCTGTAGGAGAGAAACAGGCGGGAAATATAGATTAAGAGCTTGAACATGAAATTACCCTTTCATAACATCTTGTTGTCCAAGCCGATATTCCAAATTAAAGATAAAGCGCCTAAAATCATCCTCCTATAAGCTGGACAAGTATTGTTAAAGCCACACTAAAGTATAGTGCATAAGACCTTATGAAAGTAAGTAAAGCCGTAGTGCAATGGTTCAGTTGTTGGGCTGCTGATTGAATGATCGAGGGTTCAATTTTCTGCAATACCAGGCTGACATCAATAAACCCCTGAGCAAAGTTTTTCCCCCTTAATCTGAGTGTCTCTAATTAAGGGCGTCTCCCAATATAATATATATTTGATATAGGGGAAGTGGTGGCTCATGTTTAAGGTGTTGGACTACTAACCTGAAGATTGTAGGTCGATTCCCAGCTCCACCTAGCCACCACTGCTGGGCCCCTGAGAAAGGCCCTTAAGCCCCAATTGCTTAGTTGTATAAATAAGATAAATGTAAGTCGCTCTGGATAAGGGGCATGTATAGTTGGTGCTGTGTAATATTTTATTTTTTTTTTGTTAAAGTAGATCAAAGTAGAATTTGTTGTAATGGTTTAGTGTGTTGTGATGTAACTATAACTATAACCAAACCAGCTCGTATTCATTTATGAAGTTTTTGGTTTTAAGTGGGTAATTCCATTAAATGTTTAACAAATTGTTTTAATTGTGATGTAACTATGTTGGATAACCAAACCAGCTTCATGAAAGCTTTTCCAAAAAATTGCTATTTATGTTTTATTGTTTTTATTTGGTTAGACAAATCTGGTGACGAAACAGCTTTCACAAATTCCCTTTGTTTTAATGGGCTAATTGTGTTTTGGAAAAAAAATATTTTGTTGAAGAAAAAAAATATTTTTTCATGAAAGCTTTTCCAAAAAATTGCTATTTATGTTTTATTGTTTTAGGTTAGACAACTCGAAACAGCTTTAGACAAAACAAATTTTTTGCAAAACAATGGCGGGCGGCAAGTGGAAACTCCCTAAAATCCTTTTAGGAAGAAACCTTAAGACAAACCAGACTAACAGGTGAGCCCAACCTCATGTGGGTAACATCGGAATGTGTTAGTTAATCATAAAGCCTCGTCTATGTAACCGGGTGGTAAAGATCACTTTGAAATTTATACCTACATATTTCCTAAATTCGCCAGCGGGTGGCAGCGCGTGTTAGAAGGTGCGCATGTGCGGCAGACATTTTTGTTTTTTATGTGCAGCAAGAGTGGCGGGAGAATTGTGCGCTCTTGGAAAAGTTTGGAAAAATTTAAGACAATCCTGTGGTAAATACACAATTAATGTTAAGTTTAATAATCTCCTTCTAATGGATGTCTTTTACAGAGATAAGCTTCATGTTTTATAAAGTAACGTTATGTTTTAGGTGTGCGAGCTGGTGTCATGCTGTGCTTTGTAGGTCAGTTCAATTAACAGTTGATTTAGAGTTGGTAGACACGGTGCATTAGTTTCCAGGTATTTTAACAGGAATTGTTTTTGGTGCAGTTTCATGTGGCATACACTGGATAGTAGGTACTGCCATGGTGGTGAGGTGATACTGTGGTGTGTCTTTGGAGCTCGTTGAGTGAGTGTTAATTCTTTTTTTTTATTTTTATTAGGTGTGTAAGTGGCTAATCTGGAAGAATATCAGTGTTCTGTTTTATTGTACAGTATTCCGTATGGCGTATTCCGTGTTTGAGTTTTGGACTTGGCATTCCCATTTGTGTTTATAGTAGGCTTTAGGTATTGTTAGGTTATGGCAGCGTTACGAAAACTGTATTAGTACATGCCATATTGTACTTGTTTTTTTTATTTCTTTATATTGCTGTCAGAGGAATTTTGGAAGTCCTGTAGCAAATCTTTGTTTTTATTTTATTTGTACTTTTCTTTCATTGTCTTGCTTTCTTGTAGAAGCTGGAAAGCCATAAGTGTCATATACATGACAGTAAATATACAAAAGAAATTTACATTTTCTTTTATCTTCTTACTAGTGATTAAATAAACATATAAAATTGAACCCCTTAATGTGTACTTGGTGGTAACCTTTAAATCCCCGGGTCACATCTACATTACATATTTCTCCAATCCTAAAGCTCTGAGCAACTGATAAACCAGCAAAGACCACCAGACCCTCCAGTGCAGCTCAGTCACCTCCCATCAATCCTCAGCAGCAGTGAACTGCTAACACTCTAACCGGAAGAACAGCATCAGCATGGATCAGGAATGTTCTAAGATGCGGCCAGCAAGACTGGGATTTCAAGTGCATGTAAAGCTTGACAGAGAGAGAAAGAGAGACAGATATAAAGAAGGGAGATAAAAGTTTGGGTGTGTTTGATAAGGTAATGAATAGGGACGTTGTAGATTGTGTTAAAAGCAGGTAAGGTAAGCAAGACTAGCTCTAACAGACTAAAAGGAGAAAGCCTAAAAGGTGCCACAGACATGAGGATTGTCCACTGAAACAGTCGATGTCCATGTTTCCTCCTGAGATACTCATTTACCTATAAAAAACTATCCATGAAAGACTTGCCTAAGTCTGATTAAGAGGTAGTTCCATAACTGCAGGGCTCTGTAAAAAAGCGTGAATGATTGTAAAAACTAAAAGTTCGCTCAGGTACTGCATAAGACATTTCAGTGCATTTTTTTGTTGTTAGCAGTATTTTATATTTAATGTGAAAAAGCGGAAACCAATGTGATCTGGATAAAGAGATGTTTTTATCTTCTTTTTGATCTTCTGGCTTTAGTTAGCTGCTGGAGTTTGCTTATGATCCCAGGAGAACATTCTGACAGGAAGGCATTACAGTAATCCAACCTAAAGGTAATAAATCATGAAGTGTTTAAGCACCACATACTGGTACTATATTTTTTAATTTAGCAATATTTCTCAAAAGAATAGAAGCTATCAAGTTTTTGTTGCACATGATGACACAGAACGATCATCCAGAGTTTGTGTAATCAGAAAGCTTAATTCTGGATGCATTTGGTCTGAGGACAAGCAATTCTGTCTTTTTAAAATTAAGCAACAAAAATTGATTAAGCATCCACTGTCTTATGTCCTTTACACGCAATTCAATCTTTTTAAGCTTATTCCTCTTGTCTGGCTATTTCACCACAACATCGCACGCGGTGTAACTGTCGACCTCATCAACCCGTTCTAGGTCAGGGTGTAACTTACAGGAGAAAAAAAGAGAATAAGAGGAAAAAAATGAAATAAAATGATGAATTTCCTTTTTTGGTTGTTGTATTATTATTATTATTATTATTATTATTATAATTTTAGTCCTGAGTGTCAAAAGCCGGTCAGGCCAAAAAAGTTAACAAAACTCCTTCTAACTTCCCAAAAAAAAAAAAAAAAACTAAACTAAAACCACACAAAAAACAAATAAATAAAAAAGATGGAATTATTTTTAGCCCATCCTACTGGAAGGAGGCGGGGCATAACAGATGACTCATTGATCTTCCAATGAGATAAGACAGGTGACGTAGCATTGGTTGAGCCTAAAAAGGAAACAGACAAGCAGACACCCTTCCCACCACCACCAACATAAGCATAAACAATAAAAATAACACTTACACAGATGTAATGCTGCACTTCCATGAAAAACATTGAGGAAATCCTGCAGGTTTTTAAGATAGGAACATGAGGCCTCTATAAATAGTGCAGTGGTAATTGAGCACACCTGTGGTGAGACAGTGTGTGGGAGTGAGTGGGAGATTTGGCAGTAGTTCCTGTTGGCCATATTAGATTAATCTGTCTGTCCGTCTGTCTTTCTGTCTTCCTATTTACAAGTATTTATGATCATTTTGTTTTATTACACAGGACATAACAGCTTAAATTAATGTGCACTGTAACTGATTGACATCTTTGACTTTATAGACATTTTTATTTATTTATTTTTTTTCAACAAATATTTAAAAATACAATAAGCAAACAATGGGGGAAAAAAAAGGTAAAAACTGTGTAAAAGGGTAGATTCATATAGCGAATCGTGTAGCATCAATTTGGAGGAAATTCAGATTTTCAAAAAGCAACAGTAATCCAAATTCTGTTAGAAATTAATAAATAAACAGTAAAGGGTTGCAAGGATCAGTTTAATACAGTGAACCAATGGCATGAAACTAAAAAAAAGGCAAACTGGTCAATGATCAATGTAGACAGAATGACAGGAGGTAAAGGCCAGTTCAGACCACAAGCATTTCCAAACCGACTTTAGTTAATGACCCCAAAAACAGCTACACGTCCATTTTAACATTTCTTTTAATTGCTATCCATGTGTTTATTTCTTTTCTTCAGTTTAAACTCCATCTAGAGATTCACTGTGTGGACAAACAGATTGGAACACCTAACCATCACACCCATATTGTATGTTTTTTGTTTTTTTTACCTTCTCTTATAATAAACTCCACACTTATAGAAATGCCTTAAATTAGATTATGGATGTGGGGATTTTTCTAATCAGCCACAATGGTATTAGTGAGATCAGACATTACTGTCGGTTGAGGAGGTCTGGGGTTCAGTCATTTAGTGTTCCAGTTAATGGAAGACGCTGGAACATTCGTTTGGTTTCAGTAAATAAAAAATATAATTCTTAACCATCTAAAGATATAATAGAAAATTGTCTGCATCCAACTTTGTGGCACCTTAACCGTGAGCCAGCACTTCCCTTAGCCCAGTAATATCGATTCTCTCTTTCTATTTTCAAATCTAAACCTATTTCTTTACCAAAGCCTACTTTCTGTAATTTTTATTTTCTGTTTTATTGAAATTGTTTTACAGTTGCTTTGTTTATCTCTGTTTCCTTGAGTGATGTGAAAGGTGATTATAAATATATAATTAATAAATAAATTATTTTATTTTATTATTGTTATTATTATTATTATTATTAACAGTTTGGGGAAGACGTACTGATGTGGGTGTGCTGATCAGGTGTCCAGATACTTTTGTTACACTCAAGTTCACTGTGAATTTAATATCCAAATTAAATTAAAAGGTTTTTTTTTTTTTATTATTATTATTATTGCCTCTGTTTTTACTAGTCATTGCAAAATATCATACAATGCAACCACCTGCATCTTATAAAAAAAAGGGTGTGAAGCTTTGCTGATTCCTTTGACAGTCCGAGCTGTCTATTGGCTGTCAGTTGAGACATGCCATGAAGCTAAAGAAATGAATTTTAAATTTCAAGGGCTGACACTTTTGTTTAAAAATGTCCTTTACCTGCCAGCTTCCTGCCTGTGTAAAATGTTTTTGTGCTGTTGATTACAGAAGAAATTTGCTTTCTAAGAGTGGCGAAGTCATTTTCTCTTTTGTCAAAATGAAAGGATGTCCATTGGTGGCCCTGGTAATGCAAGCTTAAATTTTAAATTGTGTTCCCCTTTGTGTGACACTGTCCCAACCTGAAAAAACTATTTTAAAGCAGCATGCCTTACACTGAAATAATCGCTTTTAAAGAAACAACAAAAAAAAACGTAATTATAAAATGTATAATTTTCAATGTATAATTCAAAAAAATTCTTAATTTAAAAAAATATTATTTTTATTTCAGAGACCTTTAAAGTCTGTTCGGTGCTGCTCTTTATAAAACGCATGATAGCACTAAAAAGTTACATTTGTAAAAAAACAAAAAAAACAAATAACATACCTGTACACTTTATTTCACATTTGTGTGAAACACAAAACAAACTAATTAAAATAAAAAAAATAACCATTATAATGTTATGGTAAATTGTGAATAAAAAAATCTATGATTAACGGTTTGAGATACTTTGCTCTCTTTTAAAGTTAAAACTGGAAAATTACAGCTTTGAGAAAAGACTGGCTGAGAAAATGGCACTGAAAAAAACTAATTATGAAGCATGACCTGCAAATTATTTGCAGAATTGCAAGGATGTTTCTGGACTTTTTGGCACCCAAGGCAAGATTTCTAATTATTGCATAATAGCCTGAATTTAAAAATGTCAACATATACTGTCTCACTGGATGTTTATTTCTCTTTCTAAGAGAAGCAGTTGTTATAATTGCAAGCAGTCAAATTATAATATGTCGAAATAGCAAAATAATTATAATAATAATAAATCAGAACAATAATAATTGTAAATATTAATAATACTACTGGCTGTGAGGTTGGAGGCGCTCATTGGCACTTCCACAGCTGGTCTAGAAACTGTACTAATTGTCTAATCTAATGAAATTCACCTTTTCTGAAATTTGTTTTCTGGATTTTCATTTTATTTTATTTAAATATATGCCACAATTTAAATGTGTGTGTGTATATATATATATATATATATGTATGTATATGTATGTATGTGTATATATATATATATATATATATATATAATATATATATATATATATTATTATATATATATATAGAGAGAGAGAGAGAGAGAGAGAACTTCCACTTCTGGATATCTGCCTTTTGTTTTTGAGATTTGAGTATTTAAAAATTATACATGCTACAAGGCTGGATGATAAAATAGCACTTCCAAATTACTCGTGTGTTCTATATAATGCTAACTGCATAGTTTTCTCTAAAAAAACTCTGGAAAAGATTGGGTTTTGTAAGCGGTTTCCAATAGAAGCACGTTTATCGCTTCTGTTCAACTGAAAATGATTAAATTTAAGATAAGAGGTTAAATACTGCATGACTTTACAACAGGAATAAATACCAACAACCCTGTCTGCTCCACAGTCTACCCTGTCTGCTGTACAGTACATTTCATAACCAAATGCACATGAGAAGTGATCATGTACGAAGATCATGTGAGACTGCTTATTAGAAAATACAAATCAAAAGAATTAAAAAAGAAACAAAAGAGAAAATAAAATAGAATACCAAGCAATTTACAAAAATGTAAAAAAAAAAAAAAAATATATATATTATATATATATATATATATATATATATATATATATATATATATATATATATCTATATATATAAGAATATAAAATAGACAAGTACTGATTAATTTTACTAAGGTGCGATTTTTTTTTTTATTTTTAAATTTTTTTGGATTGTGAAAATGTTATTGCACATAATGAATAAATATATAAATTTATATATGGTTTCAGAATTATAAAATATTGTGTTGTGGGAACATTTTGGCCTTTTTATGGTGGGGGGGGGGGTCTACTGAAAATGTTATGACTTTCTTATATTATCCTGGCATTCAACAGCATAATAACACATGCAGTGTCAATGCAAATTAGCTTTTTTTTTTATTAAGGAGCAATATTTGCCCTCTGATACGACTGTCAGGGGCATTAATTATCTTTATAAGGCTATTGATCATTTTAACCATAACTATTTTCATGTGTGTTTGTTTTAATGAAAAATTTATTAGCTAATGAAGCATAGTTAACAATGATATATTGCCAAGTATGATTTTCATGGTCACCTGATGGTGTACTGTACATTGGACACACACAATAACACACAAATATTGAGTGGAATTAAAATTGTACTGCATACACATTCACACACTGTGTGTGAGTAAGAGTGGGATGGTATATCTCACACACACACACACACACACACAAATATATAATTTAAGGCACAAAGACTTTATATTAGGAGCTGTGTTCCTTTGAGTCTTTTCTAAAATCTTTGACCATGCAGTCAGTATCAAGTCAGTCAAATCAAAATTTGTATTGTGTTTTCAATTGCATTTCATATACAGTCATGTGAAATAATTAGGACACCCCAATTAAATATTTAGTTCTTAATTAAGAAATCTTGTTTAAATTTTTAATCTTTTTTATATATTTTTCTGGAAAAGAAAGTAACTTGATTGCAGGTAAACAACAAAAATTAACATTTGTTTTACTTATTAAACAAAAGATTTCAATATAAATGTGTATTCTAACTAAGAAAAACGTTAGGACATCCTACCCCTTAATAGCTAGGGTTACCCCTTTGGCTAAATTAACTTCAACGAGATGCTTCTTGTAATCATTGACCAGTCTCTGACATCGGTCTAAGCAAAGTTTTTACCCCACATCTTAATGCAGAATTCTTTCAGCTGTAAGATGTCCGAGGGATTTCTTGCATGTACAGCCCGTTTAAGGTCACCCCACAGCATCTCAATGAAGATCCAGATCTGGACTTTGACTTGACCATGAAAATCACTTGACCAGGACTCTCCATTTCTTAGTTTTTTTTTGGTTCATTGTCATGGTGCAGGGGTCCAGTTCTGCCTTAGCTTTAACTTTTTTACAGATAGTCTCAAATGTTCCTCAAGCACCCTCTAATACACGGTAGGATTCATGGTGGATTCTATGATGGCGAGCTGGCCAGGTCCTACTGCTGCAAAGCATCGCCAAACCAGGACACTTCCACCTCTATGTTTTACACGTTCTTTTCCTGGATTTTCCTAATGTGTTGGGATGTTCTAATTTATTTCTTACCAGAAATTGTCCTTTTTTTCCAAAATAGATTCTACAGAGAATTTTTTTAATGATTTTTGTTTTATTTTTATTGTTTAATTTACTTTAATCTTAAAGTATTGCTTCAAATTGATATTAAATATCCATTTGTCCAAATATGTTGAACACACAGGCTTAGGGTGTCATAATTTTTCACATGACTGTATGTAGACACATAAATTGTAAGATAATGAAATTGCAATAGTAAACCAACTTAAATGGTATTGCAAACCTCTATTAATAAACATACGAGAGCGGACAGTGAGTGAGTGAAGGGCTTGGTTATAAATATAGTGAGTGATGGTTATGGACTGATAAGGTGCAGGTGTATCTGGTTAATACTTAGTTTAGGGTGCACGTTGGTTAGTTGTGAAACAATGCGTTAGGGTGATTGTCTTGTTACAAACTGTGTACGTTGTCAGTAAAGATAACATGGTAACACTACGCTACTCTTGGTAGATGGTTCATAATGGTGTCTTTCAATGAATAAAAACTCATTTCAGTGCAAAGAAAACACCTAACAAAACAAAGGGGGGGGGGTGAGCAGAGCTCGTTAGCATTAAAGCAACATGCGCTGAATCGGGTTGATGTAAACTGAGCTGGTTTTGACAAGATTAAATGAGTGTTTGTTACACTACCAATTACAATTTTTGATAAAATTATAAACTTTTAATTAAAGTAAGCATCTGATGCCCCCTTTTAAAAGTTAATAATAAAGACGAACTATACATTCTATTAAAGCACATTGTAATGAAACGTTTTGATTTAAATCTTAACGATAGCAATAGAATTATTTTTAATTATGCCTTATTGCCAAATCCTATTGAATAAGATACCCTGGTGGGTGTATTGCTAGCGAGAGAATGAACAAAATGTTAATTCTGGATGTTATTCATAATAAAACTCCTTAACATGAAAATTAACAGGAACCATAGTGAAGTTAATAACATGCTTAGCAGGAAAGTGTCTAGAACTTAAACTCGCAAAGTTTTAGCTGCAATCTTAGCGCCTTTTAAACACTTACTGGAAGAAACGGTGCATATAAATAGGACATTTTGATTCACACACAGGTGCAGTCTTTAAACCCAATTTTCTCTGTAACTTCACCTTCCACAATACTATTTTAAGGAGAATGTGTTCACTGCAAAATAGTTTGTGTGTGAAGAGTGGAGATATTCCTAATAAATGATGCTGTCTTCCTCATAATGATGGTCCGGTCTCGTTTCCGCGATGCTGCAGTGCCTCAGTGTGAGGTGACAGACTGAGTAACAAATCCCCAGGGTCCAAACAAGCCTACTGAGAGTCCATTACACGATCAGTACTTGGGTGGAATTGAAACAAATTGAATTTATTTCAGAGCAGTGCTCTTATCGTGCTCTCCATATGATGGAAAGAAGAAAGAAAACGCACGCACACGCATTAATGTGGGACAAAAAAAGGTTTAATTCTTATAGCTTTGATGAAGTGTAATACAGTCTGAGCTCTTTATTGTTGTAATAGGGATTTGTGGGCTTAGGTTAATGTTTACTGGAGGCAAAATAAGAGAGAAGCTCAGCAAGTCGATGTATTCCATAGACCCTGGTTTCTCTATATGGCTCTCTCTCTCTCTCTCTCTCTCTCTATGTTTCAGCTGCCGCAGACGCCGCTGAAAGTACAGAGTGAGGGATAGAATTGTAATAAGCACCTGTTTATCTCAAAGTGTGTATTCTCTGTGCACTGCCACTTCCTGATTAAGTACTGACAGCTGAAAGAGTGTGATCTTATCCAAATGCCTAATAGGTATCAACAGCAGCTCTTGCTGGATTTAAAGCCAGTTGAACTGATGCACTTCAGGGTAATAAAAAAAAAAGCAAAATTCCGTGCATTCATTGGAGCTTTTTAACCAGAAATTGTAAGGATATTTTGGCAAGAACTATTGTGTGAAATAGACATTACTAATCACATGAGAATTCCTTATTAAAGATGAAAAAAACGCTACTATTGGAAACATTGCACAGATGTTATTTTAAAAGACTCTTCAGCTAGGATGTTCTAAACATCCTTACAAACTAACCGCAGATCTTCTGGGAATGTCGGTCCTTTTAAATCCATAAAGATATTATCAAATGATCACTTCCAGAAATGTGTTCTTCTCTAAAGATTGGCTGTATGTTTAGGGCCGTTGTCCTGCTGCGGAAAGAATTTTGGGCCAATCATGTGCCTTCCAAATGATATCGCATGGTGGATAAGTATTTGCCTGTATTTCTAAGCATACTGTAGAGAACATCTAAACTTGCACCTTGCAAGAAAAAACCTGCTCCAAACTTTTTTAAATCAGCATTCCAGCTGCCATTTTTCTGCACCCGTTTCCTGTATTTTTGTGCATAGTAAAGGCACTTAGTTTCCACGATAGTGATTTTCTCCACAATTCTTCTATCAGGACCACTTATGGTCTGACTCGTGTACCTGGTTTCTGCCAGTTCTTGATGCCACTGCTGGGCATTTTCTGATGCCCAAGGAAAGTAAGCATGTTTTCTTTTATCTGCTGCATTGAGTTGTTTCGGACTCGACTGTGTGTGTGTGTGCCTATTTTATGGTCCTCTTCAATGCCCATTTATTTTTGCTGCTTCAAAATAGCATTAAGAAACTACATTTTGCTTTGAAATCTTTGCCTGGGACCTGGGACTTTGCTGATACAGTAGAACTACATTGTGTCTTGTTTCTGTGCTCAGTCTTGCCATGGAGTATAACCCGCAACATGAAACTCACCTTAGTAGCAGAGTTTGGCTGTTATTTACCCAGTTTTAACCCTACGTATGTAATTGATGATCATTAGAACCTGCTTCATATGATATCATAAACCGGATTGTCTAATAAACGGTTGAGGTCAGCGTTCTGTTCAGGACATTTAAATTCTTTTATTTCAACCATAACACATTCATGTCTTTATAAGGCAAAGGGGGGTATCCACAGTTTAATTGTTTGGGACTCTTCGCTTAAGTTCACATGGCAGATAAATGTGGACCAAATCCAATTTTTTGCCTACATGTGACTTTTTTTTGTTTGTTTTTTTTATGATTGTGTGAACAGCACAAACCACAAGAATACAGCGTATTTTAAATCAGATTTGTTTCGGCTCAAAACCGATGCAGCTCAGATGTTTTGCAATGTAACAGCAGTGTGAGTTTTACGTCATTTTCAATCGAAATGTGTTGTCGTTGTTTACTTGTACGGCTGAAGCCGTTCTTGTCACGGTCACACCACTTCTGCCTCTGGTGCCGCATCCACACACACACACACACACACACACACCTCTATACTGAAGTAGCAGCCACTGCTCCACAACATGCATTTTGGGGCAGTGGTGGCTCAACTGGTTAAGGCATTGAGTTGTTGATCTGAAGATGTGAGTTCAAGCCCCACCACTGCCAGCCAGCCACTGTTAGGTCCTTGTACAAAACCCTTAACCCTTCCTGCTCCAGGAGCGCTGTATCATAGCTGACCCTGCACTGTCAAAAGTATATGTGACAAAAGAAAGGCATTTACATGCTATTAATAAATATGTGGCCGTTTTTTTCCTGATCCAATGTGTTTGACTGCTAATTGGAAAATCGGGGTTCGATTCCCTCGAAAGCAAGGCCTTTAACCCCCGAATGGTCAGTTGGATAAAAAAAGAGAGAAAAATGTAAGTCACTCTGAATAAGAATGTCTTCTAAATGTCACAAATGTAAAAGTAAATGAATTGAGTGCTTTAAAAAAAAACTGAAAAAAAAACACGCTGTAGGAATTCACCTCATCTGTTTGTACCAGCTTACCATTTTCAACACAACAATTGGTTTCAGTTTCCATTATATAATCAACCAAGTAGCTTAATTTGAATGCTGTGACATGAATGAGGCTGTTAAGAACCACATGTCCATGATAATGAGCACAACCTTTTTTATCTGTACTGTACAGTAAATCACATATGTATATTTCATTTCCTCAGCATTAACAAATAATGCTTTTTTTCTGTAACCTCAACCATGTTGATATTTTATACTTTAAGCTTATTTCTGGATCTCTTCTGGATCCTCACACTACAGGAGATGAAGGAAAATACCTGAGGTTTGAAGCTCGATTGACTTGCTTTTGCAAAAAATAAAAGTAAATGGGAATCAGGATGAATGCTGTCTCTCTCCGGTGTGTTGTCTTTCTGATGAGAACCATAAAAGACAGTATTCCTATTCATCGTGTCGCAGTGTGTGTAGAAGCCTCTGGCAACGCTTTAGCCGTAAAAATTAGGGATATATATATATATATATATATATATAATTTTTTAATTTTTTTTTCTTGAGGAAAAAAATGCCACAACAAATTACAATCACCTGGGAGTAAAACCAGTGAGACTCTTCACTCAAAGCTTTAAAAAAAAGACTTTAATTTAAGGTTTTAATTAAGCCAAAGTTTTAATCAAGCCTTTTAATGTCAAACACTGGCCATGTCATTAAAATAATAAACGTGCATTTAAAAAGTACAAATTAACTTTTGAAAAGTTACCACCAACTTTTGGACTTTCCAAAAGAGTTTTTCCCGACTCTTGTGTGATCTGCGTCTGTATTTGCGTTCCATGATCAAGGCTTTTCTCAAACCTTGCCATACATAGAAATACATACAAAATCTGCAGTCACACGTTGTCACTAACCTTGAACATTCTTGTCGGCACAGCTTACTTGGCTGCTTAAAAGACCTGTAATTAAAAGTATCCTGCTGGCCTTTCTTAATGCTGAAAAGAGGCAGGTAAGGGTTCGAATATAAATCAGCGTCTTTCCTTGCTGCCATGAAGGTAAATGATTTAATGCTGACACAGTCAAGCAAGCCTTAAATGCACTACGGGTTTTTTTAAAAATTCATTATCCCTAAATCCTGTGCCATTTTCACAGTTGGTGCTATCATTTATATTATAAAGTTCAGGATAGCATACAGGAGATGAAAATGGTTCTTGGTTAAAAACGCCACAGGTTTCTAACAGACGATAAAAAAGTTTTTCTGAGATGAACAATTGTTTTGCAGGGAAACTACAGTACAGAAACACCTAGATTTAAATTGGTAATTTGTTCCTCACAATGTAAGTAAAAAAATAAGTTAAATCATTAAGTCTTTATGACTACTTGGTTACCATTTTATGGTAAATGTGATAAAACTTTAGAATAACAGTCTGTTGTTAACAATTAACTATGCAGAAAGTAATAGTAATACATTAACAATTAACTTAATACTGTTAGCTAATATAGAAGCAAAAATAAATATAGTAAGAAAAAATTTATTCGATCCCCTGCTGATTTGTACGTTTGCCCACTGACAAAAAAAAATAGTCTATATTTTTAACAGTAGGTTAATTCTAACAGTGAGACACAGAATAAACAACAAAAACATAAAAAAAAATTTTTAAAGTTAAATGATTTTCATTTTAATGACTAAAATTAATATTTAATCCTCAATCTGTCAGTAAGATTTCTGGCTTCCAGGTGTATTTTACACAGGTAACAAGCTTAGATTAGTATCACTCTCTTAAAAGGGGCTCTCTTAAAGGGAGTGCTCCTAATCTCAAGCTTTTATACAGCTCGATACCTGTATAAAAGACACCTGTCCACAGAAGCAATCAATCAATAAATCAATCAGATTCTGAACTTTCACCATGGCCCAGACCAGGGACACCCTTTGATTGTAGATATACACAAGGCTGAAATGGGCTACAAGACCATCGCCAAGCAAATGTAAGAATGTCAAAATAACTGTCAGCCCCTCTCTGTCTGTGGTTTCATACAAGATCTCACCTTGAGGAGTTTAAATGTTTATGAGAACAGGTGAGGAATCAATCCAGAACTACACAGGAGGATCTTGGGGCAGCTGGGATTATAGTCACCAAGAAAAATAATTAGTAAGCCACTACATTGTGAAGGACTAAACTTCTGCAGCGCCCACAAGGTCTCCCTGTTTAAGAAAGCACATATACAGGCCCATCTAAAAAGTTTACTAATTTACATCTGAATAATTCAGAGGAAAGCTGGGTGTAAGTGTCGTGGTCAGATGAGACCAAAATCAAGCTCTTTGGCATTAACTGCCTATGCTGCCTATGACCCCAAGAACACCATCCCCACTGTTAAACGGCAGTGGTAGTGGAAACATTATGTTTTGCTGTTTTAATGCTAAGGGAACAGGACTAATTCACTGCATCAAAGGGACGATGGACGGCACCATGTACTGTCAAATTTTGGTTGAGAACCTCTTTCCCTCAGCCATTGCATTGAAATTGGTTTGTGCTTGGGTATTTCGGCATGCCAGTGACACAAAACACAGGGCCTGGCAGCAAAGGAGTTGTTAAATGTTGAAGATAATTTGCAACGTGCTCTTATTGGCTCATCTTTTCTCACTTTGCAATGCTGTAATGCTGTTCAAATTTTAAAACAGCCACAAGATGACTCCATGGCCCCGTGCGAAATCACATCTTTCCCTACTATATTGTAAGCAAAACTTAGTATGTGAGTGTATGCCCAAATCCGTGGTATGTAAAATACAGTACTCAAAAAGTTCACAAATGACCAACTACTCCCACCCGGAATTTTGAAGTATGCATACTATATACACTTTACCTAATCCATGAGGCCATAGGAGAGAGACTCGTCATATAAAGAAGTGTCGGAAAGCCCTGACACAGCACTTTTTAAGTGCTTTAAGTAGCTTTAAGTGGCTAAAAGATTGTTCTTCGTTTAAATTGCACTCATTTAACATCAAGTTAAACAATTATCACAATGTGACAATATCAAAATGGTGAATATAGTACACCTGAATTTTTTATTGAAACTAGCCATAAACATGCTTTAATAATGCACTTGTTTAATGGTCAGGAATTAAATACTTACTAAAATCTAGTACAAACTTAAGTATTATGAGATTTCAGACAGGGCCCATATATCAGTGTAATAGATATGACAAAACTGATAGCCAATAATAGGAAAAAATGTCAGCAAAACCACCTATCAGTCTGTATATATTGCGTACTGATTAAAATTGTTCTCCTCTGTGCTCTTTAATCAACAGAGCTTTTATTTCTGTAAAAAGGTCTTTTTTCCATAAACCGTAGGATTTTTTAGTTTTTTATAATACTAAAACGTCAATTTGCATTTCACTTCTGGTTAAAAAAAAATATGATGATAGAAAATAGTGACAGACAAAATCAGTATCTCTTAAAAATAGCCACCAGAGATTTACCCTAACCTGAAAAGCCAGTGCCACTCAAGCTTGCTTCACGGTTCGTTATACATCAAATAGCTTAAATGGGAAAACATATTATGTTGTAGTTAATGCAGTTATAAGTGGCACAATAATCCATTAGCTGTGTGGTCAGGCACTCAACCTGATTAAATGGCACAGCTAAGTAATGGGTCTACAGCCGGTGTCGGTCATGTGAAGAGATCTTTTCCTATAGAGAAGTTATAATAGGTAGAAATAACATAATGCAATAGAATTATTGCTAATAATATAACAGTGAAATAAAATTGCGATAAAGTAGAATTGCATCTGAAGAATTTGCATACGGAAACATTTTCATTAAATAAATGAATAAATGCGCAATTGCATTGATGCCCACTCACGCAGTCAGTCAGTTGTAGAGCGGACGATTAGGCAGCTGAAATGCCGGTGGCGCTGCCTTGATAGTATTGCTATACCGTCCTAACAAGGTGTGCTGCATAGTGCTGGCCTGTGGTGTGCTGCACAATGTCACGCACAGACATGGCATACCACTTGGTGAGGATGTGGCACCACCAGTGTATGTGCAGCCCAACCAACAAGCCATTTAGGCCCATCAACGTGTGATTCCGGACATAAGGGTGAAGTAGACAGTGCCTGAATGTCTTTAAACCTATGGAGGGAGGACAGAATTTCACATTTTGCACATTAAATAAAAAACATGAAAAACAATCCTCTTTAAACCTCATTATTATAAGTTGGATGTCTGGAAGATTTTTCTAACCTGATTTTGCTGTTGATTTCCTGTTAGTGTGTTAACATACATATACACATTTACATTTACATTTACAGCGTTTAGCAGACGCTCTTGTCCAGAGCGACGTACAAGAAGTGCTTGAGTCACATCAAAAACAGCTCAATACTGATATAATAGTTCACAAAAAGGTGCAACAACAACAAAAAACCTGTTGAAAAGAGTAAGGGTTTATTTATTTATTTATTTATTTTAATTTTAATTTTTTTTATTTATTTTATTTTTTTTGTTAAATGTCAAGAGTTATGTTACACATAACATCAGATGCTCTGTGGCCCATGAGGGGAGCATCTAAGGCTAAATCTTTAGTCTGTTCAATCCAAGATTAAATGCACTTTAAAAAGTGCTTTTGTGTCATGGAAGATTCTCAGCAATCTCCTCTGTATTTTTCCTTACTGAGATTTTTGCTCAGCTCATGGTGATTCCTGTGTGTTTGTTCGATGTCTGATTTCATGCTGCTGGTTTGGTATCTGCCGTTCTGTCCCAAAACCCAGCAGTGGGCCAATGTTTCCATTGTTACGGGCACGGGGTGGTATAAGTTGGGAAAATTGCCCAGTTTCCGATTTCTTTCCCTTCCTGTTGCAAAAAAGGTGCACAATATACCCTGGTTTACAACCCAGGTGTAAAGCACCACACTATTCCACACATCTTTGTTGTGTCCGCTGCTATTTCTTTCTTGCCTACAATATTTAATTTGCAGTTGTGTTTGCTAATAATGCACTAATCTTGTGGAGCCTGACCTTTACAGAAGGTCTGGACTCCATATTAGCTTTTATTGGCAAAGAGGTCAGACTGTTAAAACCGTTAATATCTCTTGAAAATCCTGTAGAATCCTGCCAAATGAACACGTTTTTAGTTTGTCTGCCATAATTATCAAATGTTTATCCAGCTATTTCTGAACGTGCTGCCAGAGGCTGCGCTTCCCAATAACGCACTGGCTTTGTAATTGTGCCAGGGAAATCTATGAATTATGTCGCTGGGTGACAGCAAGTCTGTTTTCGTCTGAGTGCATTCGCTCTAATTTTAGCTTTCTACTTTGTAATTCAGTTGTTTCACCATAAAGCATTTTTAGCCTAGCAAAACAAATCACTTTGCAGGTATAAGAAATGTATAGCATTGGAGCACAATGTATTTTATCTATAAATGAATCTTTTTATATACATTTCTGGATGTTGTTATTAGGTCTATTTTTTTTTTTACTTATGGAACTACAGTGAAGCAATCTAATTTATTTTAATTACAAAATTATTTTTATAAATGTCTGTCAGGCACAAACAAGTTTTTAATCTAATGTGGATTCTAACAGAAAGGTTTTTTTATGCTTAGGTGTGAAAGAAAGAAATTAGTTTTTCTAAAAGACAAAAATGCAAAAGCGAGTTTATTCCTGATATTCATATCTTGTATTAATAGTATAATACAAGATAATAATACTGCACTGGACAGTGTCTATGTAGAAACTGAGAATGATAGAAGGCCCATGGAACCCGACAAACACTTCTTCCCAACCATAATGTGCCATATGCCATAATCCGCTCTATGAACAAAGATTTAAGGACACTTTACCAACATAATTTGTATGATTAGCATCTATGTATGTTGTAGCATTAAATTATTACTTTACTGGAAGAAAGAGGCTCAATTGTCATGACAATATGGTGTGTTCTGCTTGGACTGGAGAAACTTGAGATTCCTTCACAGAGCCCTGATTCCCTGACCCCACTGAACATCTTTGATATAAACTGAAACAAAAAGTGCACCTGAGATCTTCTCACCTAATAATATTGCCTAAATTACAAACACTAATGTGGCTGGGTTTTACATTTCCCACAGTCACACTTTAGTGAAAAGCTTTATTATATGAGTAAGGGTAAAACTAAAACTATAAAAGTATACCTAAAAAACACATATGGATGTAAAGGATATCAGCTGAAAATTCAGTTTACTGCCTTTGGAATTAAAGTTAAACTCACAACTCAAATCTGTCAATGAAGTAAAACTGTTTTGCTTTAGCCACATTAGTTTTTCTTAGGCGTTAATGAATTTTTTTAATGGTGGTGTCATTCTAGACTAGAGCAAATGTGCTATTTGATGATATGGGTAAAAAACTCTCAGCTAGATTGCTTGCCAAATGATAGCCAGCCTTAAAGCTGTCTGCGAACAGGAAATGTTGATCATTGTCATGCTGTCATGTACACACTGAATTACTGATAGATTACTTATGAATATATTTTGATCTATTTATTGATGTGGCTGATTATTTGAGTTGTGCCTTACATCAATATATTAGCTCAAAAAATTATAATAAGGAAGATGACAATGTTGATTGTATAAACCTGGAAATAAGACATCATTCTGGTCATTCTGGTTTCTTTACCCTGCCTGGGTTCTAATCCGTAGAGCAAAATAACCAACATCTGTGAACCGAAAAATCGACAGTGGAGCAAGACATTAGCAAATGTCATGACGGCTAGTTGGATGAATCAATCTTACCGAAAGAGAATTGAGCAGGAACCTGAATGAAACGAATGTCCTACTGCGGTATTATAGGTTTAGATTCACGGGTGTTAAAGAAAAGCCGCATGAAATCAACCATCGCTTCTATGCTGGACCTTGTCTGGGGTTTTTTTGTATAACTGTATAGTGTCTACAGGTATAAAAAAGAATTGCTTTTAGACTGCAATAGATTCACATAGATTATCAAGATTTAACCTTTACTAAGGTCAAAGCAAATACACCATTCAGCTTCAGACCTGTTTAAGCTTCAGCCAATAATTTAGTCGTATATTCAGTGGCACCTGCACTACATCTTCCTAGTATTAGTCACTAAAAACATATATTTATATTTTTTATAGCATCACATCACATGATTACAATGTCTCAACCTCTACAGTTGCTGGGTTAGATTCCTGTAAGTTCTTATAACTACAGAACAACATTAGGAGAGAGTCTCTAAAATGTATTTGGTGTAAAAGGTAGGTTTGGGTACAGTGGTTGTGATTTTGCCAAGTAGGATGTGAACCAATCATAACCATCTGATGTCATCAGTGTGTGTTCACCAAACCCGCCTAATATTACAAATATATTTATTAAATAAAAAAACATAACATACTTAAAAGACTTAGTAATTTATCACATGCTGTATTGAGCAACACATATTTGCAGTTTAGTTAATGTGTGAGCATTATCCATGCCTTTGGAAACAAATATAGATGTATTACGGTGTGTATGAATAAAATGTAAAAAAAAATCATGTAAATATGGCTTGTCATTGTTAAATTTTAAAAGGATCTGATTTCATTAAATAAATTTAAGTCCCGTTTTATAGTCAGAATGATGTTGGGGTTTCTACCGGTTCACCCTTTCAGAACATTTTACATTCAATTGTTCATTAATGATTGTTTATGATTCACTGTCTAAATTTATTAATGTTTATTTTAGATCATCCTAATCAATACAGTCTTAATTCATTAATGTTGTCCCTGAAATATCATAAATTATTTTAATATAGTTTGTCTAATTTCATGTTAATTTGGAAATTGTCATTGTCAGTAAATTGTTCCAGAATCAATACATTTTCAGTCTCAGCAAATAAAAGATTTTTCAGCATTTACTTAGTTAATGTTTTTCAGTTTGTTTGTGTACGAAAAAAGGGAAAGATTCAAAAAATGGATTGAGGTGGTTTAGGTTGGTTATGATTGGTTGATTGAAATGTTGATTCAGGATTAACAAAGGATCTTAATCCAGTATCACATCCTCCTTGGCAAAACATTGCTGTTGATGTTACGGCTGTCTATGCTAATGATATGCTAGTTTGTTGTTTTGTAAATTTGCCATGCATTCTAATTCGTATCTGTATTCTTTGTTCTAATGTTTCACTGTAAATAAATTCTGAACTTGCATCTGTCTATAACCCAATCTTATATCCTATTTTTGACGATATCTAAGTAGCTAATCTCATTCTGTGTACTGTTAAGTACTAGCACCCAAAATAACTTGCTATTTCTTATGCTTGAAAGGCAAGACATGTTTAAAAAGCAAGTTTAAAAGTCATCAGTAATTCAGTGGCGCCATCTATAATCATAGTTCCTACATAGGTCATAGGTCATGCATAGGTCTGGGAAGAATTCTACCATTTTTTGACTATCAGGATTGCATCAAATATTCCTGGTGTAAAACAAACAACACAGTATTTTACCTGTGGGTCAAGGGTAAACTCTCTGCTTCGGGGTGCAGTGTATCATAGCTAACCATGTGCTGTGACCCCTAGTTTTGGAATTTTTCCTTCTCTGTCAATCCAGCAACATTTTCTATCAGCCACTGGTAGAATTCAAAGATGATAAAATGTCTAATCAAAGGTACTAAAATTTTAGATAAAACCGAGCAAATAATAGTTTATTCCTTCTACATCAAATAAAAAAAGAATTAAACATTGTTGTAACACCATGTAACATACAGAATTACCGTCATATATGTACACAATATATAAAATAAATAAGATTTAGGAACATCTTTCCCAAAATACTGCTACAAAGTCTAAAGCAGACAGTTGTTTGGAATGTCCTTGTATAGTGTAGCATTATATTATTGTAATGCAATTGGAGGCCCTAAGACTATTCCAGTATGACAATACCTCAAGCCTCAAAAATAGCTTGATGAAGATGTGTTGCGGTTGGTGTCAGTTTAGTTTCCTTTCCAGCTTCACTCAACATTGCAGAGCATCCGCTATGGGAAATTCCCCACCTTCACTTTCTCTCTGAAGATTTATTGGCTCACTCCAGTACATGTATTAGTCCAGTTGCCGCCCGTATGCAAATAAGCACATATTGCCACCCTTTAAAGACTATATGTAAGACGGCAATACTCAGAATCTTCTCCTTCACGAAAGAGCAAGTTTCTCTGAAAAAGAGTTTTTGGAAAAAGCGAATTTCTGAAAGACGATGGCGTTTTGTGCTACCTGCATGGGCCCGATAGAGCCACCGGACAGCCACTTCAGTCCCGTGCCTGGTAGTGGCACACACCGGTGCGTGTCTTGAGGGCTAGCCGCAATATAGCACGCAACAGTGTCAGGTTAGAAACCACCGACGTGCCGCTGGCGTTGCCTGCCCGACCGCAGGATGACGGCGGTGACCCGTCACGGGTCCACCAAAGGTCCCCTTTACCATTGCCGGCTAGGAGCAAGCTGGACTCCTGGTACCTGTCGTCAGGCTGCCTCTAGGACATCTGTGCCTTTTTTACTTTATGTGCACAAGCAGGTGGTGAAGGCGTGTCCGGGGACTGGTTCGAGACTCTGGATTTAAAGGATGCTTAGTTCCATATTCAGATTGCTTAGCATCACAGGCGATTTCTCAGGTTCGCCTTTGAAGGAGTGGCATACCAGTACAAAGCCCTCCCTTTTGGGTTGGCTCTAGCTCCGCAGGTATTTTCCAAATGCATGGATGCAGCACTTCTCCCACTAAGAGCGAGTGGGATGCGCATCCTCAATTATTTAGACGACTGGTTTATCCTAGCCCACTCGTGAGAGGTGTTAGTCAGTCACGTGCAAGCGCTCCTCCGCCACTTAAAGTTGCTGGGGCTGTGCGTGAACATGTCTTATCCACCTTAAGGCTTTTTAGGTGGCTATTTAGCTATGTACACTTGGTGACCTTTCAAAAGCTTCTGGGTCTGATGGCTTCAGTGTCAGCCATCTGTCACAGAGGTCTCCTGCATATGAGACCGCTGCAGTTTTGGTTAAAAGCTCGGGTCCCAGCAAAAGTCTGGAAGCGGAGCAGCATGCGCATTGTGGTCACTCGCGAATGTGTCAGTGCTCTGAGGCCGTGGTACAACCCAGAAATGTACAGCCAGAGAGTCCTCTTAAGGACAGTGATAGCGTGGTCATCGTGACAGACACATGTTCTTCGGGCCTGGAAACTGCAGCGTTATGCTCAGACCGAGGTTTGGTTACGTGCCCAAGTGGGCTCCTGGTTCTCTCCGCTCTGACGAAACCTTCTTTAGCGAGTGATACTGATGCACAATACTTTCAGCATTAAAGCACACTCCATGAGAGCTATTGCGTCCTTGTGGGCGTGGGCTAGAGGTTCGTCCATTCAGGATATTTGCCTCACGGCAGGTTGGTCTTTGCATAGTACTTTTGCGAGGTTCTGAAAGCTAGAGGTGCCCTCGCTGATGACACGTATACTTCAGTGAGCGGGGAATCACTGTGTCTGCAGTATATTTTCTGTCTGCCCTGTACGGTATAGCTCATTTTTCTATACTGTGTATGTTGCTGTTTGACGCTACACAGCGTCCAAGTACTTCAGTGTGTACATATGAACATGTCTCTTCACCCTGCCCTTTTTAGCGGAGTAGCGGTTATTGTATTATGCCTCCTCTACATGCGGGCTGTCAGATTTCCTTCTTATAGAGGATTTTCTCTAAGTCGCAACGAGAGACTTGTTTGTTATCTGCCCTTTCTAGTGCAGTTACTGTTCTGCTTAGAGCAGGTAATTTATCATGATACATCCTCTGTCTTCAACGCAGTTCCTGGAGACATGTTAAGCTTCGGCCTGATCAGTTCGAGCTGTTTTTTTATTGCAGTCTGTTACTGCTCAGTTGGTGCAGCTCTTTGGACATGTATTCTTCCGCCCGTTTAGTGCGGATGGACCTGTTTCAGTACTTGCCAAGTGGCTCATTCCCTAGGCTTAGCTGTGGCTTGCCAGAGGAGGGGGCTATTGGTTTATGAACAGTGGATTTTTCCTGTTGCAAGTGCTCATGCGGTGAGATTTAACACACTGTTCCCATAACGAATGCTCAAGTGAAGCTCAAAATGGAACGTCTCCGGTTACGTCCATAACCATGGTTCCCTGAGAGCAGGAACGAGACATTGCGGTCATCACCGTGCTCGCAAAACATTGTGAGTAATGTTCAGACTCACATTCTGAATATTGCTGCCCTGCGCCGCCTTATATATACTCTTTATAGGGCGGTACTATGTGCTTATTTGCATACGGGAAGCAGCTGGACTAGTACATGTACTGGAGTGAGCCAATAAATATTCAGAGAGAAAGTGAAGGTTGGGATTTTCTCATAGCGGATGATGAAGACATTTTGCAGTGAGAGTGAGAAGAAATCTTAAATTAGATGTTTATGGATGTAATGTTAGATGCCCTTAGTGGATTTTTTTCTCATACAGTGTAGTAAGTGTAAGTAAGTAATAGCTTTAGTGAAATAAACTATTGATGGAGTTTAATTTTTTTTTAGCAAACACAGACAAACCCGGATGATAAAAATATCATTAATGTTTTAGGACAACCCTTTTATTTAATGGACAATGAATAATCACACAAACAGCAGCACAGAACTCAAGGACAATTATTATTATTAAGAACTATTGCAATTGGGTAAAAATCAAATGGCAAGACATGCAAAGAAAGGACTGAAACACATGCAACCAAGAGGGAAAAAGAATCGAGTTGACTAGTTACGAACATGTAAACTGACATGAAAAATTCAAATTCACGAAAACCAATGCTTGCCATTGTTATAGTCTATATCCTTAGGTAATTAGCTGTCCTGGAGTTATATAGCTAATTTGGTGTCCACGCCCAACACGGTCAGCAGGTTTCCTCATCTTTAAAAAACAGCTTGTTTTATAGGTTTTTGCAACAGACTGCAATGCCAGCAGTGGATTCTGCCGTGTTTGCATGTCTGAGTACTAAAGATGGCGGTGAATTGAAAGGCCCTCTGGGCTTTGTGTCACAGTAGAAGTGAAGGCTCCTGTCAGGAGATTTTTCTAGGGGTTATTTTCTCCTGGTGTAATTGCATTGTTTTAAGAACAAGGTTTTATATTTTGTCCCCTGACATGCAGTTTCTTCTTAGTGTGAGAACGGAACATCTATTAACCAGTACACTTTTTGAATGCTGCATTAAGCTCTAAAATTTAACTGCCCATTGATAAATTTCGTACTCTTTCTTGTCTGTTTCTCTCTCCTTCTTAGCTGCAATTCTTGATGATCCAATGGAGTGCAGCCGAGGAGAGCGCTTGGCCATCACTCTAGCAAAAGACAGCATCAACCGTTCCAGCAACCGTTCCACAACAGGCAAGCTGGAAGTGGACATTTTCGAGTTGCTCAGAGACAGTGAATATGAGACAGGAGAGACCAGTAAGTAGAGCTTGGGCTAAAGATGCATGATTAAATCATTTCCCTTGATGACAAATTAGTTTGCCTTGTCAGTTCTGCCTCATTTCTGTTCAATCCTTCGTCTGTTTTTTTGCGTGGGAGGATCAGTGGTTGACATGATCAATGTAATAACACAGGCCTCTTACATAATGGCTAATGAATGCATAGTATTAAAGTGTTCATACAGTACCTTAAGCCTGGGGTCAGAAATCCTCTTAACCCTTTGAAGATCCCAGTAATTCTAAAATCATTGCCTGAGTATTCATGATGCTCTATGCTCTTATGTATCCTACGGTGAGAAAATCGGAAAAAAAAAGACTAATTACATTTGGTACCGCCTTCCTGTGTTAATAAAAGGGTATGCATTAGAACCATTTTTCAGTGAACAATAATAAAAAACGTGCAAATTATATGATTCACTATATCCTGACCAGAGTCACATTTTTTTAGCAGAGAAAAAAACAATCGTTCTCTATAGCATAATGCTGGTACCTCGATCCTTCAACTTGGGTATGAGATTTTTTGGGTACAAACCTTTGAGTTGTAAGCAACATGTTGAGATTGGTTGCAAGAAGTGGTAAGAAAAAAAGTGGACAAGTAAAGGCTTAGTGGTTAAAGTGTGGAGTTTTAGGATCATAGACTTAAATCCATGGACGACTAAGCTTAGCTGCTTAGTTGTACAAATTAAATAAACGTATGTGTCTCTGGAATAGTATATCTACCAAACAACATAAATGTTCATGTAATTACATGGTAAGACATTTTAACATGGACAGAGAAACTCATTCTTAAGATTACATTTTTTTTTTAAATCTAAATATTCAGTTTAATTAAATTCAGTTTTATTTATGTAGCGCTTTTAACAATGAACATGTCTCAAAGCAGCTTTACAGAACATACAATACAATACAAATGTCCACTATTAATGTTAGAAAAAAAAATCATCAGAAACAAGTCTGGGGCAACCGTGGCAAGGAAAAACTCCTTTAGATGGTAGGAGGAAGAAACCTTAAAAGAAACCAGACTCAATGGGAACCCAACTTTATTTGGGTGACACTTTACTAGAGAGTACTTTTTATAATCATAAAAATGATGAAATAATGTAATATTTATTTTGTAATGACATATAATGATGAAAGTACATCCTGCTGACATCCTCAAAGTCCACATAGGGTTCACATCTTCATTTTAAATACCCCAAATCTTAACAAGGCTTAATCCAACTGGAGCCGGCAATCTCTGGATGCCTCAGGATCCTTGCAGGGTTGGCCTCTGCTTACTGAAGGTCAACCAATGCTGGCACAATCTCTGGATGCCTTTAGGCTGGGTATAAAAATAGAAATCAGTGGACAGGAATTAGTGTAGCTGCTATTCATAATATTAGCAGGCACTAGTTGATGATGTGCCGTCGGTCGGGTGTACTGGAGCATAAGGTTATGGGATATGTTATGTGTATGACTGGCTAAAGAAATATGTATGTAAAATAAAGTTTAGTATCCGAAAACCTGTTAGACCAGTTGAGGTTAAAGAGAACAAAAATTAGAAGTAGAATGCAAAATTTTCCAATTCTGTCCTCTGGAAACAGAAATCTAAAGCTATTTTTAACCACAGACAATAACTTGAAATTTTCCCTTGTTTTATGGGTGCCTATATTTAGCATTGAATGTCGGACATGCCACACTTTGACAATATACACTATAATAAGGCTTTAAAAAATGTAGTTCCAAGTATTTTCACTTTTTTTGCAAAAGGTTTAACGTATTCCATTAAATGCTTTGATGGCATTTACTGCTTACCGCAAGAAGATTCCAACAATTATACTACAGTCAAACATTTATTTTTTCTGTCTTGATCTAAAGTAAACATTAACAGAAGAACTTGACTAGTGTCCTCATAATTATGTGTATTCTTTTGGATGCATAAGAAAATATTCCGTTACACGTTGTAGCAATTTTGTTCATTGTTTTTGCTGGGTAGGTATTTTTTCCTAATTGCTACCTTAAAAAGCATAGAAAAATGCTATACTTAACCTTGAAAGTCAGCACTGCCTATTAAATTAGAGCCTTAGAAAACAATTTAGTCTTTATCAACGGCTCTAGATAAGAACTTGGCAGCCTTTAAGTTCCATCTAGAATGTTTTTCTAAGCTGTCTGAGGCAAAAGCCGAAGAAAAGAAGTTCCCGGGAATGAAGAAAATCCACAAGAAGCTCACTAGGAAGGAGTGAGAGGCTCAGAACAGCTCTGGTAGCACTGTTGTATGGCATTCCGGTCAATCACAAAGCTAGAAGAACTTGTGGAGCTGTTTGAGGCTTTTGATGAAGAACCATGACACAGTGGGCTACTTAATGATTTATTTAAATAGTCAAGATTTAAAACATAGTTGGCATACACACAGATATACTTTATAATGTTGGAGTAAACTGAATGTATACATTTACATTTACAAGCAATTGCGGTTAAGGGTCTTGCTTAGGGGCCCAGCAGTGGCAACTTGGTGGTGATAGGAATCAAACCCTGATTAGCAGTTCAACACCTTAACCCCTACGTTACCACTTCCCTAAAGTGTGGTGTGATAAGATAGTTTAGGGGGCGTTGTCCTTGGTGGCCATTTCTGTAGGCTGTGCTGTGAAGATGCCTGTGATTTTGGCGGTTATTATAAGGAGATTGATGGAAGACAGTAGTTTACAGTAGAGGTCTGCCTTGTAAAAGTGATTTTACAAAATAATGGTAAATCTGACAAATTGACTTCTAAATCTTTTGTGGTCATTTTTGTATAACGTTTCACATTGCATAAACAAAATAAAATAAGTCAAATATTATATTTCATAATGTTAAAGCCCTGCTAGCAAAAAAAAGGTGATTATACGTTAATTAATAACCATAACGCTCAAAACCTGATCAAAAAATGTTGTTTTAGTATAATTGAATAAAAACTTGTGTTTCGGAGAAAGTCGTTTGTGTGTTTGTTTGTTACAGAGATACATTTAAATTAACTTCAGTATATTTAAAAGCAGTGTTTCCTGAGCTTTGTGTAGTCACTGAAAGAAATACACAGTAGTAATAAAATCATGTCTCAGTGGGAAGTTTATTTAACCGCCTCTCCTGTAATAAAAAGCTACCTTAGATTTATCATGATAGAAAACTTAAACAATCTTGGTATGTACTATTGTATTTTTTGTGTGACTCCTGAAAAAGTTTTATGGCACATAAAATTTAGCAGAGGAAGAAGAAATTTAGAAGAGAAAGTGTTGCCTTGGTTAGCTTGATTGTCTGTAGGCTTCTAACCTAATACAGGTAAAAAAAGGCTTACTGTATAGTTAAAGAGACAGGATTTATATGAGACATATAAAGGATTTAAATGAGACATGTGGTATATGTATGAGTATATGAGTGAGTAATTAAGTATTTTAGGACAAGGTTGTGTATTTTTATGTGATATTGGAGTGTAAGAGAAACGCACTGTTACTTTTTCATACCGTAGCCTTGTGCAAAGTTTTTATCTCTCCTTTACTGTCACTCTTATTTACTTTTTCTCTCTATTCAGGGTGTGTTTCAGTGTTTTACACTGCATGCAAATTTTAATGTAGAATTTTGTGCTTGTTCTATTTAATATTTAAAAATAACTTGGAAGGAATCTTGCACATAGCCATGGGAACTAAAAAAGCTGAGGCTGCTGCAGCACCGCATGCTGACAGCTAGGAAATTTAAAATATTAAAAAGCCACTACCGTGGCACAGCTTCACAACCTTAAACCCCGTCCCTGGGCAAAAATATATGTTTCCACAGCTATGATGTTGCAGGACAGATGCTGAGCTGAGCTGGATAATGAAATCGCCGTACATCACACAGAACTGAACAATGATCGCTTGGGTGCTATAGTACTGTTGACCACAACTTATAGTGCAGGAAAGGTGTACTTCCAAAAACAGCATCTATTGAAAAAGCTTATTTATAGCAGTATTACAGTTTTCTGAAATGCATCATCTTAGTCCTTTTTCCAGAGGACAAAAATAAGCCTGGTTTAGGGATGTTCATTAAATTTCTTTTGGGCATGAGAGACTTATGACCAACAACATTTTTAATAACCAGACAATCCTACCAAAGTCAAAGGTCTTCATCCGAAAAGAAAAGATGAAGCATTCTAAATCCCCTCCATTAAAATTCAAGAGGCTTACTATTCCACCAGTGATTGCTGTGACCAACCTGTTCCTAAACCTAATTCTGTGGTCCACTCCTGCCCCAGTGTTGGCATTATTAAACTATCTGTTCTTATATGAAAAGAAAAAGTAAGTTTGGTATGTCACTCTGGAAGCTGAGGCAGAGGAAAGGGCCTGTAAAGTGAAGGTGTATACAATAGAGTTTGGTGGCTTTGTTGCCAATTCTACTACAAGGCTCCTAAAAGAAGTGGACATCAGTGGGCAGGCCCAGAGGAAGACTGTCAACTCTCCACAGTCAGTAAAACAGCAATCACTGCACAAGAAGAAAGAAGATAGCATAAGGAATCAAGTGATCAATCCATCTTCTTGCAACACACCCAGGTCTGTCTGATCAACCTGTGGTGGACCTGCCTTGTCAGAGGGTGTCTTGTGATGCTGTAAATGGCAAAAGTATCTAGTGAAACCAGGGTGCACAACTGAAGATGTGTCATATAGAAAGAAAATCACTAAGTGATCAGCAGTACCATGTCCCAACCTAGATGATGCCTCAAATCCCACTTAGGTATAGGGAATCGTTTGGGATTGTAACAACTAGAATTTGTGTTTTTACCCTGCCTACTAGGCCTGGTGGTCCTGGGAATTGGGCTCACAACCTTTTCGTTAGCAGCATATACTTGAGTACTGATCTACCCATTGCCTACTAAGACACTGAGTGACCGACTACCCCCACTTTTGCCATAGCAGACAGCAAAGGTAGCTAAACTATTTATAATATGATGAGCGATGGGTGCAGAGTGCCGAGTGAAAGGGTTGCCCCAGTTCTGTACAGAGTAAACTAAGGCTTTGTTGGTTATAAGGTACAGTTGTTTTTTTAAGATATTTTGGTACTTGCAGGACAGTGAGGAGGTGTCCCTTTCATGGAAATCCAGCCATGTGTGATTGTACCAGCCTGCCTTCCATCCATTAGTTTTGAATATAGGGTAAAGATATTAAAAGAAGCAGAACTAAAGTAGGCTTAGACCTTCTTGTTAAATAATGTCATGTCTGTTAGCCTCAATCACATGCTAAGCTTCTAAATGAAGTAGACGTGGGGAAGTGGTAATTCCCAGCACCACCAAGCCACCACTGTTGGGCCCCTGAGCAGACCCTAACCCCCAAATGTATAAAAAAGATGCATGTAAGTCGCTCTGTATAAAGGCGTCTGCCAAAATGCTGTAAATGTAGCGTCTTTTAGGACATCGTGTGTTAAGCATTTACTTAATTTTAAGACTGGAAAGCCCTATCTTAAAACTCCTGATCTTTCTTTTCCCTGATTTCTAACACTTTTAATGTATATTTACATCACTAAGCAAGGCAGAAGGATAATTACTCTGCTGTGCAGTTTTCTTTGTAGTTGGCTGTTATAATGCACAGTGTGACATTGCGTAGCAAATCACAATAGCTTTGTGGTCTATTTTAGTGACTTAACTCTCGCCTCAAAGAAAAATCACAGACAGCAAGTTGGTAATTAACTTGTGTTAAACGTGTGTTAAAGACATTCATAGCACAAGTATGACCCTAGTGTACTTAGAGTATTTTAAGTGTATCTTAAGCGAGACGATTATTTTACACTCAACACCATAAAACAGTGGTTTAGATTAGTGGGCACCACCAAGCTGCCAATAGGAGCTTGATGAATGCTGTACAAGAAAAATGTGTGTTTGGCCAACCAGAAGTTGGGAGATCCCAATTAACTTGGGATCTGTCTGAAAATGCATATTTTCGTATTTAATAGTAAGGCAAGTAGTGTGTCCGACACTAATATTCGAAAAACAGTATGCAAACAAAAAAAACCCCCAGAAAACCTACTATTTTTGCTCGGATCATAAAGTGTGCATACGATGGACACCATTGTCCCAAAAGCCCACAGGGTAGATGGCTTGTCGTATACGAAAGTGGCGGAAAGCAGCAATGTGGAACTTTGATGTGATTTTAAGTAGCTAAAAATCGTTGTGGTTAAATAAACATGATGTAACTTTGAATTTACGCTGTTGAGGCATTGTATGGCACATTAAAATATCAACATGTTCATCCGAACTATATTCGTTTTACCCGTAATTAGACTATCAGGAACGTCGTTTTTTTAACGGTCAGGAAGTATGTACTAACACAAAAGTAGTGCATACTTAAACAGTATGTGATTTCATAGAAAGTTATGTCTTTAAACCTTCCACCATTATGTATCTGAGCGATTTTACAGCTTTTGATTGAACACACCTGATCCAGACAAACAGCGGTGGGTAGAGTTAGGGTAATTGGAGAAACAGATTGCCTACACCCTGACCCAGAGTCTTTAAGAAGTCTGTTCTTGTGTTTAAACAAATGGTTAAATCTGCTTAGGTTTCAAAAATGATTTGAATGATTTTACTGGCTAACATGCACAACTGCCAGAACAGTCACATGGTTGCTAATTTAACGCGGGAAGTGACTGTAACACACAAATGACTGGTTTTCTTCAGCATTAATTCAAACACAACATGAGTCGCAGTAGACTAAAGCCCTTTTACATCAATTTTCTTATTATTTTAATAGATTGGATAAACAGATTTATAGCTGTCTTTGGTCATTCAAGGGATTGTTTATTAATCACTCAATTCATTGATTCTCTAATTTCCTATCTTAGCCTTTGTAAATTCTCTGCTCAAACCATCTTTTAGCCTCTCTCTCTTTCTCTCTTACTCGCAAAATAGATGGAATATACCTGACAATTATATATCTGACAATTTAATTCACGGAATGGACTGTAACATTATTTATAAAACATTTATTTATACAGTGCACAAGTGACATTACACTTCTCTAGAGGACTGCTTAGGTCAAGAAAATGTAGGTAAATTGAACCACTACAATTTAAGTATTTCTACTCTAGACTTCCACTCAAAACAAGAGTAATATTTTTTTTACAATTTTCAAAACAGACTCACAGTGCTATATCATAAATGTAAAGTGGAAATATAATTTCAAAATGGTTTTCTGGGCCAGAAACTTTAAACACATCAGGTGAAGGGTGGTAATAAGCTGCTCCAGATTTCTGTTATTTATTTTAGCACAATAGCACAACACTGCTTCATATGCTTTGTAAAGACTGAAAGGAGTCAATTGGTCTGTGCCCCGAGTTAGAATATGTCAAACATGCTGGATTGTGTATAATGTGTAACTCACCACTATAGTGCTCCACCCTGGGCAATCCAGGAATTAAATTGTTACACCATGCACACATATGTGCAGTTTAGAGATTAGGCCAGAATAAATTAACAATAACATTAGCTGATGATGCTATTTTAAATACATTTCAAATGGTCTTTTTTTAATTAAGTCAGTAATGTTTATAATGTTGTAATGCTAACGCGATTCTTTTTTCTTTCACTTCCTGTCAGTGTGCCAGATCATGTCAAAAGGGGTGGTGGCAGTCCTGGGTCCATCCGCCAGCCCGGCTTCCAACTCCATCATCAGCAATATCTGTGGAGAGAAAGAGGTAAGTGCTGACTCTTTGTTCTCTATGAAAAAATTTGCTGTAGCTTATTACTGAACAATTGTTTATATCATTGTTAATATTGTTGTTATGCACGAAAGCCAATCAAATCCTGTAAACTCTTAGCTAACACCTCTATCTGTTCTGGGTCTCTTTCTGATAAAAAAATATTTCTGTATAATTAATGCTAATCCCAAATCTATTTTGTTTCTGTTTTGAATTACATTTGTGACTTGTCAGCAAACACAACTCACTGAATATCTCTAAATTATGTATTAATTTCCTGATGCACGGTCTGATGTTTTTGCAATGCCTCGCCTCTGAATGCCGAGATGCTCACGCTTCCCGAGGATAAATTACACAACTGATAAATAATCAAACACGGTTGCTCAAACTGGCCTACCGACTGAGAATCTTTTCTGAACTTCTTTATTATTCACCTCAACCTCAGCTTACCTCGGAAAGCGGACATCAGGAATAAATATTCATTTCCACGTCCTACAAATTAATTCTCCTGTCACGTTTAGAGGGGCTGACACAAAGTTTTTAATGTTTACATCAGCTGTAATCTGTGATCATGAATATTTATACAGATGTATTTGTTTGTAGGGCAGGCAGAATGTTTTTTGTTGTCCTGAATACGGTAGTGATGGCTGGGCATGTAAATGTATCTGTGTAGAGGAAAAACCTAGGGTGTATTATGGGTTAGAACATTAGAAGGGCCATTTGGTTCCATTTGGTTGGAATTAAACTCTGTAGGGCTTTGACCCTATAGGATCTGAGTTTGATACTCCTGCTATGCTGTATAGAGAAATAAATGTTTTTTTCAATTGTGAATGATATAAAAATATGTTGGTATAAGCAGACATTTGCTTAGTGTCCATCAGAACTGGGCGCTCAAGGCACAGAACAGGAAATCTCATTTGTCTGTGTGATTCAGAGCTCAGGATTCCTTCCCTGCACTGCATGCCTTCTTACTGTATCCACGTTAACCAAAAGCTGATTTCAGATTAGCCATTATGAGTATTGATGATATATGTGACTCCTGGGTGTGAATGAGTTTTCTAGCATCTAAGTTATTACAGCATAGCAGCAACATGGCAGCTCGTCAGTAACCTCCAGCTCCGCTGTACAGTATGGCGGCATTATCTCACTTTAATCTATTTGTGTTAATGTAGCGTTTTAGTAAAAATCCAATATGCCTGACCTTTTCCTGTGATAAATGCAGAGTCTTATAATGTGTTTACAGCCTGCTGTTCAAGTGCAAGTGGTAATCTTACAGAATCTAGTTAAGGATGCATAGCGAGTATGTAATTCTTAAATTCATTTCTGATCACAGACATGACTGTAGGCATGTAGGCAGAGGTCCGTCCTATTTAGGTGCTTTTCTGACCTTGGACTTTAGCTCATTTTTCTTGTAGACAAAAAAAGAAGCATTGAGGTTTCTTTGGATCAGCTTGTTTAATCTGTATTTTATTTAATAGCTTTATTTACATTTGCATTTGCAAATTGGCAGATTCTAGAGCGACCTTGATTTATTTTAAACTGGGCAATCGAGGATTAAGGGGTCTTGTATAGGGGCCCAGCAGTGGTAGCTTGGTTGTACTAAGAATTGAACCCACAATCTTCCGGTTGGCAGGTCAACACCTTAACCACTAGGCTACTACCTCTCCGCATTTAGCAGACTCCCTTATCCAGAGCGACTTACATTTATCTCTTTTATACAACAACTGAGCAATTGAGTGTTTAAGGGCCTCTCTCATAGGTCCAACAGTGGTAAGTTGGTGGTGCTGGAAATTAACCCCTGATCTTCCAATTAGCATTCCAACACCTTAACCACTGCAGTACCACTTTATGTTTATTTATATAGCACATTTTATACACAGTGGTAATTCAAAGTGCTTTACACAAGAAAACCAGAAGAATTAAGATTAAGGCAAAGATTTGAAATGAATAAAAGTAACATAAAATAATTACATTATAACAAGGACTATAAAATGATTATAGTCAGTTGGGACGTAGCACATTGCTTATTTATTGAATGCAGAACTAAACGGATGTGTTTTAAGTCTGGATTTAAAGACAGCGAATAATTTAGCACATCTGATCTCTTCTGGTAGCTGGTTCCAGCTGCGGGCTGCGTAATAGCTAAAAGCTGATTCTCTTTGTTTAGAGTGAACTCGTGTTATGTCTAACTGACTTGATCTTAATGATCTGATTGATGGGCATATCTGAAATGTATTTAGGTCCTAGGCCATTGAGTAATTTATAAATGAGTATCAGTACTTTAAAATCAATCCTAAATATTATTAGCAGACAGTGTAAGTATCTGAGGACCGGTGTGATGTGATCAGATTTTCTGGTTTTTAGTCAGAATCCTGGTGCCAGTGGTCTTTTTGGAAAGGACAGTCAGGTGTGTATTACAATAGTTCACTCTATTGTGTCTCCAGGTCCTGACTAGGAACAAATCTTGTAATTCTGGCAGTGTTTCTGAGGTGGTGGCTTAGTGGTTAAGGTGTTGGACGGATACCAGAAAGACCAGGGTTCGATTCCCAGCACAACCAAGCCACCACTGTTGGGCCCCTGAGCAAGCAAGCCCTTAACCCCCAATTGCTGTATATATCTTTTATACAACTATAGTTTTATAGTTGTATAAAAGAGATAAATGTAAGTCGCTCTGAATAAAAGCGTCTGCCAAATGCTGTAATAATTCCTGACTTAATTAGTGCTTGTTTGACCCCTAGAATTAGGGTATGCATTCACCCTAAGAACTTCATCTTTGTTTCCAAAAGCAATGACTTGGTGGTGGTCTAATCACTAGGCCCAACGCATGACCGCAAACAGATCAGGCAACATCATTAAATAGTGATTCAGCCTTACAAATATTAATTCAATAATAAGCTGCTATCTTATTATTTTTGGAGTATAGATGTAATAAGCAAGCTCATGTTAACAAATTTGAAAAAATATATACAACTGTAGCTAAGTTGGATAAAGTTGGTTTCCATCGCTGTGACTGTGCCACTCATAAACAAATCATAGGGCAGGGTGATTCCTGCCCAACTGGATCTCTTTCATCACATTACTGTATTCCCCTTGCAACAGTGTCCACTGATAATTAATAAAATAAAATAAAAATTGGGGGGGGGGTTTCATTTGTGGCAAATGAATCATAATAATATTGGAATTATAACTATTCTAATTTAGTTCAGTGGATAACCTTGATTACAATTAAATCTTGATTTCAGTTTTGTCCACTTGGACAAATTAATTTATTAAAGAAGCTGTTGATTTGCTGGCACACAGCTGCTAGGCTAAAAGTATGAAGGTACTGTATGTTGGAACAAAGCCAGTCAGATTATATCGAAATGGACAGCCTAACTTCTATTTCCCATACAAGCCCTATTATTATTATTTTTTACCCTTTTCTGAGCAAGGATCCAATCTATTTGACCCTCCATAATGTCTTTTTGTTTGAGTTACATTAGCGACAGGTCTGATGCGCTGATCACTAGTTAGCCTGCATGGATTTGCAAAAGCCCCTGCCAAGTTCTCTAGCACAGAGAAGCGAGTGGAGGTGAGGCTAGGTCTTTGAGGCTGGGTACAAAGATGGGTAAAAACGTTTTTACTGACGGTAAATTTACTCGGAAGCCTTTTGCTTATGTCTGCAATTCTAAGAACCTACAAGAAGACCGGCACTGATCATTAGAGGTTTTATAGTTTATAAGAACATTTCAACAATTTCAAGCTTTACAAGAGAGACAAACAGACAAAAGGGTGCTAAACTATACCTCTATACTGCCGAAGTACAGTTTGGTCTTATTACTAAGGTGTAAAAGCACAAAATATTCCGATATACAGTTTATTTTACCATCTTAAATATATTCTAGGGTTTTATTCGCCACTTATCTTGAATTATTAATGCTACTTTTCTGAGACGAAGCAAGATTATAACGTTTATTTCTGCTTAACGTTGTGTTCTTTGGGACAGGGGAATAGATATATAAGCAAACATTGGCTCTCGAGTGGTGCAAAAAAAACCAAAAAAAAAACCACTCGGCCTGTTATAAGGGGCTCACAAGTTAGAATCCCAGTGGTGCCATAGCCATCTGTAAAGAGGAGCAGAGGCAGCAAAACTGGCCATGTTTGCAACATCAGTAGCCAAATGTGAATATCTGTAACTTTGTGTATGGGAAAGAGGGTAGATATTGCTTTCACTTCCTTTTCTGTTGCAGAATGTGCCTCGCCGTTGCTTAGAACCACAAACTTAAATGTTTTTTGTTGAGATTTTAACTAATAGACCAACACAAATTAGCACATATTTGTGAAGCAGGTAAAAAGGTTTAGTAAGGATGTTGATCGCCCTCTCATGACATGCCCTCTGTTGCTCATCTGCCTGCATGTGAACAATAGACAGGTGCAGCCTACTCATCTGTACACTCATAATTAGTGGTAAACAGCTGTTGTCAGTTGCTTCCCTGACCCCCTCTTTTTTTCTTGATGATATCCGTTGCAGACTTTTGGGATGTTTACACCCATGTTTGCTCTCTTTAATGCGATCAAATGGACAGACTCTTTGATTTACATTTGAGCTATTTCTAATTTAACATGTAATAAATATCTTGATTCCGGCGCATTTGTGTGAATCTTTCAGAAAGATTGTTCATAGATCATCAGTCCTCAGTGATCCAGCTAAGCCTTACAGCTCTGTGGCACAGAATTATTACTGTATGTTTTATCAAGATGTGCAAACAGTCAGTCTTTTTTCCAGTATGAGAGTTTTGCTTGAATTTGGGAAAATAATCTGTGCAAGAGACAAATATTGACATGGGATGTTATCGAGGTTTGCTAAATCAGCCAATAAAAGGAAGTTAAATGAATCAAGACGAGACAAGGCCTCTTGTTGACACGCGACAGTCATTCTCACATTCTGGCCTTTTTCAAACTCTTGCCATGTACACATGTGGATGTGGATCCGCATTACACACTGCATGTGGAAGCTTTGCTACTTGCCTGAGGGTCATTTAACTGAAACTGGTAGTGGACACGGACGGGAAGAGAGGTTTGTTTCTCCAGCTCTGAGTGGAATCGCATATATGTTTCTCCATGTTAGTCGTGTTCCCCAAATATTCAAAATTGAAGACCACAAATTTTGCAAACAGCCTAGCTCTTATTAACGGCACACACGGAATAAATAGAGCAGAGATCATATCCATAACTTCACATTTACTTGGGTTACCAGAGTTGATGATATCCCACTCTTCATAACAGCATCATAAACCACAGAAGTGCGTAAATATCTCTTCTTCTTTTTAATAATCAGAATACAAAACAAAATGGTGGTAAAGCAATCAGTGGACTATAGATCTGGCTGGATAATGTTCAGCTGTGTTGAGTCCTTCTCAAAGTCACAATGGGATTTAGTTTTTATGGTTCTTAACCTGATGCATTTGATACTTCCCAGTGTCAACCGAAATCTATGCTTCATTATCCTATATTAACCTTTAGATTGAAAAGTAATCCTGTATACTCCTTTTATTCTGCAACCACAGACTCGTCACTATTTCCTCGGTTAAGCTAGTGTGTAGACCATAATACAATCAATGGAATTCATAAATCGGTCATTTCATTAACTGAATTTGCTGTATGCACAAGCCTATTTCCTTATTGACTTTTAAAACAGTTATCTGGAATGTATTTTTAACATTACATTATTGCTCCACTGGAACGAGATTCAAACACTGTACCAGCATGACAATGCTCCTGTGCACAAAACCCCAGAGTTTCAAAACAACATGCTGTGTTGTAATTTGTGTGGAAGAAGTCGAGTGTTCTGCCTCGAACTCAACCCCAATAAACGCCTTTGGGATAAACTGGACAAATTTTAATATCCATGCTTCCCAATTTCAGGAAAAGCATTTTCAGAACTGTGGATGTTTGCATTAAAATAAAAATGGGACCTAATCTGGAATAAGGGTTAAAAAAGGTCAGGTGTCCCAAAACTTTTGTTTACATGGCACATGCAGTTTTTAATAAAAAAAACAGCATAAAGGGTGTCAGTAAGAAATCACAGCAAAAGATGGATGATTTTGAAAGACTTTTACGTATTGGGATCAGTTAGAATAACCTTGCATTTATTTACAGGTAGAATAGATGGTGTGATCTATTATTAAACAGGAGTTTTGTTTCTCTGGCACACAAGGTGCAAGTAGCAGGTGTAAGATCTCGTTATACCCTACTTTGCCATATGGCATGAAATTAGCATAGTTCCTCTTGGAATTGGAAATCTTACAAATGGAGTGTTTATTCACATACCGCAAGTGAAATTAAGTTGGACGCTTGCAAGATGCTCACTAGGGAGGCAAGTTTAACCCAGGGCCCTGATGGCAGAAGTCCTTGTGTTTGAACAGCGATTATTGTCAGCTTTTTTAAATATTTCATTAAAGCAACCACACAATATGTGTTTCACACACAACTTAAAGCTAAGTAACCAAACATGTTAAAGGCCTTTTATTCAGGAGAACCACAGGACTACATCAGATAAGTAGTGGAAGATAGGTAATATGTACAGTTACTTATAAGATGGGTTATTTATTCAAAAAAAATGTTGAAATATGTCAAATAACTTTTAAAGATTAAAAATACATTATAATACATTGTAAACTAATTTACACTATTGTAATATTGTGGTATCATGTGACGATGTGAGGTACTTCATTAAATTAGAATTAGAACTCTCTTGTTTAACTGGTCAAGTTACACGTTCCATAAACAGTCTTTTATTTGTTCATCGAGGAAAAATTAGAGTTTATATATTTAGTTTCTAAAATCTACCTTTTAAATCGTTGGACTTGCCATCGTTTTCAACACTATAGAACAGACTTTTTAACATTTAGGAAGTACGTACTGCGTATGCGATTTCAGAAATTGCCGTTGACTGTGCGTGCTTGTGTTTGAACGCCCACACTACTTGGATGAAAATTTACCAAAGCCAATCATCATCAGTTATGTGGTTATCTCCTACCTCACCCCACACGCACCAGAGGGAAAAAAAAGTCTACTCGGATGAAAACTGCTTCAGTGAGCTTAATCATAGCAACGCCATATTTAAATCTTAGTTACGGTAATGCCATTGTAAAGATAACTTGTTTGGTAATTGTTACAGGAAAAAAAAAGACGTTATTCCCATCAAAGCACTAACATTTACATCATTTAGTCTATCCGTATACAAAGTGACGTACCAAACTACTGAGTCGTATTATTAAACAGCTCAAACACTGTTAAGCTAGATCAGAAAGAAAAGTGTAACTTTCCAAGTAAAGATGACACCTAGTATTATCGGGAGCAAGACAACTTCTGACTGAAGTTGCTACTTATCTAATTATCTGTAAGAGTTAGATGGTGAGACATTTCATTAGCCTTGCATGGATTCATTAGCAATAGCTTTGCCAGTGAGAGATGGAGAGGACAACAGGAGAAAGGGTAAGACAGAAATGATACTTATTTTAAAATCACATTGGATAAGATGTGCAGTTGGGTAATAAAAAAAGAACAGAAATCCTAAAAATAACATAAGTATTAATTTTTCTTTTGTATCTGATTACAGAAGTACATAATTACATAATCATCACTAAGTACAAGTAAAACTTAATTGATCAAACTTAATTTACTTGATTAATTGAAAAAATAATTAATCAAGTAAAATTAGTAATGTTTAAAGTTACTTGAGTAAGAGTTATACATGATAGAATGATAAGACTCCTCAAGTAGTGAGTTACTAGTTACTTTGAATCTGATTAAATGAAGGTAAAATTATGAAAAAATACTAACAATCCACTACATAAAAGGAGACGAAAAAGACTTCTGGACGAAAAAGAAGTTAATGTTTTAGATTTTACATTAATTTACAGTAAGGTTAAAGTACCTATATTTGCAGAATCACCCTTAAATAGTCATTATCATGAAACTTACCATAACATTTCCTTAGTTTGGAACTGTCTTTCCTGTACAATGATTTGGTGGCATAAAAGGCATTGCATCATATAACTGTTCGTTTTAATGTGTATATAGATATTTATTTTGATTGAAATTAACTGGAGTGAAAGTAAAAGTAGGGTCAGTTATTCTACTCCTTAAGGTACTTTTTTTCCCCCCAAAATATCTAGTAAATGTAACATTTTACTTCCCACCTTCCCAGCCAATCTCACATAATAGAGATCACATAATAGATGCAAATAATGATCTACAGAAAGCTAATAAACTAAATGATTTCTACCTCCGGTTCCAAACTCATGATTTCTCTGATCAATCAGAATCTGTTGTAAATTCTCTGATAGACAATATGGACACTAAAATAGCGGTAAATAGTTATAAGCCACAAACATTGTTTCAACAGTTATGTATGAATAATTCTACAGGGCCTGATGGGATCTCTGAACGACTTTTAAAAACAAATAACTGTAAAAAAAAATACTGTAGAACTCACTCTGGTGTGGTGTACACTTTCTCGAAAAGCCCCATCCTTCTAAAAAACGGTGAGTTTACACCAATTGCACTGAAATCAGTTGTGATAAAATGCTTTAAGAAACACATTGTATCCATATTGAAAATGAAGGTTCCTCAAAACTATATCCATGGAAGACGCAGTAAGGAGTATTATCCATTTAGTTTCTAAGAATCTAGAAGACCCAAAGTTATATACATACCTTCTTTGTATTGATTTTAGCTGATTTTAACACTGCACAACCATTTTTATTATTGGAGAAACTGAAACAGATGGCTGTAAATCCTTATATTATAGCATGTTTTTTCCTTTTAAATAGGCAGAACCCAATAGGTTAAGGTCAAAAAGATAATCTCTGACTTTCTTTATATAAGTAAAGGGGTACCTTAAGGGTGTGTAAGTTTACCAGTTTAGCTCTTCACTATATCTCTATTCACAGATAGCTGTGTGAGCAAAAACAACTATTACATTGTTTCATAGAGCTTTAAATTGCGAAGCAAGTGGCATTATAATATAAAAATCTTGAAAAAAGTGTGCCATGTTGCTGACTGAGCAACAAGTAAATAAAAACTTGGATATTACATAATGTAGTGCTAACACACATACATATCTGTATGTTACATACAAAGACAGTCTAGACAACTGTGTGCTTCCAACTTTGTGGAAACAGTTTTTGGAAGAAACACTTAGGCGTGTGTGCTAGTAAAGTTCCCAAAAAGTGATTAGATGTATGCATACGCTATATTTAAAATGCCATTCTTACTGAATTTGCTGAAAATTGTCAAATACCATGCTGACAATTATAAATAGTTTCATAATACAGATAATGTTAAAAAGTAAAGTAAATTATTAATAAATAAAGAACAGTTTGTACATCTTTAATATAGCCAATATTGTTTTATTGCTAATTGAGTTTGAAGAATTTATCTTTACATCGAATAAACTAGCAACCTTATACGACCAATTAAACAGCATTAAATTAAGCCCAGTTATATCATTGTGTTATCGTGTGTGTACAAATACAGTAATTTCTAAATCTTGGTAATTCTTGACACTTATGTATCCATCCATCTATTTTCTGTAGTGCTTATTTTACACATGGTTGCCAAAAGAATTCCCTCACAGGGGATTTGGTGCCTTAAAGGTGAAGGACATTGTAGATGGGGTAGTGACCCTTTATATGGCACAATAACATAGACACCTATTTACACGCAATGGGCAATTTAAAGTTACCAATCATCCTTTAAAACATGGCTTTAGACTGGAGAATAATGTACCAAAAAAATGCTGAATGCTGCCAATCCTTGGATTAATAATTGTTTGGAGGTTGTGCAGGTGGACTGTGTGGTTTAGCCAGAGGGCAGTGTTATGTTAAAGCTAATTGATCACTTGCCTGCCTAAAGTTGGGGCCATTTTCAAGCCATAGCACTATTAAAAGTTATTATGCATGAAATAAAATTGCAAGCAAATGCCTTTTAGGTGGTTAAAGTAACAAAAGCTAAAGTTCAATAATATAGGAAACATAAAATGTATTGAATTATATAAAGATGGCTGGACATTGTGAGCAACGTATAGTTTTGTTGACGTTATGGTACACTACAAAAAAAATACATTATAAATTTTAGTTCATTCTTTTTATTTTAAGCCATGATACAAAACAAACAATGTCCTAGAAAATAAGGACCGGAAGGTTATAAAGGTAAACTGTTAAACTTCTAGCTTTGCTTATATTGTACAGTAGATACACTATATGGCTCAAAGTTTGTGAACATGCGATCATAACAGACCTATTACAGATTCATTCCCACTTTTTCTGCTATGATTAAGGTCACTTTCTTGAAGGTGAAAGTGTGGCTGGTGGAATATAGTGTATGTTTATTCAGCTACAATGAAGGCACTGCTGTTGGGTAAGGTGGTCTGGGGTGCAGTAGGTAATCCATTTCATCCTAAAGGTTTTTGATGGATTTGAGGTCAGGGGTTTGTGGAGAACACTTGAATTTTTTTTGTGCCCCTTGTGCTCGAGGGGCACAATCATGTTGGAAGAGTGGTTTCTAATAAAGGGGGAATGTAATGTTAGAGAATACAAAGACATGCCATACAATTGTGTGTGTTTAGATTTGTGACAGCAGATTGGAGAGAAACCACATATGAGGCCATATTGGCAACCCTTGGCCATAATTTAAAAACAATATGTATGATATAGCAGCTGGTTGTATTCGAAAGCAAAAATCCTATTTTGGAAACTTTCTAATCTTTTTCTATATCTTTAGTGTGCAATAGAGAAAGAAAAAGGGAAAACAAATGCAAATAGAAAGAGAGACCGTTCGCATCAGGATCACATGTTCCCAGTGGTTGCATGGCCATTACCCACTCATCATTGCTCCAATCCAAAATATCCCATTCGAACCCATCATGTCAGTTCAATCCATCCTTGCTACCGGCATCTCTATTACTCTCTGATGGTAAGTGATGGAAAACCAATTGGGGACACAGGAGTGTACAAGTTTGGTACATGGTCACACAACATCACGCAGACAGGCAATCTGGAGTGATAAAGAAGCCTGCTCCCAGGATTCATTGTGTCCTCCATGATCTCCTTCAGGCACCACCGAGTCCTGACTCACCCACACGTCAGCACATTTAAACTAAAACCCAACAAAAACACTTGTCTCTGAGGGACATACAACAGGATGTATTTCTAAACCAATCGCTTTTTTCCATCAAGGTTTCTTTGAAGGTCTTTCTGTTTTATCATTTTAGATTTTATATACACTATGGCCAAATGTATTGGGACACCTGACCATTACATTCATATCCGTTTTTATCCTATTCCAGATTTTAGTCTCACACTTCCACCTATAATAACCCCCTCACTTCTGGAAAGACTTTTCACTAGATTGTGTTGTGTGACTGTGTGGCTTTGTTTATTCAGTCACAATAGTATTAGTGAGATCAGATACTAATGTTGGGTAATGAGATATGGGGTGCGTTCGTTGTTCAGTTCTACCGTTCCTTCACTTCAACCTTCAAATTCCTTTAACTTCAACACCCCATAGAGCCCAGGGGCTTTGTGCACAGGGGTATTGTCATGCTGGAACAGTGTTCAGGTGTCTAAATTATATTTAAGGAATAGTCTAAAGCTACAAATTCATTCTAGACAACTGTATGCTTCAAACAGTGTGGTAGTTAGTGAAAAGTTATGGTTGTGCTGATAAAGTGTCCATTAACCTTTGACAAAATGTCACATTCTAAAGTTTTACATTACTATGTTAGATATACAGCACAGAAAAATTACTTTTTTCAGCTTGTTAGAAAGCAAGATCAACTTTACAGAATCCCTGAAGCATAAAGGTTTTAAGACTACTGAGCTTCCACTGTGTTTAGGACATAGCATGTTCTTAGGTGTTTTATACCTGGTATAACATCACAAATTGTAAATCCACAAACATTTGTAGACACCTGACCGTCTCACCCATGTGGTTTAGGTCCCCAATTTTTTTAAAACAAAATTTAGAACATGGCTTTGGGGATTTGTTCATTCATCCACAAGCACATTAGTGAGGTAAGAAACTCCTGATGAAAGAGACGGTCTGGGATACAGTCATTGTTTTCATTCATCCCCACAGTGATCAGAGACATTAGGATTATCAAACCGTTCCTCGTGTGATATGCCAGTAATAAAGCCAGAGCATTGTTTGGGAACTACATCTAAATGTGAGGGTCAGATTGTCACATACTTTTGGCATATAGTATTTAAAACCAGGTGCATGTTTGGTTAATGATGTGGAATGTCATTGAAAAAAGATGGAGATTTTTAAAGCACATATATTCAGCATCTTATGACTAGCCTCTTTCACAAAGCATCCAACCTTTGACTTAATGATTTTTTTTATGGTTGAAAAAACTTTAGCAAATAAATGGCCATGTTTTTTCTTTTTTGTTTATAATAAGCTTTGATTGTCCCTGGGTAAAATAAACTACTATTGATGTCATTCTGTGGTAATAAATTAGATTGTTGTTTGATAACTACATTGAAGATTCTAGAAAAATTTTGTTAATACTTTTTCGTGAAATGAGTTGAAAGCTTTTTTTTTGATATGTATCGACTTTTTTACTTGGCACTGAAATCAAAAGTAAAAACAGTGTCAACAATCAAGTGTTTCATTACAATTATAACTTATTTGTCTGCATAAGGTCCCATATGTGAAGGTGGCCCCAGAGGACATACTGAAGGTGCAATTTCCTCGTTTCACCACACTCGACCTCAGACCTACCAACACCGACATCAGTCTGGCTGTAGCTGGTCTCCTTACCTTCTTCAACAGCACTGCATCTTGCCTCATCTGTGCCCAGGCCAACTGTAAGTAACAGCACAAATTTCCACTGGTCTATGTTTCTACATATATAAATGCAAAAAGGATTTCATTAAACCGTGTTTTTTTATTCCATTTTCATTGCCCTCATTTTTCCTCACTTATGATTTCTAATGTTAAAAAAATAGAATATCCATTGTGTTTTTATTAACACATCAATCTACTATTTACATCAATCTATTACATAAACTAATATAAACTACTGTACAGTATACCCAGTATATATAAAGTATTTTATATTTTTCATATTAAGACCAATTCTTTGTGAACAATTTGTAAAATCTTGCTTGATCTTTAGGAGTTATAGCTTTATCACAAACCCTATTTATTTATTTGGTTGACACTTACTATAAAACAACCCATGTTTATTCAAGTGTACTTTGAATAATATGGTGTAAAAGGTCTGTGCCTTGGGGTGGCTTTATCTTTAAAGTAATAAAAGTCCTGGAAGTAATTTCCATTGTAAGCTTCGGTGTCTCTAAACAGATATTAGTAACTGACTTTGACTTACCTAAAGTCTTTGAACGCTTGCCTTTGCACAATGCCCCTGAGCTCCATGCAGACGTAGTGGGTAATGATCAGAAGAACATGGCCATGACCTCAACCCCACTGAACACCTTTAAGATGAATTGGGAAGCTGACTTGCACCCAGATATTCCTGGCATGATTGTGATTGTATTCCACAGCTAAAAACTCCACAATAATAATAAAAAAAAATGATATTAAAAAAAAATCAAAACGTCAAAATAACTTTTAGTAATAAAAAATTATCAAATTTTTCCACCTTCGTTTATCATGACTTGATTATAAAAATGTACAAAATACTGAAATGAAGACAATACAATTTATTTGCTTACTGTCGATTCTGCTTGTTAGTCATTAAAAAGCAGAAAGTCATTCATATTTTTTAGTATTCTTACTTTAATATAACACTTTAAGGCAAACCCAGTCTATGTACAGTTTCTGTTTGCAGTGAAATATTGTGCATCCTGATTGTGCAGCTGTAAGATAAAAGTTATTAGGATTGGTTATTATATGATTTTCTCCCGCCACAGTAATAAAATGCTATTAAACCTCTACATTCACATGACAAGAATAATTAACGCATGTCGTTTTGATTGTTCATTTATGATCAGTTTAGTGTTGTGTCCTTCAGGAAGCCATTATGCATGCTGTCCCACTTATTTACTATCAAACTGCAGGAACCAATAGTGACGAAAATTCCGGTCTTCCGGTATGTCTAATAAACATATTTGCTTATCAAAGATATAAGAGCTGGCAAACAGAATGGTATGACGCACATGCCGAGAAGTGCTTTTCAATTCTAACATGAACACAGGCAACCTGTGAGGTCTGCTTATGTCCTGTCCCTTCCAGGACAGAGACTATTTATATACTGTAGGCCGGAGTCAAATGTGACAGCTAGTTAATATTTAAGTCATTTTCATTCAAAGCTTAGTTAGACGTTTTATGCTTTCATATTTCAATTATTCAAATCAACCGCTTCTAGGTAATGCTTCCTACAGTAGGTTGCCATGTTCTTTAGGTGCCCAGGACAAAGATTTTTCAATAATGGCTTTTCAATAAAGGTTCATTAAGACATAGTTTGCCAAGTATGGTAGTAAAGAACTAAAGTCTTTAACTTAACCCTTTCTGGACACTGCCGTCACCTCAGGCCTTCTTGCTCAACATCAGAGCCTAATCGTACTTTCAATCATGTGGCTACAGAATCTAGTGGAAAGTCTTTCTAGAACAATAAAAGATATTATTCAGAATTTATTGATATATATTTATTTATTTTTTAAACTGATACTGATTATTTGCAGGTTTGTAAGAATGAAAACTAATATGCATGACTGATATCTTTTTATTGTTCTACATTGGTTTTTTGATACAACGATAACAACAGTACTAACAAGCGGTTTAATTTCTAACACTGTCTATACAGTGATTTCACCTAATTTAACAGTTAAAAAAAAATATATATTTGAAACCATTTAAATAAAACAAGTTTTTGATGCTTTGTTGCGGAAGAAAACACTTAGTTGAAAAGAAATATTTTGTTATATTTTTTTATATATATATTATTTATATAAAAGGTTTTCAGTCTTTTCTCGTGACAAAAGGCGCCATAATAACGATCCTGCATACAATTTGTAAAACACCCACAGATGGCGATAGGTTTATTTGGGGTTCTGATTCTATAAAAACGATATCCAATAATGAAAAAAAGGATTGGATGTCGAGGAAATTATCAGTAAAAGCGATTAATCGGTCAATCTCTAGTATTAGCAGAGAGGGTGAGTAGTATAGACTCCCTGTGAAAGGGGTTGTTAAACATACGTAATTTCAGTGGTTCATTCTATGGCAATTGAAACAACAAAATTATCACAGTAAAACACAATTAAGAGTGAAGTGTCCAGTAGATATTCATGTCCTCGTCCCCTATTTGGCAGAAGCTAAGTGGTGGTCGTTCTGGTCAAAGAAAGGCAGCAAGACATTCAGCAGAATAGGAGTGTTGGTGTGGAAGCTGCCAGAAAGTGACATAAGCTGTAATGATTGAAATGTACCTTTAGCCCTTCAACACTTCACTGTAGATTGTGGATAATGGCTCCCTCTGCATATTTCTCTCTCTCTTTTTTTTCTCTCTATCTTACTCACTCACTCTCCCCTCTCAAACCCCCTGCTAGGAACACACGGCCCATTAATCACACTGTCTGGTGACAGCCTAATAGAGCATGTCCTCCCATGAATATTTCTCCATTTTGCCCTGTGGTGGCAGTGCTCGAACTCAGCTATTTGTCCAGCTAACCTCCACCGCTGTCATGACAGCAAAAAAGTAGTGTCTCCTGACCAGTGAACTCCACCACCAGTACACTGTTTCTGTATAGACCATATAAATACCTTATATGAACATTTCATTCATAATTTAGCTTTAATCTTACTTTCTATAAAAACCGCAACCCTTTTTGATTGATTTGGATGGGTTATTAGCATCTTTCCTGTTCTTTCATGTTAAATTGCTCATTCTAGATTAGCAATTAACACAGTATTTCAACCATACATGTATTAAATGTTTGTTTTTAAACTATGACAGCTGCCAAATAATGTTTTCGCTTTCTAAAAAGAATGATTACTTGGTTCGTCTCATAGGCCTCCTAATTAGAATTGTTCCAATTACAAGTACAACACACATGCAAATTTTCTTCGCATGTTTCAATTTCTCAGATTTTCTTTCGACACTTTTATTTATACAGCACTTTTTAACAATATAAATTGTGTCAAAGCAGCTTTACAGAATTAAATCAAATAAGACAATAGTGAACACTCACTTAAAAGCTCACTTTAGTTTAACTAATAACTGTAACTCAAGAGTCCCCAACTAAGCAAGCCAGAGGCAACAGCAACCAGTAAGCAAAACTTCATCGATAACAAAATAGAGAAGAAAACCTTAGGAGAATCCGAATGGTCATCAATGAAAAACTGCCTCTGAGACTTGGGCTGGGCTGGATACAGACTGGATCTGGTGGCGATGATGAGCACAGAATAGGAAAGAAACTGAGTTATGTTAGTGTAGATGCTATTCTATGTATGATATACAAATCCATTGTGGGTTATTGGTGGTTTTCCGGTTCCTGTTGATCTGATTATTGCAGCCTAAAAATCCTTTAATGAATTTGGCTAATAAAAATGTGTGTGTAATGTGAAAGCCATGCAAGTATGTATGTGACAAGTTGATGTTAACTTATAAAAGAAATATGAGCTTCAAATGGTTGTGAAAACAGACGACATAAAACTAGGTACTTTTTCCAACAGTGTTGTTTTTAATTGATTTAGACATATTGCACATTTCTGGATGATGGGATGAATTATGTCTTCTTTTATGCTACAGTGATCATACAATCATCCCATCTCACACATTTCCATGAAGTCAGTTGTTAGTTGATAATTAGATTTCTTAGGTGTGCCTCACTAGCTTTCCAGTTGTCTGTCCATCCACTTCTTCTGGAGGATAAGCAGGAACATAAATTGTTGGTACTGATTCATTTTTTAGGAGAAGCTTCTTGTCATTAAGGGAGTGAAGAAGAGAAATGATTGGCACGAATATGAACGCATTCATGTAGATCGGGGCAGATTCCCTTATAAAACAAAATTTAGAGTAATTCAATTCAATTCAGTTTTATTTGTATTGACGACTGCTGTGTCCTTGATTACAATCGAGCAACATTCTGCTTTCTGCTCCGGTATAGTAACAATGGCGGACAGTTTACATCTCACTTAATGTGGTTCTATGCTTAAACGGCAGTGTCAATCATCAATCGTTGGAGCAGCCTTGGTTTATGTGACAACACAAAGACAGGCAATCTGAGTTTGGCTTGATGTGACAAAGGAAAAATGATTTAGACTAAAAAAACAGTGGGTGGATCCCTAGAATTATAGGATAGTTTTGTACACACATTGCTTATACACATTTTAGTTCAAACAACTTGTAAAAGTGCATGTCGCATACAATATCACCTGTGAGAGAAATAATATCAGCCTGGTCTTTGTGGTAATTGCAGCTTTAAAACAGAGTGGATTAAAATGTATTATATGTATATTAGCTGATGTGCCGCAGTGATGCAGAGTTGATCATCTCTCAAACATGGGCATACTGACATATTTGATTTGCTGTATTTTCTAAGTAGACGGATGTTTTAAATAAAGATTGTCCGATAATCGGTATTATCGGTTTATTTTATCGGTATTTAAGCCATTTTTTTATTATCGGTTTTGTAATATCAGATCCACCAACATATTTTAACATTGCGTGCAAGACCACTTTTAAGGTCGTTGCACTGTGGCAAGAGATAAGCTTTATGTTCCAAAGACATCCAATGACAGCAGTAAATAAATGGAACAATATCAGTTCTGCATATCAGTGGTGACAAGAACATGAAAATAATCTGTATCAGTTCTAAAAAAATCTATCAGTCAATGTGTTGTTTTATACAGAATATTGAGATGTGTGGGGTCTGTCTTTTTCTTCGTTTATAAAGGCACTGCATTTCTTTATTGATTTTATTAAAAGAATTAGCCCTTTATTCGTGATAAATTAGAGCCGTCGTTTATTTTTGCTAACAGAATGCACAGATGCAGGGCTTCTCTTTTTTATTTTGTTGCATTCATGTTTATTTCTAAAGTGCTCTCTTGATCAGGCTACTTTAATTCGATGTAATAGGATGCACGTTGGCGTTTTTACATACACGTATGCTGTTATTATGGGAGTTACGAGAAAATCCAAACCCCAACCAACCAAGGATAGACTGTTGCTTGTCATCTTCTCCCTCACACAGTGAGCTGACTGCAGATGTTTTCAGTAGAAGGTGATATGTAAATTGTCTCGCAAGCCAGCTGGCGTCCAGACAAAAATGAGAAGATGACCTGCCTGAAAAAGTGCAGCCATTGAACAGACAAGTTTTTATTTTTTTATTGTTTGTGGGTGTGTATAAAGTAAAATTATTTATAGTGGCCTACAAACCAGATTAGTGAATTAGGAAACGAATGACAAACCATGAAATGTAGTACATGTCCACATGTACACTGAGTTTTTCCTCCTTCGTTTAAAAAAAACTCTCGTCCACACAAGCACTATAATTAGGTCCCTGCAAAAATGCAAAAAACGCTATGAATCGCATTTCTGTCAAAAGCAATGCAATCCAACTGGTGGCAATATAATCCTAACCGTTAAATCATGTTGCAGAATAAAAAGCAACAAGAAATAACAGTAACCTGAATAGTACTGCATTTTGGTGCATTGTTCCCTTATAAAATAGGATCACTGTGCATGCATCATTACAATGTATAAACCCTGTTAGTACAGGTATTAGCAGCAGCATTTTGGCTATGCCCGCCATTGCACAGACGCATGTCAGAAAGAGATCGCAGCACACAATCTGAAATCATTCATCTTCATCTCTTATACCCGCTCATTTCCTAATTTGAGGTCACAGGAATCTGCTGGAGCCTATCCCAGCCATCTCTGAAAAGGCGAAAGGCAGGAAAGGTACAAACTGGACAAGTCGCCGGTCCATCACAGAGCCACACACACACACACTCCTATGGGAAATTTAGAATCACTTATCAACCTAACATACATACTGTTGCTAACCACTAAGCCACCGTGCTGCCCCCCAATCTGAAACCGAACAAATAAAATGATGGTGCAGACAAGCTAAAGCCAACTGTTTCCCTGGCTATAGGGCAACACTGATTCCTGTGTTGCTAAAAATCTTCACCCAAACTGGCCAAACCGTATATAAAATGATGTTAAATATAAAATATATCCGTGTTTGTGTGGCCAGGGCCTTATAAAATATCAACAAAAGCAAAAAACACCACTACAGCAATTATCCAAATGGATAGACAAGCTCCTTATTGAACATTGGTACAGGAGAAAGTTCTGGCTCAATGGTTAAAGTGTTGTACTGCCCCTTTTCTTAAATTTGATGAGCTTCAAGGATGGACTGTGACTCACTCTGCTCCGCTGACCCAAGACTACAGTTTACATTTATTTGATCATTACAATATGCTGTAATGACTGTTTGCAGTGTTACCCAAATAAGGATGGGTTTTTAAAGTCTGGTCCCTCTCAAGGTTTCGTCCTACTTCATCTCAGGGAGTTTGTTTGTCACAGTCGCCACCGGCTTGCTCATTAGGGACAAACTGTTACTTTCTCACCGTTACTGCTTTTTGTGTAAAGCTTCTTTGAGACAATGTTTATTGTTAAAATGCTCTATACAAATAAAAATGAATTGGATTTAATAGAATTGAATTGAGCTGAATTGTTGCCTATCAGGTATTGGGGCCCCTGAACAAGTTCCTTAGCCATCAATTGCTCAGTTGGACTAAAAATAATGAATCTATGTTGCATCGGTAAGAGAGATGACAAAAATGTGTATTTTAAATGAAATTGAGAAAGTAGTTGTAAGTAATGATGATCATATGATATTTGATAAAAGTGAGGACATTACTGTCTGGGTTGTCCTTGGCTCTGGGTTCAAAATAAAACATCAGTAAATGTTAAACTAGGGCACTCCAGGTGTGTGCAGTTTGTTCACATTTTGTGTATATTTTCCAGCTAATGTTATCTAAGGCAAGACAGGACACAGGATGTGCAATGGATTAGCTAAAGTTAAAACGTTTGGGGTTCAATACTTATTTACATTACATTTACAGCATTTGGCAGATGTCCAAAGTGATTCATCTCTTATACAACTGGTCAATTAGGGGTAAACGACCTTTGCTCAGGGGGCCAACAGTGGTAGCTTGGCAATGCTAGGAATCAAACCCTGATCTTCTTATTTGCAGTCCAATACCTTAACCAGTTCCACTTTAAGTCAAACATTTTCTCAGTGCCAGTCATGTGATTTAACCAATTGCCTATTGAGCTAATATTACTGCTACACATGCATATTAAAATTCAGATTGTTTAGTGATTGAATAGGTTTTGATTAGACATTATTTAAAGCCATCAGAAAAAATTATATACTATTTACTCCAGCAATTCTATCCATAATAAGACACATTTCAAATGCAAGTTTGCCAGATTTCTTACATGTTATCTGGAATTAGTGTATGAGTGTACTGTTTGTAAGTATATTTAAAAGAAATAAGATTGAAGGTCTGTAAATTACTTTAAGCAACTAAAAACAAAAATCCGAAAAACAAATCTAGAATACCATGGTAATAAAATACCATTCGTTCTTAAAAGAAAGGTTCGATCCTTATTAAACATCACTGTAACAATTCCGACTTCCCACCACCAGAGATCATCGTCACTTCCTGTTTGGCTAGCCTACTTAAGCTAGCTGCCTTTACACACACATTGTGAAGTATTGTTTTGACATGCGACATAGCAAGCGTTTAAATCTGTTTACTGCTTTTCTGGTTTTTGATCCTTGCCTGTTTTTTGACTCTGCATTCTTGCTAGTGATTTGGATTTGTTTGCCTGGTTTTCTTTGGATTTATTTGTGTACCAACTCTTGCGAGTTTTCTGACACCATTATTAAACTGCCCTACTTTATTGAATAAAGCTTTTACCTGCATGATGGATCCTTCATACGACCTCGTCATTACAATTAAATAGTTACTGCTTGTTGGCTTGAAAATCTGAGAGAGCATAAAATGCATTAATGAGCATGCAAAAACTAAAAACAAGGCAGGATATTTCCAGAAAAACTACTTATTTCTTAGATTTGTTATTGTTAAATGTTATACTCAGGCTGGAGGTGGTGTGGCTTAAACCCAGGTCTTCCTGGTCTTCAAATCAACAACTCAGGCTGATGTTGGCAGTGGTGGGGCTTGAACCCAGGTCTTTCTGGGCTTGGAATTAACAACTCAGGCTGGCGGTGGTGGGGCTTGAACCCAGGTCTTCCTATTCTTCAGATCAACAACTCAGGCTGGTATTAGCTGTGGTGGGGCTTAAACCCAGCTCTTCAGATCAACAACTTAGCACCTTAAACATTTGAGCCACCACTGCCCTCTATATGTTCCAATATGTCCCTATATGTGTCCCCTATATTTTTTATATGTTCCATTCCATTTGATTGAATTTGTTAGAGTATTTTAGATTTGATTTTGTGTTTTTAGTTTAATATTATGTTTTGCACTGACCGTTCAACATATTCAATTTCTTATTAAAAACTCTGCAGGCTGTCAAAACCGGACAAAAGACTGCTGCGGTGTAAAAAGGGTTACTCCAGCGTCCACATTCAATGCACTCCAATCCATATATAGCCAAAGTCTGAGCTCCAAAAAATCATCCTACAATCCATCTTCTGATCATTATGTGAAAACAAGGCAACTTTAGAACACTGTGGTTTCAGCTGTGCCTGAGGCGAAAATAAAAATGTAGTGCACTCATTTGGCACATGTTGTGTGCACAAAATAAAATGACATCCTGTCATGCATAGTACAATACACGCACAGAACCAACATTCATCAAAATTCTGCCAAGAAGCTGGAGTAAAAATGATGACAGGTTTTGAGAGATGAATTTAGTGGTGATGCTAAAGAGTCTTAGTAACAGCTGCGCCCAACACTTTCCTTTTGTCATAGAGCATATCTTATGTTATAAAGCATATCTTATGTTTGACCTTATCCTGGATGCTGTCACTTACTAGCATTTCAATGGCTGAAACTAGCCTCATAACAGGGATACAATTTGCACTATATACAAATCATTAGGCACTGTATATATCATTTTAATAGGCTTCTACAATGTCGCAACATTTATTCCCATCCAAAGTTGCATAATTTTTTTGCCAAGATCATGTATTGATGATGGAAGAGTCGGACCGCTGCGCAAACTCTTCTCGAGCACTTCCCAAATATTCATAATAGGGTTAAGATCTGGACTCGGTGGTGGTCAATTCATTTGTGAAAATGATGTCTCATGCTTTCTAAATCACTCTTTCACAATTTAAGCTTAAAGAATCTGGGCATTGTTGTCTTGGAATATGCCTGTTTCATCAGAGAAGAAAAAAAATTATTGATGAAATAACCTGGTCATTCAATTTAATCGGGTAGGCAGGTGACTTCATTCTTTGGGCATAACATAACGCTGCTGAACCTGACCAACTGCAGCAACCCCAGATCATAACATCGCCCCTACAGGCTTATAAGAAATGCACTAGGCATAATGGGTGCATCACTTATTTCTCCTCTTCTCTTACCCTGATGAGCCCATCACGCTTAAACAGGGTAAATCTAGACTTATCGGTCACATGACCATCTTCCATTGCTCCGAATTCCGAAATCTTTATGCTCTCTATCAATTTTAGCCTTTTTTCTGTTTAGTCTTACTGATACGTAGTTTTCTTAAAGCTACACATCTTTTTATTCCTAATCCCTCAAGTTCCCTTCGCATTGTGCAGGTGGAAATGCTCTTATTTTCAGTATTAAACATAAACATGACTTCTTTTGTTGTTGTTTTTTTTTGTTTTTTTTTTGTTTTTTTTTATGATTTGATTTTACAGAATGTTTAATTGATAGCCAATCGCAATCATTCAATCCTTTCAGTTTTTAATAATGCGTTGCACAGTTCTTGCGTTATTAATAGGGTTAGCAATCTCCTTAGATGTTTTCCTTGTTTGATGAATACCAATTAACCCACGGTTCGGCTGGTACTTGGCCCGCGGATTTAACTTGTGGATTTATATATGGGAGCATTTTGGCTTTACAGCGAGAACCACAATTATCAGGAAGTTACCAAAATAAAAATAAAAAAAAAACATCTATCAGGAAGTTTATCGCTGACTGGGAGATAAAAGGCTTGGTGCTACAGACACACGCCTTCTGTATCAAACCAAGATACAATAGGAGCATTAAACCCGATGACTCAATTAGGGCGACAACTTCAAACCACTTCAGAAAATTTGTGGAAATAAGTCCAAAGACAATAGAGCAGGAAAAGAAATTTAAGTTATAGAAGGAAAAGAAGTGTTTGTATGACGTATGATTGCTGCTGTTTGTTTGCTGCTAGCTACCATTTAACGGGTTACCGAAGGTGTCCTTGACTGATGTCCGTAAACTAAGATTTTGTTGTACATTTTGACAACTGACATCGTACAGTGTGACATGGGGATAATGTTCAGTCTGACCAGCAACATTCGCCAAAAATATAAAAAATCATACAGTGTGTCCCCGGCTTGGGATATAAGCAACATCCTTTGGGTCTTCATTTCCAGGTCATAGCCATACACCTCTGGTTATGATTATCTTGGTATAGTAGCCGAAGCCATGTTAATATCTATTAAAATTTCGGACACAGTACATTTTGCTAAATACTGGACTAGAACCATTGTAATAATACATTTATAAACTACACGGAGCAGATTAAAAGCACAGGTTCCTACATCTTATAAGTCTTTAAGTATTCATTGGTTTGCCTCTGTGGTCTGTGTGTGTGTGTGTGTGTGTGTGTGTGTGTGTGTGTGTGTGTGTGTCCCTGTTCAACAGGCCTATTAAACCTGGAAGTGTTACTGCGACAGTTTCTCATTTCCAAGGAAACACTCTCGGTTCGCATGCTGGATGACAGCCAAGACCCTACTCCCCTTCTCAAAGAGATTCGAGATGACAAGACTGCCACCATCATCATTGACGCCAATGCCACAATGTCGCACAGCATATTAGAGCGGGTAAGAAAACTTTTAAATCTTTTAGGGCTGTGTATAGATAGAGCTAACTATCACAATGTTTTATTGCAGTGTTTTGATATTCTGACCTTATTATAACGTCCCAATACATATTAAAATTATGTTTTAAACTGATATCCGTTTACGTTAATATTTAATTGGAAACTTCAGTGTATTCAAAATTACTTCCTTCTCCGCCTCTGTAGTTGTTTGCTAATAAATACAGCCACTGTCTCAGCAGCGAGCCTGCTGAAAAAAATGACACCTCCATCTTTATATTTGTTGTATTTCTGTTTTCGATTTTTTTTTTTTAAGTATTGCATTATGTATTAAAACGTATTTTTTCGCAAAATATCGTGACATAGTGGATGGTGACTCATGTATCATGATATATATATTGTATCATGTGGCCCTTCTACTGTATCGATCTTTTAAGGCGGCACAATATCAAAATTATGAAATATCACAAATGTGCATATAACGACATTGTATATCGCAAGCGTTTCAGATAAATGAGTTATTTAATACTTCAAATAATGTCTGGTCAAAATTCCAGGTCAATTCGAATTGTAAAATTTTAGGTACGCGGATGCTAGTTGGGATGTGCATTCAGGTGCTTTAGCACAAGACAATTAACAAGACAATATGGCAGTAATTTTGTTTTTTGAAAGGTGACAAAAAATTATTAAATTACTACATAGAACATGCAACTCTCAGCGAAACAAAATTGAACACTGGAAGCGCTTGTTGAAGCAGTGTATTGATTCTACCGGTTTTGCTCTCAGAACAATGACATCCAGATATTGGATGATAACGTCTCTGTTAACTTTGCCGGAATTTGACCGGGGTTCGCTTGGTAAAAAGTTCTAAGATGCACAAAAATTTATGGGCAATGCTAACGCAAACCTTCTCCTGTCATGTTATCAATCATTCGAAATTTTGCATGTATATAGTGAACGAAGAGGTAATAGTACAGCACAAAAGCTGATTCCTGAGAAATAAGGATCTCCTCCCTCCACTATTTAAGATGTAAACATCCTCAGTTTTAAAACGTATACTCCACACAAATCCTGTCTAATCAATTTCACGCATGCTATCATCAATTAATTTTGTGTCAGAAAATTGTGAAAACTGAGGTAAGGTTGTCATTGTTTTGATTGCAATAACACCGGTGATTCTACCGGAAGTAGCGATACACTAACCGGAAAAAGGAGGTAAGATAAAGGTCCTTAGGCAACGCAAACAGGGGGAAACACTACAAATTTTAAGTCGACTCAAAAACAAAATCTTTTCCAAAATCTATAATATATTGTGTACATATACATGTTGTAATATGTAGATAAAGAGTTTATACACCATGATTATATTATAAATATTTCGACCTTGACAAAATCGGCGTCATTGTAGCATTAAAAAGTTTTTTGCTTTAATTTGAGGGTGTTTACATCAAACCAAAATGCTTAGCTGCTCCATGGCCTGAGGTCTGTAGGTAAGCAGAAATGTTGCATTATTTGCATCCGTTGCTGATAAATTTCAGAATGTAATCCAATAAAAAGAATGTACTGGTCAGTTCACTTAGACCAAAATGCCAGGAAGAGCACAAAACTAATTGACAACCCTTCACAACAGTTGGCTAGATGAAGAAAACTGCTTCAGGACTAAAGCAAATATGTGTCAAAGTCTACATTTGGGAACAGACTTCGCTATAGAAATCAGGGTTAACCACAAAAAGTATGACTTTGCAAAACTGCTTATAATCTACAGCACACCATTTCATTTTATAACATGATGTTACGAGTCGTAAGATTGCGTTGGATGCAAATGCAGTTTATTATTTATAAAACTAAACTAAATACGACCTGTCCTGACATAACTAGGACATAAAAATGAACCTGAAGCATAACTTGACATAAACATTGACTGTGCCACATGACAAAGGACGGATTAAAACACAGTGGTATAACTACACCAACTAATTGGGAAAACAATCAATTAATTGGGACACACCTGAAGACAATGAGGAATGCATGACTAAAATAAACCAATGGAGACACATGACGTTGAGCTCATGGATTAGAACAATGATGCAAAAAGTGTCGTTGTTGCCCTCCACTGCACTGGCAAGGCAACGCACCAAGCAAGCCTGTCCGGGTCATGACACATGAAGAGAGTTATACGACTATACGGCTATATTATCAGGTTAAATGTGGGCAGATAGGCAATGACCTGAGTCAAAGAAATGAAATGTTTATCATTGGCTGAACCAATGATAAACCTAATCTGATTTTCTATGAGCTTCCATTTCACTTGCTAAAGCCTGAACCAAAGACAAAATACCCAGGAGGTAAAGACAGCTGTAGTAAAGGACTGGAAAAGCATTAAGCTTGATGACATCAACCAAATTAAATATGTCTAAATATTCATGTCTGTTGGTTCGAGATGCCTGCTATTTATTTTTTAAGATTTTTCAAAAGATTTGCAACCAATCAAATGACAATGTTGACAATGTTTAGCAGAACAGAGATACTTTGGAGGAGAGGGATGTGAAAACATGCCGGGTAGTTTTTTTAAATACAGGGTAACTAATAACTACTTGAGTAGTGTCCCATCAGATACTTTTTGACTCTTACGTGAGGAAACTCTTTAAATTGTTACTTTAACTTTTACTTAAGTAAATATTGCCATAAATACTTGTACTTTTACTTGGTTACAAATTTTGGATATTCTACCCATCTCTGCTTCGAAGTGTAACAATTTTAGATACTTTTGACAAACATTTCACAGTGTGACAAAGTAATAGTAATACACTGATAGTATAACTTTAGCCATATTGTGTATCATTCCATGGTTACAGAAACAGTTTTTTTATTTGAAGAGAGGGATTGTTTTAATACAAGCAAGTTAAAAGTCTTGTAGAGAATCAAAGGTTTGAGTCTTAATATGTAAATCTTCATAAATATTTGCTAGAACAAAAAATGATGAGGGATACTGACTCATTGCTTGTGTTAGTATTTGTTAATTTCACAATATAGCAATGTAACACAGATTTAGAATTATCATGTGACTTTTTGTGAACTGACCCACAATTCATTAGATACAGATTCCAGCAGTCTTCCTTTTTGATATTTAAGTCTGTAAGTCACATATGCATGTACAAATTCTCTTCTATTTACTCCTCTTGGCTATATTTGAGTATTTAAGTATGCCATCCTAAGCCTACCCTTGGCTTTTTTGTTGCTATGGTGACAGTGGATGCTCTGCTTTGCCAGAGAATTGTACAGTTCACAACAGGGAGAATTTGCTTATCTCTCACCTTCCACATCTTCCTGGCCTGCTTGATTTTTTCCCCACCGACCCATCGCTCAAAGCTGAATAACAGAGAATTGGCAACTGTTGAGCAGAAGACATAACCAGAGCTCATTACATACAGTCTGCTACAGGGCTAATTCTCACAATGTTCTTTAGCTTATAATACTTTTGACGCCTGGACAAAAGTATTATAAGCTAAAGAACATTGGCTACTAAACTTACTTTTCCCCACAAATAGGATGAAATAGGGAGGAAATAAACAGGACATGTAGGGACTTGTACAAAGCTGCGAATATGACAACCTTAGCAACCTTAGTGAAATTGAAAAACAGGGTTCCCAAATATACTAGAATTTCTTTTAGGTTAAAATAAGTTTTTGTGGGGCAGCACGGTGGCTTAGTGATTAGCACTGTTGCCTCACAGCAAGAAGGTTCCCGATTCCCAGGCAGATGCCTCTCTATGTGAAGTTTGCATGTTCTCCTCGTGCTTGCTTGGGTTTACTCGGGGTACTCCGGTTTCCTCCCACAGTCCAAAAATATGTATGTTGGGTTAATTGGTGATTTTAAATTGCCCATTGGAGTGAGTGCGAGTGTGTGTGTGGCCCTGTGATGGTCTGGCGACCTGTCCAGTGTGTACCCCTCCTGCCTTTCGCCATCTCAGAGACAGCTGGGATAGACTCCAGCAGATCCCCGTGACCCCAAATTAGGGAATAAACAGGTATAGAAGATGAATAAATAAATAGATAAATTTTTTTGTGCTTATTATCTCAAATCACAAAAACAACCTGTTGAACACTAAATCTACTAATGGTCCCTAAAGCAACAGCCACTTTGGGAGACAAAAGAGAATTCCTCAGTATTGTGGCTACCACTCCTGTCCTCTAGGTGTCAGGAAATGTAAGATGTATAGCTATTCCCTCATAAATAACTAAGAGCAGTAGCTAAAATGTCATCAGTGTTTGAACTGTTCGGGTTTTAAACCCTAAACCTACAAACCAAAGGGAAGTGGTAGCTCAAGGGTAAAGGTGTTGGACTGCTAAATGGAGGGTCAATAGGGCAATGTAAGTTGGTCTGTATAACGGTGTCTAACACTTTCCTGTTCCAGTCTAGTTAAGGATTTGAGAAAAATAGAATTTCACTGGTACGCTTGGTATATTCTGTTTTTACAATATAATACTGAATATTGAATTAATGCATTTTGAGGTAGCCAATCATTCAACACTGCAGTTCATTCAACCTAAATAACATTATTAGTCAGTTTGAGTATAAATACAGATGTTTCAAAATAAACCTTTAAGTCTCTTTTTTTTCGGATGAATTGCTGATTACATCCAATTCCTTAACATCCTAAAATAGCTCAGTAAAATTGTTAAAGAGAGCTTTACACATTTCACGGTTATTGGCTTTTTATATGCCAACAATCAGTATTAAAATAATGACTTTGTATTAGGCTCTTTTTTATTCATGCAGCTTTGAATACTGAAGGGTAGTGTCGAGTCTGACAATAAGAGTTTTTTGAAAAGCTAGTCACACCATTGTTGGCAGTTGTTGATGCATTCCTTATTCTTGTTTTTCAGTGATTTTAGACGTTAGTTTTGGAGGATTTTGTAAAGTGTTTTATAATAGATTGCATGGAATTTCAACGGGTAAATTAATTATAATGCAAATAATTAGATTTTTATACTTACTTTAATGGAATTATACAGCTGTTCTTTTCTAGAGTGGTTTACAGTCATTTCATTTATGCAACTGAACAGTAGAAGTTTAAGGGCTTAGCAGTGAAATTCTAGTTCTGGGATTGAATCTGAAGTCCATCATCATAACCACTGGGCTGCCCCTTTGCTATATTTTCAATATACCCAGAGTAGCCATTTAAAACACTATTAAAATATAGCTTTTAGCCTGTGGCACCACTAACTTAATTAACTCTTTAACTCAAATCATACTATTTAAATCATACTACTTATAGTGGCAATTAAAAATTCAAAGCCCGGAATTCAAGTTTGAGCAATAGTCATTAAAAAGCCGTTAGTCACCCATGTAACTGTTCTATGAACCCTGGCTTGTTGCCTAAAAAACTGAATAATGTAACATACTAGAATTTGATATTTGCAACAATTCCATGTTAAATCCAAACGACAACGAAATTGTGGCAATAGACAGAATCATAATTGCATAAATTATCTAGCTAGGTTATCTGGTTTGCTTCTCCTGCCTTATTCTTACTAACTACAAGGGAAAATGAAAATAACTGGCATAATATATGTCACAATATGATGAGCAACCAACAGAATAGGGGTGTAAGATGCTTTCACTGAAGGTGCCATATTTTATGTAGTTTTAGCAAATCTAGATGTAAATATTTAAAGTCTGTTGGCTCATATAATATTCATCCTTCAATCTCAAACCTTTTGTATATACCAGAGAACAGAAAGAACTTGCCTTGCTATTTAGAAAGAAAGGAAACAGTATTTACCCGAGGAACCCATAGGAGTCTTCCAATATTAAGGGCTAAAAATAACATCCATGTTTTTTGCAGATTCACTGGAGCTTGTTATTTTCTGGCAGTATCTGTTGTAGACTAATGTGTACTTGAGCTGTCAGTTGTTAAATGTAATCTTGCTTGGATAAAATGTTTGCAGCATTGTTGTCTCTAAAATGGAAACACTGTGATCTGGGAATATGTAAATTATTATGGTAAGACATTTTTGACTTACCTCTGTAAAGGTATGTACAGTTTTTCATGATAATAACTGCCAAAGATTCCAAGCTATACTTTCTTGGTCCAATCTGACCACTTTTTAAAATTGTTCATTGGTGTTTTTCCTCTTTTCCTTACTTTAATTCACTTTTAATTTTACTTTTGAATTAGCTGCAATTGGAAAGTTAGTGGCAATTGATTAAATGGACAACAGCATCCTCCTCTACATCAAACACAGAATTTTTATTAACCTAGTAAATATGTCAAGTGATGAATGAGAATTGGCTCCTGCTGCTGATCTGTGGTTTGCTTGTTGCTTGACACGCTGCATTGCAAGCAGACACAATTAAAAACTGAACGCAGTTGCGTAATGCAGCGCGCCGAGTGACAGTCACATCACAGAGCAGCATCAGGAGATGGGGGGGCAGCAGGCAAGTGACATAACTGTTTTACCTCCATTAACACCGTCTATCACAGCAAGCCTAGTCTGCATGCATCCTAATCGAACTGCATTTTCACTGATGCAACAGATTGGCTCCTTATGACTTTTGGCAACATAACCAAATGATTTTTCAGAATCATTAAAAATAAATAAGGCCATTTATTTTTGGAGGTAAAAATGTAAAATTAGATCAGTTCACTCAGTCACAGATACAATTTGGGTGAGATCTGTACCATGTCAGAAGCTGCTTGCCTAGTGCGTTGCCCTGCCAGGTCACCGGAGGGTAACAGTGAGACATTTGTGTGATTCCCCTGTCCATGTGGCATGTTTTTATTGATTTATTATGGTCATGTGTTTTCATTGTGTTTAGTTTGTCCTGTGTTTAGTTGATTGTTTTCCCCCATGAGATTAAGTATTCATATCCTGTGGTTCAGTCTGTCTTTGACTTGCTTTGTTGCTTGTCAGGTCATGTTTATGTTGCAGTTTGTGTCAGGTCAGGTTCTGTTCTGTTCTGTTCTGTCTGTTCTGATGTTTTTTCTTTTCTTATTTTGTTAATAAAAACTGTGTTTGCATTTAAACTCAACCTTAAAATTCCTGACAAACAACAACTTTATTTTCTGTCCATTTTGTAAAAAAATACTAAAATGTCATCTTGTAAAAACATTTATAAGTATATTTTAACACTATTCCCTAATACTTTCATGCATAACCCTATTTCTGTCAAGGTACAGTACATTTTATTTCTAAGCTATAAAATATAGTTATAAAACCAAGATGACCATGCAAAAATGCCAGTAAGTGGTATTCTGGTATTTCTTAGGCTTATGGGACTCCAGCCCAAGGGTGATATTATGGTCTTTTCCAGATACATGGCAGACATTCCTTTTAAAAAGGTCATACTGAGTTAAGGCTCTGAAGAAATGCCATTCTGTGGGCCACTATGTGCTGAAATGGCAGTTACAAACATCTTTAGCCTATGTGGGGTCTTGCCTGTGTCTTTCTGGAAATAGCTCAAATTTTTAGAGTCAGGCAATGCACAGAATCTATCTTCTTAACTACAGTGCATACTGCTTACATCTAAGAAAATATACAGCCTATGGATTATGGATTATAACATTTAAAAGTAATTCCTAGAGTACTGGGTAACGTACCTTTTGTCATTTTTATTTAGAATTTCTAATTTTAAGACAATGTCTATTGTTAAAAGACTAAGGCTATTCAACATAAAATGAAACTGAATTCCTGGCATTGAGAATATTATTACAATGTACAGTATAGTGCTATGATCTTACTAATCAGCTAATAGGCCACAAGCAGAAATTTGAAAAAAAAGAGCCATCCTATTGGTTGGTGAAGATCATCAGGTTTATGCAAATCAGGACATAACAAGTCTAAGAACCAGGGAATAAAAAACAGAGGACGATCTTTATTATAATTCACCAAAACTTTAAGCTCCCTTACCTTGTAGCACCACATGACTTCTTAGCCTGCAAGGGAAGCATCCATCTTGAGTGTTTACTTTCTGATAGGCCTCCACTCTCAAATAAGCCCATTCTTTTAAAAACGTCCATGCCCCATTTGCTGAGACAAGGGCATACCTCTCTTTGTGGCATTAAAGGGTCTGCCAAGCATAAATGTATCACTACAGACGTCATCAATCCTAATCTTCTCAGCCTGTAAAACTGAGCCAGCAACCTGACTGGCCCTGATTATCAAGCGTAGTCGCAAGTGCCACACGTTAGGGCGACAGGTTGGTTACTGTTTGCAATGAATCTAGCTTGTCAGAAAATATTAACTTGCAAGCAGAAATATGTTTGGAAAGCAAGCATTTAAAAGCACCTGTTAAAAATTGCACACAAACTGTGAGGTTTTATGGCCACATAATAAGCCTACTTTTTTTTAATAAAGGGAACTGCTAGTTTATTTCAGAAGCAGACAGAAACTGCAGCAGGTTTACTAAACACAAAAGCATGTTTTGTATAGTGGTGGGTCATTCACAAATGATTTGTCATTTTGAATGAATCTTTAATGTGATTCGGGGAGAACGGGCCGAAGGAGTGATTCGTACGGCCGTGCATGCGGTTCCCTTTGCGGCTCAAACTGCATTGGTTAATCATATTGTGCTGTCACATGTTGCATGAAGGACTTAAACCCCAAGAATTGAGAGATGAACTAATCAGTTTTCTTTCCGGCTTAAACTGCATTGGTCAAGTTGATGAGGCTGTCACGTGATGAACATACAACTTAAACCCAAAAACTTTTCAGATAAGTGGGGACAGGAGCTCATCATAGACTGATTATCCAAAAAAAACAATTAATTAATATTTTCTGTTTCTTATATCATTATAGATTTTGCATTGCTTGTAGTGTGATCAAGGTTTGGGTAAGACTTAGAATTTGCTAAAATAAACGAAATGACTCGAAAAAGATTTGTTTCTTTTTGCTGAACGAGACTCAAATGAGTCTGAGTCGGTAAAATTAGCCAAATTTCCTATCACCATTTTATTGCATCTAATGCGAGAGCAAATATTATCTGTAAAATTATCCTTACATCAATCACCTTTTGTTCAGTGTTGGAGTTGATCGACACAGTCAGACTGTTTAGTTTTTTGTTTTTTAAAAGTCTCTTATTTGCTTGCTTTTCAAGAAATAACATTGTATTTAGTTTTCTTGTGCAGTAATCTATCTGCTATTGTCTAGTAATGAATTCAGCACATGCACAAAGAGTATTCATATTTCCTTTGTTTGTCTTCGCCTCATAACAAGTAATTGTGGTAATGTTCTTGAAATATTACGTTGCACCGAATTGCTTGATTTTTGTGGCTGTTTCCCTAGGTAACAAAACAGGATTAATGAATAGAATAATCTAGTGGGTCAGGAGTGCCATACTTCTTTAGCTGGCTTTGATCTGGGCTTAAAAAGCTGTTTTATTTGCTCAGTAGTGGAAAATCTGTGTAGGCAATCTTAAAGCTTGGATAAAAACATTGCTGCAATACTTTGCTACTTCTGCAAAATTAAATTAGCCATTCATTATACAGAGATGTGGTTGTCATTAAAGGAGATTGTTCTCTTTTGTCTCTCTTCTTTTTTTCTAGGCATTAGAATTAGGCATGCTGTCCGTCTACTACACCTATATCTTCACCTCGCTGGTAAGAGATTTTGCTGCTTATCTCTTCTGCTGAATTAATCGTGTGACAAAGTGGTAGTGTTTTATTTTAGAAATACTGGCATTAAATCTGAATGCGCTTTATGACAACTCTTAGAAAAGAAATGTGAGCTATGACATGTTGTACAGTTATGGAAAGTAATTGGAATATTAAGGAAGCTATGGAGAGACAATTGTTTTGATCTAGCTGCCTTTTATTTGTTGGAGTGTTTTCTAGATATGCACATTTTTCTCTGGCTATGTATAAACATGAAAAGGTCAACCATTTCACATAGCATATAACCCATACATCAACTTCGGCAATGCTTTCCGACTGTCTGACTTGAAGACGCTTTATTTCCAGTACTATTTATCCTCTGTTTTGATGGAGAAGTACAGAGAGAGCTATAGGGAGCTGCATTGTGCTTTTGTGCATATGACAGGGTACTGTGGTATTGTATGAGAAAGTCAGGAATAGCAGAGAAGTATGTCAGGGTGGTGCAGGATATGTATGAGAGGAGCAGGACAGTGGTGAGGTGTGCAGTAGGTCAGACAGAGGAGTTCAAAGTGGAGGTGGGACTGCATCAGGGATCAGCTCTGAGCCCCTTCTTGTTTGCTGTGGTGATGGCTCGGTTGACAGACGAGGTCAGACAGGAATCTCCTTGGACAATGATGTTTGCAGATGACAGTGCAATCTGTAGTGAGAACAGGGAGACAAGAGGAATGAAAGTCAGTCGTAGCAAGACAGAGTAATGTGTTTGAATGAAAGGGAGGGAAGTGGAACAGTGAGGGTGAGGAGGTTAAGAAGGTACAGGAGTTTAAGTACTTGTGAGCGACAGTGCAGCGCAATGGAGAGTGTGTAAAAGAGGTAAATAAGTAAATACAGACAGGTTGAAATGGGTGTAGAAACGTGTCAGGCATGATGTGTGACAGGAGAATATCAGCTAGAATTCAGAGGAAGGTTTACAAGACAGTGGTGAGACCAACTATGATGTATGACTTAGAGACAGTTGCGCTAAGGAAACAGGTAGCAGAGCTGGAAGTAGCAGAGCTGAAGATGTTTTCTTTGGGAGTGATGGGAGTTCATCAGGGGAACGGCCCATATTAAATTTTTTGGAAAGAAGGTCAGGAAAGCCAGATTGAGGTGGTTTGGACATGTACATAAAAAAAGGACATAAAGTTAGTTGGTGTGAGTGAAGAGGATGTAGAGAATCTGTCTCCACAGATGATTCGCTGTGGCGACCCCTAAAAGGAAACAGCCGAAAGGAAAACAAGATTTATCCTCTGTTCCTGCATTCCCACTGGCCTTCCTGTTTAAGCCAGTCATTTTAAAGAACACAAACAAATTCCAGACAAACTCTGGTGGTAGCACTGAGCACGTCGATAGACATGAAGGGCGGGCTTCACTGCATGTCAAAATTTATTTGGCTGATGATTCTGTTGCTAATACTTTGTTACAAATCAGATGTGACACATTTTAACAAAAGCTAGTAGCACGATCTGAAGGGCTGGCCCAGACAGTACACTAATAAAAATGAATGAAAAACCAAAATAATAAAAAAAAAAAAAAAAATAAAAAAAAAAATGTTTTACACAATTTAATTTTTTATAGGACAGCCAGAGAAGACTCTGCTAATCTATTAATGTTCTTCACTAGACTGTATTATAGGTCTAGTTTCAGGGTATAAATTAAACACAGTCAACAAATATTTTTAACCGTCTCGCATCGCATATGAACTATACTTTAAGTTCCAGCAATATTTATTCTGTTTCTTCATTCCCTCTGGCCTTTCTGTTTAAGCCAGTCATTTTAAAGAACACAGAGTAATTTGTTTACCGCCTAATATATGTCTTCATTCTCCTTAAGTGGCCTGTGAGACACGAAGACTGGCTAGTATTATAAAGTTTTTTTTATTCCATTTGGGTGAAAATGAGACACCAATTTCTATCAACGATAACTAATCCCATTTACTCACATAGCAGCCAACATGCTAAAAGGGATTTGTCCCTGTTTTTTTCGACGCAGTGTCTGTTTATAAATGGGTAGTGAGCGCTATATTATTATTTGACATTAGTGCAATGAAGTGTGTCTGCTGTCTATAGGCTTTTCTATGGTTCAGTAAGTGCCGGACGCATGCAACTGTGTTTAACCGTATTAACACAAAAGCATTCATAGTTGTTTACAGCCCTAGAGCAATAATAAGCAAAACTCTCAAAATAAAGGTTGGTATTATATGTTTTTTGCAACATTAGTTATTTGATCAACAGGAAGAGAACTGAATATTAAGTGCTCTAAACAAATAAACTCAAGATGGGTATGCCAGCTGGGTTTACTTACATTTTAAGAAAGAAAATATTTTTTTGTTAATCTGGCAAAGCAGTTCATTACAATTTCTTATTGTGATGTAGGTTCTTAGACAGTGGCTGTGTACTATGGGGTTTCAGTCAGGGCCTTCGGTAAGCAACTGAAACTTACACATACTTACACATATTATATGTCCCTGCTACAGCTATATGCTAACAGTGTGCATATTATGTAAAGCCGTTCAAACTGTCAAAGCCAGAATCATTTTATGTCCATTTATTCGCAACAAACAACAAAATAGATTGTTCTGCTCAATGCTAGCTGTTAGTCACTTATAGCACTTATTGAAACAGTGAAACAAAAAACCTTTGTTAGTGAATCCAGTTTGGGTGGAGGTCTTTATTTCTCAATTATTTCTCTTAGTCTGCCTTGAAACGTCATTTTCAGTAGTTCGGCAACAAGATTTGGTGTAACGGTGCCGGTAACTGTGGCCATTTCACTTTTTATTGGATTGCATTTTCATACCTGAAAACTTAACTGAAACTTTCTGAAAAACATTGGTGGACATCTCAATTTTATTTGTTGGACAAAATAGTCTTGTGTAATCAATAGTTGTTTTTCATTCACTACAGAACACAGCAAAGACACATGCCTGCAATATTGAATGCACAGTCAACTGTAGAATGACTGACTCCCTTTAAAAGCAAACAACTGGTGCAACTGATTTTCTTAACACAAACTCTTTTTGAAAAATATCACCTGTAACTGAAAACAAGCATACTTCTCCATGTTCTCTATTTATTTAGTAGTCTAAATAGTAGCCTAACCTTCTGGGGACCTCTCCAGATCCTCCCCGCTTTGAATGTTTTTTTAACAGTCTATACTGTAAACCTCGTATACTTTTAAGAATTCCGAATTTAATCGATATTGATTAATGCTCACTGCAACCGATTCAAACATAACTTCCAATCAGACAATTTTGGGTTGTTTCCAGACCCGGAAATCATGTACACACTTAACCAGCTAAGTGTGCCGTAGATCAGATGTTCAGCCAGCGGTCCCTGGGCGTAAGGTACAAGGCTGAGATTAGGCAAACAGTATCAAGGAGAGCTAAAAATTTATTTAATATCACTAGGTTTCTAATTATTCATAGTACAGCAATACAGAAATTATGTTTGAGTTCACAATTGAGCCTTTAAAGTGAAAAAAACAGAACCATTCCTCACTGATTATGGAATATTGCATTAAGGTAAGCATGTTTCTCCTTTTGGTGAGCTATAATAAGATTGTTGCCTTGTGATTTGTTTGGGCAATAATGCTTCTCCATGTGAAATAGTGTTTTCATTACTTGTTGGACTGGTAGCAAGGGGAATTTTTATAACATTATATAAAAAAACCCCTGTTTTCCTGACTGCTAGTGATCGTTAGTACATCAAGTACCAGATCCCCTCCCCTTAAAAGTAGTTACTCGTAGTGATTAGTTATATTTATTGGTGTGTTTTATTTAGCATTGTAACAGCACAAATTTAGTTATTGGCTTCAAGTAAAGTTTCTAGCAGTTTTTAGTATTTTAGCTGTAAGTATCTTCGGCTGTTTTGCATTTTCTGATCAATTGGGGAACCACCTTCAACAGCTTGCCTGGAAGTTACAATGGATAACATTAGGCAATATTGACTAAACATAATGAGAGCAGGTACATATAAGATGGCAAAAAATATAAGCCATGAATTAATGACAGTTTGGTCCCCCCACTTTATAAATGTCTCTTGCACCCCTGATATGGACTGTATGTAGATAGTGTTCTACCTCACTACTCTAACCAACAGGGATCATTTGTTCACCTGAGCACTATCGAAAAGGACTCATCCTAAGACTTAGAACTGATATCCTCACTCACATGACTGGTAGAAGCAAATGTTATATTCATTGTGGATTGGGGGAACAATAAACATTTTCTGAAGCAGTACACCTGTAATTAGGTCAGACTATATACACAAGATAGTCCAAAGATATTTAATATATAAACCACTGCTTAGAAAGTATGCATCATAGCACAATATAAGCCATGATACAGCACCCTGATGCAGACACTGTTAAGGGCTTTACTGAAAGGCCCAGCAATTGTATCTGACCACCAACATTCCAATCAGCAAACCCAGAGCCTTAACTACTTGAGTCACATCTGCCCCCAAGAGCTGTAAGAGCAGGCTGTTTTATAATATGACCTTGAACAGAAATAACCACAAGGTTAGTCAGAGTCTCTAGTGCACCAATGCCAATGCAAAGAACAAAACAAAAGCTACACAGTATGCTATATGAAAATGTGTAGTTTTGTTGTTCTTTCTGGTTCTGGGGCTGAGCAGATCAGCTTTCAGTGAAACTTGGGACCAAAGCCAGATTCACTGTACTTAGATTCATCACATATTGCTGCATTGAAAAAGCAAATGAATGTAAACTTATTTTAAATAAAGCAAGTGACATAGTTAGGGCAATGATGAAATTCTGTTCTGGATCAGGATTTGGACAAAAGCCATTTGAAGCAAAATAAGCTCAATAATGACCTATTAGTCTATTATACCTCTGTAAAATAGAAAGTAAACATATTAAAGGCCTTTAGGGGTGACCTACCCGACTGATACATCTCTTATTACCACCACTATATCAACGCAATTATAGAAATCATTATTACTATACAAAACCACAATATAACAAGGCGTGTCATTACAGAGAGAGAGAGAGAGAGGCTTTTCATGTATTAGGGGTGAAAACCATTTTTATTAAAGCATTCAAAGGCTGTGAGCCAGTGGTATCGCTTGTCGGCACTGCTCTGGAAGTGGCAAACAAACTGTTTCCCAGGCTGGGACAAGCAAGTTAGCTTTATGGTTAGCAGACCTCATAATGTCTAGCTTTTCAGAAAAAAATATTTTTTGAATATGTCCGAGACCAAGTTAATTTATTCTCCTCTGTCAGCCATTGTGGCTGTGAAAATTTTAATTTAATTTTTTAATGTGTGCAGATTGCTACAGACATGTTTTGCTAGTCAAACTTTGCTGTAAATGTTTTGCTCTGATCAACCAATCAGAGGAAGGAGAAATGCCGACATTTATGTAGCGCTGTTCGGCGAATTTGCCATTGCTAATATAGTTTAGGGTACAAACCGAAATCTGATTAGACAAAAACAATCTAACATTTACAAACATACTGGAAGCAGTGCAGCAAAAGAAACACTACGAAATAAAAAACACTACGAAATAAACTGTTGGATATAAACTAATACAATTTTATACAACAAATCTTAGAATTTAGCTTGTAAATGTATATTGGTGCTTCTGATCTGTGTTTGGGCTACCAGAGAAGAACTTGCTAGCTCTGACTGCCCATAATTACTATCTATTTAGCATTCTTAATGGTACTGCATTTAGCATTCTTAATGCCACAAGATTTCTGTTTCAACATTACTGTTATACAGCCTTGCCTCTTTACTTCACATACCCAAAGTTAGCTATCTTTCCAGAAATCAACAAACAGGTAAATCTTAATCTCTACCAAGATTAAAAATACTATTATCCTGCCATAGCTAGGTAGAATTACACCAGAACAAAAAATAGTCATCTTTTGGCCAACTACCTGTCACAGCAGGAGTATGTTTCTCCCTCGAAAGAGAAACTATCAGCTATTAAAAGCTACACACACGCCTACACAGCTTACGGGTGCCTGCACCCTGTACCTAATTTAACGTGTATACGCGGTTATATAAGGTCATTGCTTTACAGTGAAATTTAATACAGCGTTAAATAAAGATACACTAATTAAAGCTGCGAGCAAAGTCCCAGATTCCAAACAATGATTCTTATGGAAAGCGGGCACTGCCTAGAATACTATTTTATACTAATTGGGTAGATCTTTTTGTTTTATACACACACAGAGACCCTATAAATAGAATCTTTAGGAAGGCGTTTTCACTGTGTAATAATGTTGCTCAGTAATGCTACTCAACCCCAAAGCTATGGTAGTATAATAGCATGTAAATCTAATAATATTATTAGATCTTCAAAGTATATACAATGTCTTGGTACCATACGTATTCATTGTTTGTTGGGATCATTTTATCAGGAATGCAGTATTTGAATTTTGCCATTGTTAAGACTTTTAACCAATGAAACGTGTATTCAAATGTTGAATTAAATTTAACTTAACATAAACAGTTTTCATTGGTTAAAGGATTAAATTCCTGGTAACATGTAGATATTTGGTCTCAACAAACAATGAACACAGTCCTGTACCTACCGGTAACTCTACAAATGCATAACCTTAATGGCATATTTACAAGTAGTAGTAGTATTTTACATATACTGTATGTATGTATGTACTGTAGGGATAGAAATTTTGGGACACCTGTCAATCATATCCATGTGGGTTCTTTTAAACATTCTATTCCAGTCTCACTCTATAATAACATGGGGTGCACTTTGTGTTCCAGTTCATTCTAAAGGTGTTCAGTGGGTTGAGTCAGAGTCAGGGCTCCATGCAGGAGTTCTTCTGTATTAACCATAACACACCATGTCTTCATGAAGCTCAGGGGCTTTGTTAATAGGGGTATTGTCATGCTAGACCTTGCAGTTCTAGTGAAGGAATAATGTAATGCAAAATACAAAGACATTCTAGACAACTTTCTAGGAACAATTGTTTAAGTAATATATTTAATTCAATTCACTTTTATTTGTATATCGCTGTTAACAACGAACGTTGTCTTAAAGCAGCTCTACACAGATAATACAGTAAGAATGAAAAAGGCGACTGTGGCAAGGTAAACTCTGAGATAAAGTAGAAAGAAACATTTAGAGGAACCAGACTCAGGATGTCTGTTTATTACAGCTTATAGTAATGGTGATTAAATGTAAAGTATAGCCTTGGATCAGTGGAGCAGAGTGAGTCCATCCTCGAAGCACCTCGAATTTAAGGAAAGGGGCAGGAAACTGGTCACTGGTACTTCAGGGGCAAGTTTAACCAGAGAGAGAGACAGAGAGAGAGAGTCAGAAAGAGAGAAATATGGATTATTAAGTGTCTTATCAAAGTGCAAGTAAAAGTTTAGGAGATATTGTGTATTTGGAGACTCCAGCAAGACTAGCTATGGCAGGGGTGGTTAGGTGGGATCAAAACTCTGTCCTGGATGGCCGGTGTCCTGCAGAGTTTAGCTCTAACCCTAATCAAACACACCTGAACCAACTAATCAAGGTGTTGCTAGGTTTACTTTAAACTTACAAGTAGGTGTGTTGAGGGCACCAGCCATCCAGGACCGAGTTTGGACACCCCTAACCAAGGCAGGATAACCCTGGGATAGTTGCTGGCTGGACACACTACCATCAACAAACCTGAGTGAACATGTAAGACTGGGATAATGACAGCATACAAATATCCCAGTTCACCAAACACACTATCGAGTTCTGCTACAGATTAACTACACTACAGTTTAAAGGCCCGGCTAAATAAATGTGTTATTCAATATCACTTTGCACACTTTAACAATTAGGTTTATGAAAAATTACTGTACGAACAATGTTAACCAAATGTATCATATGCTGTATTATATAATTTTCTAAATGAATCTTTGGATTGTCCATTATTTTTCATACTCTAGCATAATTTCACTGGGACCAGGTACAAAACAAACGCTTCACTAAGCGCAACAAAACAAATGTCTCTTTCCAAGATTATGCACACAACATGACAGTTCATAGCAGTCTGCTACATTTGTAAATTACTCAAGAAAAGAGTCTTGTAGCTTATTCATCAATGTCAACACGCACACTAACTATTTCTGTCTCCGCATGTCCTCACTCATTTTTTTTTTTCTTCCCCAATTTTTCACTGTTTTGTAGTAGTCATTTTTACCAATTTTTTTCTTTTTTTTCCCGTTGTTTGCTTTTTGGCATTAATACACCTCCACCCTGGTCTCCACTTGTCTCCGAAGACCCACTTTACACCCTTTTTTTTCTCTTATCCCCAGATCTACATCTAAACATCCGCCAGTATTTTCTAGCTTTGTTTAAGGCTTTTACTGCTTTTGTACACCAGGTTAATTTTAAAACGATGTTAGGATGGAGAGGTAGTTTAATAGAATGTTATGGGTTTTTTTTAAATGATTGGTTCTGTACAGAGGGTGTTGGTTGTGTTAACCAATACAATAAGTTATAAAGTTTTAAATATATCTTAAAATATGTCAAAAATATTCAATATATCGACTAAAATATAGTTTTAAATATTTTTTAAAAACATATTTTCTATAAATAATTTTTGGACATTTTTTGTAAAATGGGAGAGAGGGAGGGAGGGACATAAAAAGATGGATAGAAAGATAGGGTGATAGTAAGGTAGAGAGATAGAGAGTTAGGTAGGTAGAGAGATAAATAGTTAGGTAGAGAGATTGATAGGTAGAGAGATGGATAGAGACAGAGCGAGAGATGTAAAAGTCAATTAAGTTTGTTCACGCACATTATGTTTTCTGCTCCAAGTTTTGTGTAGTTAAAAACCTAAATTAAATCCAAGGTAATTAAGTCTCTAAAGTTGGAAATGTATTTTATTGAGCCTGCAAACTATTTTAATTAAAAGGAAAAATCCAACATACTTAACATATTTAAAATATATTTTGGACAAAACAAAAAAAAAAACATTTCTTACAATAAGGGAATAAAGGATTATATGCACATTTATTCTTCTAATGGCGTTACCATCCCAATTGTTGCTGCTACACAAGTGTGAGCAATGTGAGCTGTTTTTGTGAGTGTGTGTAGGTATTCCTACAGTAGTACATAGGCCAGAGGTTAGTGTATTGGCCAGCAGCACTACACATGCCAGAACAAAACAGAAACCTTACATTCAGCTCAGCTAAGATCAGCTGAGCTTCAGCACCCAGTCTATGACAGAAGAAGAGGAGTGGAGATACACAGTTTAGTACAGGCTTATCAGTAGTGTGTCAGCTGTTAATCCCTCTCACTGTACCTTTCTCTTTGTGACTTTAACCCTTGGCATTATCCCATTCTTCTAGAGATAAATCTAGCTTCTCTGAACCTATGACCCTATTCAACACTGTCATCATGTCATCATGTATCACAGTGCATTGTGTATCAGGATGGTGCAGTTGCAGAGTGACGGTTACAAATATGGCCAAAAGTTTGTAGACACCTTTTCAGCACACCCACATAAAACATTTTTCCCTAACTACTGTAACAAAGTCTAACAAAGGCACAAGGGTGTCTAGAATGTCTTTGTATGTTGTAGCATTACATTATTCTCTCCCTGGAACTAAGCAGCCCAAACACTGTTCCAGAATAAGAAAGCCCCTGTGCACAAAAACTCTGAACGCTATGAAGACATTGGTGTGTTAACATGGCCCTGACATTAACACCACTCTACACCTTTTGAATGATCTAAAACTCCAACTGCCCAACAGACCTCCTCACTTCAACATTAGTGTCTAAACTAATAATATTGTGGCTGAATGAGAAGATCCCCACAGCTAAACTTTAAACTTTAGTGGAAAACATTTACAGAAGTGTGGTGATTATTATAGAAATAATATGAGTAATTGAAGTAATGTAAATAAAAATGAGGTCATGTAATGGTCAGATGTCCCAATACTTTTGTTTATATGTTTTTCTTTTAATTACTCAAATGATGTTTTTCCCCCCTCAAATCACCTCGACGTATGTTGTCTAAAAGCTCATTTTAATTATCTGAAATTTAAAGCTTTTGGAAGATGCTTTTATCCAGAGCGACTTATATTTATCTCTCTTATACAACTGAGCAATTTAAGGTTAAGGGTCCAGCAGTTGAAGGTTGGTTAGATCTGGAAATCGAACCTTGATCTTCCAATTAGCAGTTTAACACCTTAACCACCGCGCTACTACTTCCCCATTTCCATCTTGGAATGCCTGGTATGTGTATTAACTTTTAAAATGATAAAAAATAAACACGCTATATCATTTTCTAAATCATGTTTTCTGGCTAAGTAGTGAAGTGTGTTGATGTATGTTGGGCCATTTTATCAAATTTTATAGATTAAAGAATCGTGTATAAATTAACGTATATAATAATAGTTGGAGCAGGAGGAACAGAATAAATTGGTTAACACTAAATTTCTGCCAAGTTTTAAATGGAAAATGCAAATGAAAAAGTCTCTTTGCAATTACAATTAGGATCCCATCATATCTAAACAGTGTTGGACCCAGAATCCAGTTTTCTAGTTTGTTTATCATCATTGCATATGAATTCTGTCAAATTCCAAGCAAAATCGCAGTTTTCTTTGCATTTTTATTTCTGATGCATTGCACAGAACCTTTTGAGGAGTAAATAATACATCATGTTTTTACTGCGAAGTGAGATTTTTGTGTAGCTAAGTAACAAATCAATATTTTGTTCCTAGACTTTATTTACTGTTATGACATGAAGCTTATCTTATAAGCTGATGTGAGCAGTCCGTTATAAAATAAATAATCTTAAAATCTTTATACACGTACTATGTAAAAGAAGGTCCGGTAAATGAAAATTATTGTAATTTATTTTTATATTGTAATCATAATTTGTAAATAGACTGCCCATCTACAAAAAAGTCACACACACTAATATTTCATTGGACAGTCTTTGGCTTTGATTACATCATGCATTTGCCATGGCATTGTTTTGATATGCTTCTGCAATGTGACTACATTTATTCCAGTCTAGAATTGCATTGACTTTTCACCAAGATATTGTATGGACGATGAAGAGTCAGACTGCTGCTCAAAGTCTTCTCCAGCAATCCCAAAAACTCTCAATGAGGTTAATGTTTAAATAAATGATGTCTCATGCTCTCTGAACCACTCTTTCGTAATTTGAGCCCGATGAATCCTGGCATCGTATTCTTAGAATTTCCCTGTGCCCTTCCAAGAAAATATCCCTTGATGGAATAACCTGTTTATTCAATATATTCAGGTAGTCAGCTGACCTCATTTTTTGGGCATATAACATTGCTGAACCTGACCAACTGCAGCAATCCCAGGTCATAACACTGCCCCACAGGCATGTACGGTAGACACTAGGCATGCTGGGTGCACTTCTTCCTCTTCTTTTTTTTTACCCTGTTGTACCCATCACTCTTTAACAGGGTAAAATTGGACTCATCAGACCACATGACGTTCTTCCAGTCCAATCTTTACGCTTCCTAGCAAATTGAAGCCTTTTTTTCTGATTAGCCTCACTGACGAGTGGTTTTCTTAACGCTACACAGCTGTTTGCTCCTGTAAGTTCCCTTTAAGTGATCGCAGTTTAAGATGATGGTTCCCAACTATCCTTCCAGTTTTTAATAATGTGTTGATCAGTTTTTAACCCAATTTCAGTAGGTTCATCAATCTCCTTAGATGTTTTCTTTGCTTGATGCATGCCAATAGTTTGACACTTCTGAAACAGATTAACATCTTTTGCACGATTGCAGGATGTTTCTTCTGACATGTTTTTTTAAGAAATGAGAAGCTACTCAATGCATCAGGTTGGATTAAATAACTTGTTACCAGCTCAAACATAATGATCTATGCAATAATTATCCAATAGGAGACTCTTAGCTGTTTGCTTATATCCAGCTGGTTACTTTTTTGAATGGGCTGTGTGTTCAAGATATACTGTACGATTAGGCTTGTGCTTTCTAACAGACAGAAACTTAACAGTGCACATACATTTAAATGACTTAAATTAGTATTTTTGAAGAATATAGTAACCATATACACTGCTCAAAAAAATAAAGGGAACACTTAAACAACACAATGTAACTCCAAGTCAATCACACTTCTGTGAAATCAAACTGCCCACTTAGGAAGCAACACTGATTGACAATTAATTTCACATGCTGCTGTGCAAATGGAATAGACAAAGCAGGTGGAAATTATAGGCAATTAGCAAGACACCCCCAATAAAGGAGTGGTTCTGGCAGGTGGTGACCACAGACCGCTTCTCAGTTCCTCTGCTTTCTGGCTGATGTTTTGGTCACTTTTGAATGCTGGCGGTGCTTTCAGTCTAGTGGTAGCATGAGACGGAGTCTACAACCCACACACTCAGGTAGTGCAGCTCATCCAGGATGGCACATCAATGCGAGCTGTGGCAAGAAGGTTTGCTGTGTCTGTCAGCGTAGTGTCCAGAGCATGGAGGCGCTACCAGGAGACAGGCCAGTACATCAGGAGACATGGAGGAGGCCGTAGGCAAACAACCCAGCAGCAGGACCGCTACCTCCGCCTTTGTGCAAGGAGGAACAGGAGGAGCACTGCCAGAGCCCTGCAAAATGACCTCCAGCAGGCCACAAATGTGCATGTGTCTGCTAAAACCGTCAGAAACAACTCCATGAGCTTATAATTACTTTTACTTTGGATTTAGCACAATTCTGCTTCAATTGCTTGCATGGACAACAGCAAAAAAGGGTAAAAAAAACTTAATTATATTAAACACAAAACTTTTATCTCGTGAGATATTTGTTTTGTAAATAAATTATTTTTTACTTACTTTTAATTAATTAATAAAAAAAATTAAATACAAAAAATTAAACAGTGGGGGATGATGCCGCGGTTGGCAATTGACATAACCGGTCTTGTGGTTAAACGCTGGTGTCACTGTTAACACCAGCTATCTCAACATGTATGTTACCTGTTTTTCCAAACAGGTAAGTTACTAAAGTCTGCGGGGGATAGCTTTACACACAGAGCAATACATTTTGAAAAATACATTTATGTATCCTTTTTTGTATTTTACGTAAAGATTAACCAAGTTATACAATTTTTCACATTGTTTTGTGTGCTGGATTTTAGAAATTATGGGTGAAATGCAAAGTGTGTGGCTTCAAGGTGTGGCTTCAGTTGCTCTGAGAGGCAGTATGCATGTGATTGAGAAAAATGCTTTCTAGAAATTTAACTGGATTTGCATTTAATCTGGATGTTTCAACCAAGATTGAAGTGCAATTCCTATAGTGTTTAGTGTTTCCTATAGTGTATAGGGTTTACTCCTATTAATTCCCCATAGAAAGTTTCCAGCCTTGAAAATTTCTAGATTTTTACAATCCTTTATTTAAGGAACAGTGTGGTTGGACTTTATTAGAGACAGATACTACATTACCCATTTACCCATTTATTAGAGACATTACCCAGATGTGCTGTGGGTAATATTACTCCCCAATATTTGAGGTGGTTAGTAATGGTCAAGAGCAATTTAAACCACTTAAATAAAAATGGTTTTGTATTGTGTTGAAAATTGTCACCCTTAATACGGAAATATTTTTGCCCCAAAAATGCTATGCCCCTGATGACTTCTGGCTTGCTTAGTTGGGGACTCTTGGGGACTCCTAATTTATTATTGTCCTATAGTGCTATACAGTGTAAATAAAGGTGACTTGATGAGTTGGTTTGAGAAACAAAAAAATAGGGCTCTAATTTTTCACGAAGGGGGCAGGTACGTGGCATAGTAGTTGACATGTTTGCTTTGCCCGCTGGAGGATCAGGTTTGATTTCTGTCTTCCTGCTGTGTGTAAGTACGCGTTTTAAGTGTGCTTCTCTAGCCACCCCAGTTTCCTGCCCAGTCCTAAAACAAAGTGCTGTACACTGATTGACATCTGTACATTGTCCATAGTGTGTGTGTGTTTAGAATAACATGGATTTTGAATGTAACAAATGACATGTAATTAAATGCCTGTTTGGAAACCTCCTCCCTTAATTTAGATGTTATTTCATGTGAGTTATAAATCACATGACTTTCACATCGTTGTTCTAGTTTAAGCATAAAGTTGAAAAGCTTGCTGCTGTTTTTAACTCTTTCATCTTAATCATTGGTCAGGCAGGAGCCTCCAGAGCAGGAGGCCAGGATCACTGGTTTCTCAGTGGTAGTATGTGTAGCTTGACAGTGTCAGCTAAAGAGCAAAAGAGACAGAGAGAGAAAGAGATCACCCCCGGGTGTCTCCACTCAATCTTCTTACCTGCCACCCAGCAGACAGCTGTCTCTGATCACATGACAGCTAGGCATAGAAAAGTAAAAGTTATCATATACATTTCTCTGGGACACATGAAGCTAGCCAACCACATCTTACTGACCTGCTGCTCATAAAGTATCACATGGCAGAAAAACACAATTCCAGGGACAATTCCAACCTTCTTCTGTTTTGTTTGGGATAATATTGGGATGCCCATATCCAGAGCCACTTACATTTATCATCTATACACACAGCTGAACAGGTGAGGATTAAGGATCATGTTTGAGGGACCACAAGGGGAAACTTGGCAGTTCAGTAATCCAAAATCAACCTTCCGCTTAGTAGTCCGAAATCTCAACCACTGAGATATCACTCATTCTCACACTAGTTGACAGTGAGCCATTGCACAGTCCAACCTTTCAGTATTTATATTTTAACTTAGAAGTTATGGTTGAATGGATGCTTGTGTATATGTTGTGTAGGCAAATTGTATGTCATGTAGTGGTGGCCTTTTTGGATATCGCAATAGTTCTAAAATAGGTAATTATGTTCTTATTATTAATTCTCTTTAAAACTGCAATTAAAAATGAAACCCTAAAATAATCCATAAATAATACATTTATCTTCATGTTGTGTAGTTAATACAGCAGGTAAACTTTCACTTAAAACATCTTCCAGTGCATGGGTAGAATAATAACACCCGTCTGTGTGTAGTGCAATTTGTGCGTGGAAAGGATAAATGAATTGAAGAATGTATCTTTGAGATCTATTGTAACAAACCAGTCTCCGGATCTGATTTGTAACGTGACCTGCTTTATGGACAGCATTTTGAACTGTCTGCCCGGCGCAGATCTAAGATCACGCGTAGTCCTCTATTCTCCGTTCCTGAATGTCCCAAGACTGCTCTGCGCCGTGCCTCAGCTGGGCCTAAGTTTGGGGACTCCGTGTCTGGCCATCTTCATTGGTAAATGTTTAAAATGCTCGTCAGAGCTCTCGAGTGTTGACTGCACACGCTCCACTCCAAGGCAGCTAACACACTAATAGTGTGAATAAAAAACACACTGCTTAAATTTCTACCTAGTTTCTTTTTCAGTTGCCATTTTTATTTATTTTTTTGAATGATATTTTTCTTACACACACATACAGGCACGCACTGAAGAAAAAGACCTTACCAAGGCATGCTGCTGCTCGTGTTTATATAGCATTACTTCCTGGTCAATGACATCACCTGCCCCTGACGTGGTGCTTTCCGATTGGTCGTATTACACACGTGCTTCAGCGCAAAGGTTATAAAACGTTTTGGTGTACAAGAGATTTACAGTAAAAAAGGCTATTCTGACAAGATTAGATTTCTCAAAGGACCCCTGAATTTGCCGTAAAACAGGAGGTGATTTGCTCTGAAATTTTTATTGCGGTTGGTTGAGCAAAAAACACAGACATGGCAGATTTGGACAGGATTAAAATCCCAAAGTACAGCTGTGAAACAGAAATATCTCTTACATCCTCCTGTTAAACTTGACTCATCTAAATGGGCCGTTTGATGCTACATACTTTAACAGATCTTACGATTTATATTAAAAAATTGGTATAGCGCATACTAAATCGTATTTATTTATATTTATAGTGAAAGCAATATTTGGCAATGAAGTACAGACTACATATCACACATTACCAATAAATTCACAAATAAAACAAATTTCCCATCCAGTATTATAAAACTGCAACAGGTGGCACGTTTTGTTGCCAATAGTGTGTGCAGCACAAATAGTGTGTAGGCAAGACACACATAAGATTAGTAACCATTGTAATACAACAAAAGTATTAGGACAGCTGGCAATCCTATCGCAGGCATCCCAGAGATGGGCATCTGATTAGAAATTTTTGGGTTTTAATCCCAGGGCTTAACCTTTAACCCTTAAAAGTAATAGTTCAATCAAAAGTTGTTTTTTTCACGTTTTCATTATCTAATGCGTCACCTTTGGATGCACATTCACAAGAGTACTATGAGTCATGCCAGACAAATCTGGTCTGATGAGGTTTGATTTCTGTTTATTTGACCAATCAGATTTAAATCATTGATTGAGACTTAAATATAAATTAAATATAAATTTTATATTTAGTATGTGGATTAACTGTAATAAATTGAGAGGTTTCCCTGTCTGAGTAACCGTCTCTTTTTCACTGATTAGACGATAAAGACGAAGCACATCTACACACACACACACGTCTCCCAATCCAACTAGTTTACACATCCCGTTGTAATGGATTGCTCACCTTTAAAATCTAAACTAGGAGGCTAGAATACACATCTGAGTACTGTGATTCACTAAGAAGCTGTAATGTCATTTGAAAGTGAGGTGAGCAGGAGATCTTTGCTGATGACACATGACTTATTACAGCCGTCACCATCCACCTTTCTCTACGCTCTGCTTATTCATTTTCGGTGTGCTCATATTTTATTTCCATATCATACCTACTTGACTCACTCCAGGATCACCTTAGATCTCAAAGTGCTGCCATTTGCCCCTTAGTGCGCGCACACACACACAAAGGAGCAGGTTTGTCTTACTGCTGGCTGTTAAGGTCAGTATTGCCAACTCCACTGCTGATTAACTTGCTGTCACACACACAGCAGCACAACAGCACATTATTCAGCAGTTATTTTATGGGATGTGGATTGAGTCAAGTCCCTAATGGTAATCTGAAACATCACAAGCACACACATTTTTCTGTCATTAAAAAGGCAGGATTACTAAATAATACAGCGATGAACCACAATGAAGTGAGTGCTTAAGGCATAATTATTGGTTGAGGCGCTTCAAAAAGACTATTTTGTTAATATATTTTCCTTACCTAGATATATATTTGTACAACAAGTAGTCAAAATGCATATAATAGGACATAATTTTAAAATAAAGTGCTTATTCTTTAACAAAATATTAAACTTCATCTTGATTGAAGAAGATACAAGACTGTACAATACTATTCTGGGGATAAAGTACAACCTTTATATTTACAGTAACTCCTTTTCAGCTGCTAAACACTATATAATACATGCTGCTGCTAGGGGCAACCCACGCTTACCTGTTTCCCAGTAACACTTAGTAATAGTAATTGGATTATCACAAATAATTTATCTTGCAAATAACTAAACGAAATTAAGCAGCAATTAACAACAAAGACAGTTATTTCGCCATATCGTTATTTTTAAGTCTTATCTGCATCACTTACTGCTGTCATGTTTCCTCATTTCCTCTAATTGCTTTTTTTCTCCACTTTTGGCTGCCTTGACACACAGATAAGTCCTCTTCATCTTTAAATTAGCAAATGCACGAGTAATCGCTGTATCAGGAAAAAGCAAAAGCACAGCCAGAGGCACGAGATAGGGGGCCCCCTAGATAGGTGCAGGTATATTACTCCATGTTATGTTAATAATGACATTTCTGATTGCTTGACATGAATTTTTGATAAGTTTAGAATTGTACTAATCACAAACTAACCTTAAGTATGGCAAGGGTAAATACTTTATTGTTTATTAGTTAATTTATTAATTAACACATAAAATAAACATCACCTTGTTCTTTCTACCCTTTTCTCCCTCTCATTTTCCTCATTTCCTCATTCCTCATTCCACTTTGCCTTCTCCTTTCCATTTTGATCCTTAATAATTCTAACCTGCTGCACATCCATCCCGTCTCGATCCCTCTGCCTTGCTAACCTGTACAAGTCCTTCTCTTCTTCTCTAGTGTCTAACCTAGTATACAACTCATCATTTGCCTTTTGTTTGGCCTTATCCACTTCCCTATTTACTCACAAATCCTGGTATTCTTGCCTACTTTCTCCAGTCCTTTCTATGTCCCACTTCTTCTTGGCTAACCTCTTCCTCTTTATACTATCCTGAACTTCCTTATTCCACCACCAAGTCTCCTTATCTTGTTTCCTCCTTCCATATGACACACCTAGCACCTTTCTTCCTGTCTCCCTGATCACTTCTGCTGTAGTTTGCCATTCATTTCAAAACACTAACTGACCGCCCAAAACCTGTTTCAACTCTTGTCTAAATTCTTCACAGTATTCTTTGTTTTTCAGCATCCACCACTTGGTTTTCTTCTCTACCTTTCATCTCTTCCTCCTCCAGACCAACATCTTTATCCTACACACCACCATTCTATGCTGTCTGTCTACACTCTCTCCCACCACAACTTTACACTCACTAATCTCTTTCAGATCACTTCGTCTACATAAGATGTAGTCTACCTGTGTGCTACTTCTTCCGCACTTATAAGTCACTATATGCTCCTCTCTCTTCTAGAAAAAGGTATTTACCACAGCCATCTCCATCCTCTTAGCAAAGTCTACTATCATCTGTCCTTCACTGTTCCTTTCCCTGATCCATACCTGCCCAACACTTCATCACCTCTGTTCCCCTCACCAACGTGTCAATTAAAGTCTGCGCGTATCACTACTCTCTCTTCTCTGGGAATACTCACAATTACCCCATTTAACTCACGCCAGAACCTCTCTTTCTCTTCTAACCCACAACCTACTTGTGGGTTACATTTACCATCAGTCCTTCAATTTCTAATTTCAGACTCATCACCCTGTCTGACACTTTTTTCACCTCCAGAACATTTTTCACAAACTTCTTACCCAATATTCACTAATCATTTTGTGCCTTAATAAACAAATCCCAATGCCACACTAAACATTTTAGAGAAAGGCTTGTCCAGAAGTGTTAGGGTTGGTATTATAAGAGTAAATCTGTAATCGGTTGCTCAGAAAAACACACAGATTTGATGATCAGTTGTCCCTATACTGAAGTATAGACTTGGGTTTTTTTTAAGTTATTGTGGTTAAATCTGGATTTTTTTGACTTATAGGACTTTTTTGGCAACTTTCCTTCTGCGGAAAAGCCATTATTCCGATAATGTCAAAGCTGCTGTCACATACATCTACTGTCGTAGGAACACTTTCCCCCACACCTGCAGCATAAGAGGCATCATAACAAAACTGAAATAGTAGAAACCCCAATAGCAATGAAGTTGGGACATTGTGTAAAATGTAAATAAAAACAGAATACAATAACCCGAAAGTCCTTGTTCATCAATATTAAATTAAAAACACCACAAAAACAGGATTCGCAATGTTTAAACTGATTAACTTTATGGATGTGTAACATCACCTTTCTTTTTAACAAAACTCAAAAAGCATTTGGAAACAAAGGACACTAATTCTTAAAGCTTTGTCGGTGAAATTCTCTCCCATTACCGTTGCTTTTGAGCTTTATAATGCGCCACACATTTTCAATGTGAAAAAAAAGTCTGGACTGCAGGCAGACCAATCTAGTACCCACAGAATTTTGCTACCAAGCCAGACTATTGTAACCCGTGTTGCTGAAAATAGCAGGAATGTCTCTTAAAAAAGATGTTTGGATGGCAGAATATTTTTCTCTGCGTGTTCATACCGTGCTCCGAACTGCTGCTCGTTCTTTTTCAGGTATTATTCCTTACTTTAATTCTGTTGTGTAAGTGAGGAATCATTGATATGCAGTACACCTGGTATAAGCGCAGCAATCAATAAACTGAAAAAAAACAATGTATATGATGTATGTAATAAACTATCCACTGCGGTGACTTCAGAGCCTGTGTTAGCTGACTGTTAATAATGAAATAAATGAGTGCATAAAAAAGAAGAAAAAAAGTTACAGTGGAAATAACAAAACGGAATGATTGTGTGGGTTTTTTGGGCTTTTTATTGAGGCTGTTGCAGGACTTGAAGTCTAGTTCTGAATTGATGACTCTGTGTCAGCCTGATTATCATCTCCCTACCACCAACTTGTGATTAAAAAGTGGTGACACTGGTGTTCTAGCTGATTAAATTTAACGCTGCCTGTAATGCTGATGAGACATAAAAGGGTCAGTCCTTGGAAATAACAGCTAAGAAAGATTGAAAACACTTTACATTTTTTTCTGTTAGTTGTAAATTCATATGTGTTTTAGGAAATTTTTATTCTGTTCAGGAGACATGTGCCATCCACTGTTGACAGGCAACATAATGCTGTCTAACCAATGGTGGCATGTGAAAGGCGGGCCTTTAGAGAGCGATAAACTTCTAAAGAAAACACAAACAATGAATGAAGACGTTGAATATTAGACGCTTCTGTCTATTTAGAAATCACAGCATAGGACATACTAGGACATCAAAACAGGACATACCTCGATAAAAGAAGAAATATGGTCATCATAATATCATCAAATATGAAGTCGTAAATAATACTGAGCAAGGCCCTTAACCTTTAACTGCTTAGTTGGTTAAAAATATCTAATAAAAAGCCTCATGTAAAGCCCCATTCAGACAGGGGAAGTTTTACAGGGGGACATTCGAGACATCTATGTTTCACAAAGGTACTTTGAGGTTTTCATCTCACATAAACTGGCCTTATCTGTGTTTTTTCTTAAACAACCTCTATAAAAATTCAATTAAGATTACTTCAGATCATTTCTGCATGCCATTAAATAATGTGTAAATTATATAAGTAAAACGTTTTTTTAAATTAGTGAGTTTATTATAAGAACCCATTAACCTTTTAACCAATGTAAACATCCTGAACAAATGATCTTCTGCAATGTCCACATGTGGAATACTTACAGCAGTAATAAACATTACTCCTGTCTGAAGCCAAACATGACATTACATACGTCAGCTGATAAAAGTTGTTACTAAAACGTCTTTGTTTTCAGGAGTGTATATTCTTTAAAGTTTAGCCAATGGTTAAATGTGGAAACTGACTCTAAAACTGTGTAGGACTGTATCTTATAACTGTAGCGTTATTAAGAAAATGACAATTTCCCTTCTGTTTATCTGTTACATTTATAATCAATTGAGTATCATGACTCAGCTCTAAATGCTGTTTTTCTTTTGTTTGCTGACCTTTGCTTCCTCTGTGTCTGTTTTCTCATTCATTCTCTTTTTAAAGCCTCACCCAGTATATCCCTCACTGCAATAACCTTTCAAAAAAGTATTATTCTGTTCGTGTCTAGACTCATGAATCATCCTTCATACAATAACGCCTTTTTTTTTTTGTATTATCAATGTACTCAGCTTGCATGTCTGAATAAATAATCTTAGGTACTTGTGAAATATTTTATGATTTTAGCTTTAATATTCCCGCGGTAAAGTTTTCACGCGACGCATTTGAGTGTACTGCTTTTCCATCAGTGAAACTTGTGACCATTTATACATGAGTATTAAAGAGATTTGCGAATTGCAGAGGTCTCCATATTTCATTCCTGATTTGAACTTAAAGACATGTTTGACTCGTGAGTAGTCTCAAGTCTTTCGCGTCTGAGAAGTTCCAAAGAGATCAAAGTATCTTTAATCAAAAGAATTTGGGAAACTATGCAGTGTCACTAATAAATGATGCCACAGCAAACGGTCTCAAATTCACGGTCGAAAAAAAGGAAGATGGTAAGGTAAGAAATGAAAATGTCATAGGCAGAGTTTTATGCCTTTTAAATATCATTGAAAACTGACCGGATCTGTTCAGTCCTGGGAAAAGAAAATGGATCACCTTTAGCCTAATTTACATCTAATCTATGTTTTATTGCCAGAGTAGAAAAGAGATGTGCCATTTATTAAAAAAATGTACACAATTCAGATTTAAATGCTTTGTAAGCTTTTAGGCTCCACACATATTCTAATAGGATAGAACAGAATAGGATGGATGGATGGATATATAGATAGACTAGTGCTTCGAATAAAATAGGATGGATGGATGTGATAGACAGATAGATAGACAGGCAGACAGACAAATTAGTGCTTCCAATAGAATAGGATGTATGGATGAATGAATGGATGTGATAGATAGATAGACGGATAGACAGACAGACAAACTAGTGCTTTGAATAGAATAGAATAGAATAGAATAGAATAGAATAGAATAGAATAGAATAGAATGGATGGATGGATGGATGGATGGATGGATGGATGGATGGATGGATGGATGGATGGATGGATGGATGGATGGATGGATGGATAGATAGATAGATAGATAGATAGATAGATAGATAGATAGATAGATAGATAGATAGATAGATAGATAGATAGAAAGAAAGAAAGAAAGTATAAAGTCAACTGGTAATAGAAAAGTTAGTTAGCAAAAAATGAGGCACAAGTTTGCATGGCCTCTGAAAGAATCCAGCCAAAAGAGTTTCCAGTTTTCTGAGTGTCTTATTCATTAGATTTTTACTTTTTAGTTTTGAGGCTAAAACTCTATATTCCTAAAGAATTTATTTATATGTATTTATTTGCCTTTTTGGGGTTTTAAAAACCATGATTGTGTTAAAACAGCACTTTGCTTTCACATCCGTAAACACACAAATAAATGCTTCCACATAAATCCTTCTTGACCGATTTAAACCTGAGATCTACAAAAGCCATTTGACCTAAACACAAAATAAATCTCCTTTTTAATGTTTTTCCACCACCACTTTTTTTTTAACGTTTTTTCCCGCAATAGGGTTTTTGTGACCCATACAAAGTATAGCTATCAACTGGGTGTGTGTTTCTATACATCTAGCTTTGACTGGCTAACATTGCTAACATCGGTTCATTGCTTGATACTGCAGTGTAGTTAGCACCGTGCAACAAAAGTGCTGCTAAATCGAACTTTTATTACTAGTGTGAAATGTTGTTCTACCCAGGGTTAAAAATTAGTTCAGAATGTCTGTTCAGGGTTAAGCACATTGTCTGTTTTGGCTCATGTTCATTGTGTTATTCAGCGCTTCACTTGATTAAAGACTAACCTACACTCACACTTGCCTCAGCATTTGGATGCGGTTGAATTTGTACCAAATTCATTTGGAAAAGCAAACGCAATTTAAAAAAAAATCGAAATACATTCCCAAGGGTAAGCATTTAACAGAGACTAAGTTTACATACTGTAAATAAGAAGTATTCTTAAGTATTCTTATTCTATAGTGTGCTGTTGCTGTTGTATATAAAAGAGCAGAGCGAGCAACAGAACCTGCAAGTCCGCTGGTGTAACTGGTGTGATTGACAACTACTGAATCATGATACACACTGATTGTGGGTTAGAGTGGGGAATAAGCGATACTATTGGTGTGTTTTGTAAAGATGGGCTAAATTAGGACCTGACTAATGTTTTGACAACCTACATGTGCATACTTTGAAACACACCCAATTCATAAGTGACACCTGAATACTACTGTTCTGTCTGTCTGTGTCTGTCAAATATTTTTCCCTTCGATCCCTTTGAGTTTGTTTTTTTAAAAATGTGTAAGTATTGGGTTCATTTATTCTTTAAGTCAAAATGCAAATAATGTGATTTATAATTAGAGCTTTTTGTTTTCATTGAAGTAGTGGATCACATGACCTGAATAGACTGTGGCATTATGGGACATGTTCGCGAGGGAATTGTCCATCCTCAAACTCATCATAGTCCAGTTGAGGCCGGTCGAGTTGTGTATTTATAACCCTGTGTTTCAGTATGTCTTGGTCTAGGCTTTCTGTCATGAGTTGGAGAATTTGGATAGGATGCAAAGGATGCTTCACTCACACCCACTAACTTCATGTCCTCATTTATCTCATCCATATACCTCCTCTTTGGTCTTCCTCTTTGCCTTTTGCCTGGTAGCTTCATTTCTAACATCCTCCTACCAATATATTTACTATCCCCCCTCTGTACATGTCCAAACCACCTCAATCTGGCTTCTTTGACTTTCTCACCAAAACATTTAACATAAGCCGTCCCCCTGATGTTCCTAATTCTGTCCCTCCCAAAGAAAACCTCAACCCCTCAGCTCTGCTACTTCCAACTCTGTCACTTGCCTCTTTATCAGCTTACCTCTTTTACACAATGTTCCAGATGTAGTATGTCGTTTAATTAAGATTCAGTAAATTGAATACGAGTTGTTAAATAAAAGTAGTGCAGTCTTGAAGTCCAGGTTGGTATTCTCTGGTTTGCAAACCTTGAGCCTGAAGAACATGAAAATCACCAGTATTAGAATGAAGAAAGGTGAAAAAAGGCAAGGCCGAAGTAAATATAATTAAAACACACACACAACTGCACCTACTTTTACCTCCACGTTAACCCAAAATAATGTAAGCAAGTGACGTCTTAAAGAGGTTGAAGGAATGAGTCATTCCCAGTACAGTTTTTATTTCTCTGATTAACTTAATGGATTCTGTTTTCCTCCCGCCTTAAAAATAGTGGCTTCAAAGGAAAATTATACACAACTGGGAACGATGCATTAAAAAAAACTGTATCTATCGATCTATCTATCTATGTAAAATTACACACAATAATTAATAGGATCAGTTGCCAACTTGTGTTAAATTAAAAATGTACTTAAGAATTAAAGTTTTTCATATAAACAGTTACAGTTGGTTATCCTAGATGTACCTTGCTTTCTTTCCATAGCTAAAAACTAAACATAAACCCAAATATTTAGATTATCTGATGTTATTCCTGCTAAAAACAACTAGCAGGTGATTCTTGTGAATAATTTTCATATGTTGTAACATGCAGTGAGAGTCAAGAGAAAAGTGCCTAAAGTCAGGATGGGAAAGTGGTAGCACATGATGCTTTCCATCACCACCAAGCTGCCACTGGTGGGTTCCTTAAGCAAGGTCCCTAACCCTCAGCTGCTTATCTGGATAAAACAAATAGGATAAATGTAAGTCGAGCTAGAAAACAACAGGTGACAAAACCTAAAACCCACAAATACATGCCTTGACTTGCCAGAACATGAAGTCAGAAGTTGCTCTGTTTATGCTGGAAGAAACCCTAAAACATTTTGAGAGCTGCAGTGCTGCTTATAGGAAGTTGGTATTTAAATGCATAATTTTTTTTTGTACGTCAATTATCATCCAGTCTGCTTAAATATGCACACCGTGTGCTGTTAATGCAGCAGAGCCAGCACTGCTCTATTTGAGTAATTAACACTTCAAACCTGTAGAGGCCTGACAGATATGACCGGCTGTTTCAGGAGCTCCAATTAGTATATGGATTGAATTATTTCTTTATTTTCAAGAAAGTGGAGTGCGCTCTTAATGTTGTTTCCCATGCTGATGCCGGCGGTGTTCCAAACGGCTTCCCAGCATACAACATGAACATTTCTCCACACTGTTACTGTAGCGAGTACAGCGTTTCATTGTATGTGTACATTAGTGGGCAGTAAGCTTTGAAAATAAGTGCTGTTCAACTTGCCTGGGTGAACAAACAGCATGGGGATACATTTTTGCAAAAAAAAACATGGTGTAATAGTTTAAAATTTATTTATAGCCAGATTTTAGGGTTTTTTTTTTCAGATTCTGTTAATTTTCTCTTGACTTTCTTGAAGGCTATAAAGGTTTTTTTCTTGTGAAAATTATTTAACAAAATGGGTAACAAGCATAATGTAAGGACATTGGGGAAAGTGGTCTTGCACTGGTTAAAGTGTTGGACTGATACCAGAAAGGTAAGGGTTCAATTCCCAGCATTTACCAAGCCACCACTCTGGGCCCATGAGCAAAGCCCTTAACCCCCAATTGCTCAGTTGTATAAGGACGTCTGCCAAATGCTGTGAGGATTGGTGTTTCATGTTTTACGTTTATATTATATTCATGTTTAGGTTAATTTTATGTTTATATTATGTTTGTTTTTGATAGTTTATGTATTGAGTTCATATTTGTTTTGTCTTTTGTTTACCTCTGTGTTGTTACTTCTCATGTGATCACCTTGTCCATGTGTCTTGTTCCCATTGGTTAGTCTAGTGTATATATAGCCCTCTTGTTGCTTGTATGTTTGGGAGTGATTGTCTGTGTACCACTTTGGTAAGTCTGTCCATGTTTATGCTGAGTGTTCAAGTCAATTTAAGTCAAGTCATGCTAACCCAAGCTAAGATAAGTCAAATACGTCTAGTTTAATTTATGTTTATTGCTTTGTCAAAAGTGTCACTTCTGTAAAAAAAAAAACAAAAAAAACTGCACCTTTGGATTCTCAAAACTATTCACCTCAGTGGAAATTTCTAAATACACTGCAAAAACTAAAAGTCTAAAAGTTTAAAAACAAGCATATTTCTAGACATTTTTTGCCATAGAAGATATTCTATAAAATACATTGCACATTATACTATAATCTTAACTTAATTTAATTTATGCTACATTCAACAATTCTTACCAAGTCTGTTTTGCTTTATTTTGGTACATTTAAACTAGCTTTTAAGTGCATTTTGCTTGCAGAGATTATAAAATGTAATAAATTTGTTAATGGAATGCAGGTCAAACTAAATTTTTTTTCCCTCCTCCTAAAGACATTATTGTTTTGACAACCTTTAAATATGATGCAGAAGCAAAATAATTATTATGAATAATTATTTGGTTTTCATCCGTTATGTCTATGCATTACTGCGCCATTTTAACTTCCTGTTCTGGTCAGTACGTTCAGCTTTACAGACCATTCTAAAAGAAGTTTACAATATAATCACAAAACCAGAATTTGGCATCAAGATCTGCATTGTAAAAGTGGCCTTAATTATCAAACTAACCAAAAATATTAATAGTAGTAACTGCAGCTCAAAGTAGCTCATGCAGCCCTGCTTATATCACAGGATATAATGATGCACCATATCAGGCAGCATTAAACAGTCTATCATCATTTTTACAGCCTAATACAGACATTAAAAACGTCCTCAAACTCTGTCGTGTCTGTTGCTTTCAGCAATATTGTGGTTTTATTAAAGAAATTTTAGCAAATAAAATTTTAACAAATTTAAACTAAACTGATGCATATGCACTAGTAAGTTTCCACTTTATTATTTGTGCATATTTCTGGGTACACCTCTTTAACCCTGTAATACATATAAAAAATACCAAAATAACTGCCATCTTAGTAATAACAAACATACCCAAATACACTGCTTGAAGACGTCTGCTAGAAATTACTCTATAAATACATTAAAATTTTCGCTTCAGCTTATTTTCTACTATTAATCCTCAAGTATTAGGAAAAACCTTTTATAACGGCTTTAAATTTAGAAAGTTATTTAAAGGCTTTTGAGATATAAAAGTGAAATAAAGTTACATCAGTTCAGTACATCAAAGCTAAATCAGTTGGTTCTACAAGTTAAATACTTGAGGGATTTCTCTATTGTAAAAAAAAAAGTGTTCTTGTCAACGACTTGTTAAAGATCGTTTTTATTTCCCACTCTGAGCGATTGAATGAGTGTGATTTGCAAGTCAATAAAGTAAAATATTCAAAACTTGAGCACGTCTACATCTGAGAGTATAGTTATTTGCAGGCACTTCAGTAGGTTTGTAGTATGTCTTTTTCTTTTTAAAAAATTGGCTAGCATTTGCTACATCATTAGCATGAAAGTTAGCTATTCCGTATTATAGTAGCTAGTTCAATTTATTTATATACATATACAATTATGTTAATATTTTATATTAATTATATTTTACAATTAATTGTATGATATATAAAGATATAACGTAGAATGGTTTATTACACGGATAGTTAAATAACTACCCACACTACTTCTGTTTGCAGTAGATGGGGTTAAATTTGAACTTGATGCTTTAGTTCATTTTAACACTGTAACACTGAGTTTATAGTATGTAGTGATCAAAGGGCAATTACAAGAGATGACAATGGCGACAAAGGCCAGTATCAAACTATGCCAACAAAATGTTTTGACTCTAAACAAATATTAAGGATGTGAAATATTTTCTTCATGGGCACACGTTCTTTTTTCTGTTTGCCAAAGACATGTGTGACCTCTTTCTGTCAAAGCAGTAATACATCACTTTGATGTTTGGCTAGTGAAGTCTCCCAGAAAGTCATTTATTGCAAAGTCTTGCCAATTGTAAAAGAGAAGTCAAGTGTTTTATCCTTTGTTGGCAATTGGATTGGTATTAGTACTAATGCTTCCTGCATATTGATTCTAAGTCTAACCTGAATTCAGTGTTTTACGTTCAGATTTAAGGATAAATAAAATGACTACACAAATTAAATGCTATGTAAATCCGCAAAACACAAAACACCAGGGATCTGTTAAGATCTTTACTGATATTTGCCTCTTTAGTTATCACTGGATTTATATTTTTTATTATTCATCATTTGTTTCCTGTAAGGTCTGGTTGGGTGATTAAGATTAATGTCAAAACATGTTTAAAGGAAGTAGTGTAGTTTAAAGAATGATGAGTTACTTTTGTAATTTTTGGGTTCCCTTTCTGTCATTCACTCTGATATTGCATCGATTGACGACACTAGGGTTTACTTTTGGGAACCCGAAGTACCTCTGATTCTGACCTCTGTTTCGAAAAGGCCACTGAAATTGGACGAGCAGAATTTGCATAGCCGGTCACGCCCCGGTATAAATAGATTGGCTGCGATTCTTCTTATAGTTTTTTCAGGAGTAGCTAAAATCAGATTATCTCTACTATGCAGCGCTGGAGAAGAAAGCATTTTTTTCAGCTAAGAAACGTGATTTATCATGTTGTCTTGGCTATGTTTTTTTGGGTGTGGTCGGTCTGTTTCGTTCGATGACCAGCACGATTGCAGTTTCTTGTGCTTGGGCTATGCCCACACAAAAACAGTGCTCGTGGACCAGCACGTTACATGCTCGGCTGGGGTTTTTTGCACAGCAGTCCCTGTCCCCACCTGTCGTAGATGCGGCCAGAAGGACCTAAGAGATCTGTCACCCTCACTGGTGAACACCATAATCCAGGCTAGAGCCCCCTCTATGAGGTAGCTGCATGACCTGAAGTGGCATATTTTCAGGTGGTGACCTTACAAACAATTCCCCCTCAGCAGGGAAATCTTGACCTGCCCTTGTTGTGTCCGTTACGGGCCTTTCGGGCGTACCTGAACCTCACTTAGGTCTTCAGACGCTCTGATAAGGTCTTTGTCTGCTATGGAGAATGTCGGAAAGGGTAGGCCATCTCTAAGCAGAGGATCTCCCACTGGATAGTGGAAGTGATGCTCAAGGCCTACTAGGCTGGGGGTTTATCCTGCACCCTGGGGGTAAGAGCTTACTCCACCAGGGAGATGGCCACCCCACCGGATTTCTCATGGGGAGTTATCATTCGGCTCTTAAGGACAGAACAATGAGCAGAATCGCAGCCAGTCTATTTATACTCACACATCCGGGGCATGACTGGCAATGCAAATTCTGCTCGTTTAATTTTATTAGCCTTTTCGAAACAGATCAAAGGTGCTTCGGTCTCCCAAATGTAACCCCCAGTGTTGTCACTCAACAAAGGGTTACCATACATAACCGAGACAGTTGCTTCACATATTATTATAGCAGATTATTATAAGATTTGGGATGGGTGGATTATTGGGAAGTGGTAGTTCAGTGGTTAGGGGGTCAGACTGATGAACAGGACATTATGGGTTTAATTTTCAGCATCACCAAGCTGCTATTGCTGGGCCCCTGAGCAAGGCACATAACCCTCAACTGCTGGAGTTGGATTTAAAAAAAAATACGACAAATGTTAGTCACTTTGAATAAGAGAGTTTGCCAAAATGCCATAAATGTAAAGAAATTAAGATTAATAGTTATTTTGGGATATTTGGCTAAGAAATATATTTTTAAGCTAAAAAATACCCAACAGAAGTAAAAATGTTTGTATGTGTGTGTTCGTGTGTGCCTGAGAGAGAGAGCGCATGATGTGCCTGCACCGTGACAGCATTTTGGCCAAACTCCTAGTATGCTCTGACTGATCTTTAGGTGGCAGGCTGTGTCAGGAAGCTCATCCCCAACCTGTCAGCACCTCACCTGTCCTACCCCTCCTCTCTCTCTCTTTTTCCACTTGTCTTCACTCAGGCTGTCAGAGATCAGGCCAGCTTCAGTCCCCAGGGTCCTGTCATCTCCAGCTATAAAAGTTATTTTTGTATTGCATTGCTGCAGGTGGGGTTCCTAAAACTAGGTTAATGTAATTATACTTTTTCATTTCAATAGTTTTATTGTGTCTTTTAACCTGAGCTACCCGATAACAATAATATCAGCTGTTTTTTTCTACAATGCATAATATAAGATCTATGTGGTGCATTTTGGTGATTTGCTGTACATCCCAGCTTTGCGTTGAATTTGCATTACATTTCTGACTTCGGGAGACTTAGTCACTAAACAAGCTGTCTCCTTTCATCCATTACTATACGGTACATGCCGGTCGAACCCAAGTTTTACACCTCCCCTAATTTTGTTTTGATAATCATAGGGCCAGACTATCTCTTTGATCAAAGCAGATCACCAAAAGAACGCGGAAGACCTACTGCAGTCCTTAAGCATCTCTCCTCTGGCTTTCTACTCTGTACCTCTCCATATGGGGAATCTCTTGGGTCCAATATTCAGTTTATGACTTGTCTGAAATAAGTGATGGTGTCATAGACATACAGTGATGAGTCCACACGTGGGGATATTTCTATTAATCTGTTCTGGACTTCTGTGGGGTTTTACATGGAATAAAATTGACATTGTATATATCGTGAATATAGTTGGATTCAAGTATAGATACAGTAAAGTGGTGGCTACACAAATTCCTGTAGGTGAATTCTATGTAAATAATAAGTAGGGTACTATAAGAAAAAAAAAAAAACCCAAAGTAAAGTATAACAGTGGAGTTAGGAGAATAGAGAGTGTTTTACTATCTCTCAATGAGGATTGTCCAAAAGGCCTGATTTTCTATAATTGTGTAGTGCACCTAGAGGATATAGACAGTAGCACAATATTATAGACACTGTGGTCATCCAACAAACTATACACTACATTACAACAGACAGAGACAATAGTAAGATTTGTGTTGTGGATTTTGCCCCCTCAATTGGCTAAATGGTGCATGTGTAGTCTTGCCATCTTTGTTAATGCAGGTCTTTCTTTCTTGCAAAAAGGAAAGAAGACTCATTAGCAATCTCTTACTCAAAACCCCTTGCAATTGGACCAGTCAGAAAGAGTGGGAATTTTAAGATCACAGAGCAGAAAAGAGAGAAAAAAACAACAGAGAGAAAATCAAACAAATCCTAGGTACAGTGAATTTTGGTGGAATGAAATAAAATTAATTATTCCTGTTTTTTCATAGGAATTTTCAATGCTGCGACTGGATGGTGTAGCTGATCAACGCGTGAACATCATCGGATTCTCAGTTTTCAACACAACACATCCCTTCTTCCAAGATTTTCTTCTCAGCCTCAACCGCTCCTGGCAGGAGAACTGTGATCATGCGCCTTTTGCTGGCACGCCGGTATCTAATTCACTGTTTATTCGATTTTGTCAGTCTGATAGAAAACAGTGTGGAAAGTTACTGTTAGCCCAGTTACAGCATGACTAAATAAAGAAACTTTTAGCATTATCTAAGCAAGCAATGTTTTCAACTGCAAAGTCAGCACCTAAGAGTTATAACTGGTTTATTGCAAACCATCAATCTGTCCCCATTGCACAGACAAAGCTGCCAAGTAGACTTTTGGAGTAGGCCAAACACACTGTGATTCTCTAAAAAACATTTTACATAGTAAACGGTAAGTGGTTTGAATGGCCAATGATAAGCACATTGTGATAAAAAAAGCACATTGTTTTTACTGGGTTGTACTTAAACCATAGTGTTTACTGTGGATTATACCACAGGTAATAAAATTGGATCAAAGCATGAAAACAAAGAAATAATGGCATGCCAAATTTTAAGCATTCCTCTTTTTTCGTCCGAACCTGATATAAACAAATAATCTTTCCTTCATTTTCTTCCTGAAGCTATACACATCAGACTATACACAAAATTCCATAATATTTACACATGCATTTCTATAGAACAGTGACAAAATGCAAGTATATGATGCCTAATAAAAAGTAATGACTTTTGCTTGTACTTCTTCTGTTCCTTTTGGCTGTTACCTTTTAGGGGTCTTCACAGCGAATCATCTGTGTCCACCTAACCCTATTCTTTGCGTCTGCTTCACTCACAACCACTTACTTCATGTCCTCGTTTATCGCATCCATATACCTCTTCTTTGGTCTTCCTCTTTGCCTTTTGCCTGGTAGCTTCATTTCTAACATCCTCCTACCAATATATTGACTATCCTTCCTCTGTACATGTCCAAACCATCTCAATCTGGCTTTCCTGACATTTTTTTCCCAAAACATGTCCAACCTCGTCACTCCCTAAGAAAACCTTAATATCTTCAGCTCTGCTACTACCAGCTCTGCCAACTCTTTCTTCCTTAGTGCCACTGTCTCTAAATCATACACCATTGCTGGTCTCACCACGGTCTTTTACACCTCATTATTCTAGCTGATATTCTAATGTCACACATCACTCCTGACACGTTTCTCCACCAATTCCAACCTGCCTGTACTCGCTTCTTTACCTCTTTTACACACTCTCCATTGCTCTGGACTGTCGACCCCAAGTACTTAAACTCTTGTACTTTCTTTACCTCTTCACCCTGTAATCTCACTGTTCCACTTCCCTCTCTTTCATTCAAACACATGTACTCTGTCTTGCTACAACTGATATTCAGTCCTCTTCTCTCCAGAGCAAACCTTCACCTCTCCAGGTTTTCCTCCACCTGCTCCCTGCTCTCACTACAGATCACAATGTCATCTGCAGACATCATTGTCCTGTCTGGCCTCGTCTGGCCTCGTCTGGCCTCATCACCTCATCACCACAGCAAACAAGAAGGGGCTCAGAGCTGATCCCTGGTGCAGTCCCACCTCCAGTTTGAACTCCTGTACACCTCACCACTGTCCTGCTCCTCTCATACATATCCTGTGCCATTCTGACATACTTCTCTGCTATTCCTGACTTCCTCGTACAATACCACAGCTCTTCTCTTGGTACCCTGTCATATGCTTTCTCCAGGTCTACAAAAACCTCAGGCATCTTCTCACTCACTAAAATCCTGTTATACAATCTAGTAGGAAATTCCACTGCTGCCTCTCCTTGACATTTTCACATGTCCACCGGTATATCATCAGAACCAGCCACCTTTCCTCTTTTCATCCTCTTCAACGCTATCCTAACTTCATATGTGCTAATCTTTTGAACTTTCTGCTCCACATTATTTACCTCTTCTATCCTTTTTCCCTCTCATGTGCCTCATGTAACACTCCAAAGTACTCCTTCTACCTTCTCTGTACACTCTCCTTACTTGTGAGTACCTTTCCATCTTGATCCTTAATAACCTGCTGCACATCCTGTCCTTCTTGATTCCTCTGCCATGCTAACTTGTAGAAGTCCTTCTCTCCTTCTCTAGTGTCTAACCCAGTGTACAACTTATCATATGTCTTCTGCTTGGCCTTATCCACTTCCCTTCTCACTCTGTGCCACAAATCCCTGCATTCTTGTCTACTTTGCTCAGTCCTTTCTATGTCCCACTTCTTCTTGGCTAACCTCTTCCTCTGTATACTTCCTAAACTTCCTCATTGCACCACCAAGTCTCCTTATCTTCTTTCCTCCTTCCATATGATTCACCCAGCACCTTTTTTCCTGTCTCCCTGATCACTTCTGCTGTAGTTTGCCATCCATCTAGAAACATTAACTTACCGCCAAGAGCCTGTTTCAACTCCTGTCTAAATTCTTCAGTATTCTTCCTTTTTCAGCTTCCACCACTTCTTCTCTACTTTTCTTCTCTACCGCGGTTTTTTTCTTCTTCCAGACATCTTCGTCCTACACACCACCATTCTATCTGTCTGGCTACACTCTCTCCCATCATAACTTTACAGTCACTAATCTCTTTCAAATCGCTTCATCTACATAAGATGTAGTCTACCCGTGTGCTCCTTCCTCTGCTCTTATAGGTCACTATATGCTCCTTTCTCTTCCGGAAAAAAAGTATTTACCACAGCCATCTTTATCCTCTTAGCAAAGTCTACTATCATTTGTTTTTCACTGTTCCTTTCCCTGACTCCAAACCTGCCCAACACTTCCTCATCACCTCTTTTCCCCTCACCAACATATATACTCACAATTACCTTATTTAACTCACTCCAGAACCTCTCTTCAGACTCATCACCCTGCCTGACACTCTTTTTTTCACCTCCAGAACATTCTTCACAAACTCCTCTTTCAGGATCACCCCTGTAAGGCTGAAAATGATCAGACTGCTTTCCTGTCCCAAACAAACGATGGGTAATAAAAGGGCCATTTGGCGTTCCTGAAGGCACAGAGATGCTGATAGCAGTCAAGGCCTTTAGAACAACATGTGTATACATTGGGGGTCTGCTAAGGGTTTTCTCTTTTTGTCTATTCACGCATCCTCCTTCTCTCCTCCTTTGAGTAGACCAATTTCCAACAGTAGCCCAATTTCCGTATGATTCATATATTTAGATTTGGCAAAGTTTTATGTCGAATGCCCTTTTTGACAAAACCCTCTCTATTTATCCAGGCTTGGGATTGGCACAGAAGTCACTGGCTTGTGACCCGTGGCTAGATTAATGACGTTTGTTTATCTTATACTAACAATTAATAATAAGTCAAAGCATTGTCTTTAATTGCTAACAGTCTATATTGAAATCGTCCAAAATGTGTCACAAGGGCAAAAATCCAAAAAGTTTTATTAAGTTTTAAAGCAGTATCTTATATATAGCTATTTTAATGGCAAGATTAGGGCAAGGCAGGTAAAGTGTGGTATTCTGACAATTTTTAAAGTATTAGAACAATACCACAATTCTGGTCTATGACTTCATGTTAAAGTGAAAGTTGGATGTTAAAGTGAAAACTTTGTAGAGCTTCTGTTGTTGACATTGTTGCAAATTTTAACTACCCAACCAGAAAAAAATTAAATAAGAACATGATACAATGGAACAGAAGCGGTTTAGGGCCTAGCTAAGGGGCCCAACAATGAAAGCTTTGCAGTTATTGTTGGGTTTGTTTTGTTCCATGTTTCTTGTTTCATGTTTGTTTGTGTTTGTTTAGTGTTTGTCTGCACAAGTGTGTGAAGCTAAGCTGTGCTAAGTCGAGTCAAGTCTTGTTTATTGTCTTGTCACATTTTAAATAAACTGCACCTAGAGGTTTAACCCACATCTGCCCCCAAAAATAAAGTACACAAGGACATGGCTGGCTCTCAGCTGGAGTCACAGATTCGGTCTAATGGGCTAAAAGAAGTGTAGTTATGTCTAGCGTTACCACAGGTTCACAGGTTGCAGTCTGTTAAATGTGGTGCAGTTTCTTCAACTAACTGAAAGTAATAGAAAGATATATATATATATAATATAGCTTGTAGATCTTGGCCCTAATCCATTGTTTCATCTAAGCAATTGGGCGTTAAGAGGCCCAGCAGTGGCAACTTGGTGGTGCTGGGAATCTAACCTTAATCTTCTAATTAACCGCTGCACTACCACTTTTACTCATATATATATATATATATATATATATATATATATATATATATATATATATATATATATATATATATATATAATAATATACCTGCAAAATAACCAAATTACTTTATGATAGAGGGCGGAATGCAGTAATGCAGTACTATGCATGCTTCTGCAGTTTCTCTATGAGAATAGTGGGATGGTCTCTGAAACATACATTTAGTCTTAAAATAACTTTTCAGACTAAAAATCCCAACATTATTGATGACAGACAGAAGTGCCTAATAATCAGCTATAATCAGTAATATATATATATATTTAAGTCCTTTTCTCTGTGGGTTGTAAGCCAACAACAATTCCAAAAATTCTTTGTGAAATCCTTTTGGCACTGAAATCTTAACCACACGGAGTCTCGGCCACAAAAAGGAAATGATCAAACATGCAGTTCCTCCATTTCCGAAGGAAACTGCCCTGAGGATCTGTCACAAAACCGAGTTGAACTTGTTTTCATGCCTGTTAGTAGACCTCTGAATAACCCTACAACTAAGGAACAAAGCATTTATAATTTATCACACACAGATGCTGATACATCCTCATGAACAGGAACTTCTGTGTTTCTTCTTCCTCAATATTATTGCTTAAAATTCTTCAGGTTATGCAAAGATTAGAAAATGTCAAAATACAATAATTTATGTTTCATGTCTTGATTTTACAGTCATGGGATTTTGTAACATTCAGATGTATAGTTATAAAGGTTTATTGTTACAATTTTATAAGATTAGTTGACAGCTGCATAAGCCTTTCATGACAGCTACACTTGGCTTATAGAAACAGTAATACGACATTATTCCCTTTTTGAGTTAGAATTTTTGAATGTTTTAGGATAACTGAATTTCTAAATTATTCTTGATAATGTGGGCAACTGATGAAAAAAAGCCTTTTATCCTATGCAAAACATAACTATTAATTGAAAAATGTTTTAAATATTTAATGCTAAAATATTAAATTTAACAAAAACAGCTGTATTTTTCTTGTAAGGACTTTTATTCAGTGATTTATCGGCTTGTTGGATTTTGTTACTGCTGCATAAAAGTGATGAGAGCATGCTTAACCCAGCATTGACTCTGTACAGTGTGTTAGAAAGTGCAGTCTTAAAAGCGCAGACTGTTTAGCATGCAGAGCAGCAAGCCTTTGTACTGATGTCCTTGCCGGTAGTGGATATGCAGCAGTACAGTTAAGCCTTGGATTTCAGCACTTTTTTCATTAGCTTGAGGTTATACAGGTGGGTCGGTGAAGAGATTAACCCTAGAAGACATGTATCTCTCAAACAAAAGATGCATCCTTTCTTAACAGCATGGGCTACACTTACAATGTCACCCCTGTTCACCAAAGCACTTAGACGGAAGCAGCCATTTTTCATCGCATTTTCCAAACTGTTTGAAAAGAAACTTTGAGAAACATGTCAGATTTTATACAGAGAGCCATCTAATCTGAAAATGTACAGGCTCCCTGACCAAACAGCCATTCAGTCTGCTGTAAATTTCCTCCACTTCATTCAAGCATCAATTTGTATTGAGAGGGAGGTCAAATATATACAGCTTGGACTGTAAACTAGACAGCATTACATAGAGTGTAGTCAGTTCTAAAGTTTACTATGTCTAGAATAGTGGTAGCTCAGTGGTTAATATGTTGGACGGCTAAACGGAAGCTGCCCACTGCTGGGCCCTGAGCAAGGCCCTTAACCTTCAACTGCTCAGTTGGACAAAAAATAAAATAAAATATGAATAAATATTCTGGCTGTTTCCCAGACTGACGCACATAATACTGTATATCCAAGTCAGATTTAACGTCCTGCCTTGTTTTTGTGTCGCAGCTCTCATCAGCACTGCTGTTCGATGCCGTACACACAGTAGTTGCAGCCGTGCAGGAGCTGAACCGCAGCCAAAATGTCGGGGCAACTCAGCTGTCTTGCAAGTCCTCAAAGATCTGGGAGCACGGCACCAGCCTGATGAACTACCTGAGGATGGTAAAGTCACACAGCACCACATCATTTCCTCTTTTCCTCCAGATGGACACAGACAGTCTTAACACACATTACCATCCAAGTATTACATTTACTACAGTCTGCCATGGAAACCATTATCAATTTCAACAGGTGTACATTGACACAGCTTTAGTTTCATAAATCTAGTTTTTCAGCGGAACAAATAATTTTTTGCTTGTTTTTTTTGTCTGTGCATTTCAATTAACTTAATCTTTTCTTCATATTTTTGGCAAATGTAACATAAAACCCTTAAAGCAGTTTTAGTGTGTGTTCACACTTGTAGTTTAGTTAGTTTGGTTCATTTGGTCCAAATCAAAAATTATACATTTGGTCCTGGTTCACTTAGCAATCAGACAGACATTTTTGGCAGCGAATTTAAAGATAGAGAATCTTATATCATGATGTGTTCACAAGCTGATAGTTTGCAACAGAACTTATCTTACATTCGCATTGTACCATGTGACATCACATCCTGTTTTTGGTCCAATTAAATACTGTACATTTGCCCCATGTTGGTCCAGATTGTGCTTACTGACATGAACCGCACTAACTAAGCAATCGCACCAGAGTTTCTTTTATTGATAAAAGTCTATAAGCTACTAAAAGTAGCATAATTTAGAAATAATGAAAAAATAATAATATTACAAATTAAAGTGCAACATATTTGACTTAAAACAAAACTTAAAAAATGTAGAGTCCTTTTACAAATGTAAAATATACTGTAGCACTTTTTCTATTTCTCCTATTTTCCAGTGCACACCACCAAACAAACATTAATTAAAGACAATAAAGCTGACTCTGGGGGACGCTGAAGTTATTTAAAATAGAGAAGAAAGAAATTGAAAAACTGTTTGTGTTATTATTTATTTACAAAAGTAATCCCATACAAAGGCAGATCCTTGTCATTTATTTCCCCCAGAACTGACTGTCCACCACACCCTGCTTTCACATGTACATATCTGAATAAGTGTATGAGAAACTGTTGTCCATCATTGCATTATTGGCAATTTGGCGCAGTATATTCTTATAGTGACCAATTTTTATGTCTCCCTGTCCTGGATAGGTAGAATTGGAAGGACTTACAGGCCACATTGAGTTCAACAGCAGGGGTCAGCGCTCTAACTATGCCCTGCGCATCATGCAAAACACCAAGGACGGCCTAAGGCAGGTAAAGTAGTTCTCCCAGTCAACTCTTTCTCAGTGAACACCATTGCACTTTTGTTGTTCTATCTCTCAGCAGGAATTTAGTATGCTTCATCACTCCCAGATGCTTTGTCGAGCATACGGTGCTGCCAGGAGCCTTCTTGACACCGTTTTACTTGTGTTTACTAACGAAAAGATTTCTTTTATTCCCCGCTCTCAGCGTGTGTCTAACAGGTTAGCTGGTTATGATGATTGTCTGACCTGCAGTGACAGAAAAGGTGAACATACCCAGATCATTCTCTTTAATTATCCTGACAGTCAGGAATTAACCCTCCTAGAGCAGTGGGAAAAAAATTCGGCTTTAACAATAATGGTGCCATCCTCTTGACCCTAAGACAGCAGCAGAAAGCGAGCTCTGGTTTTGCTATGACAGGGTCAATGTATTTTAGTTTTTGTGGAGAAAACGAAATTGGGTTACGTAGAAAAAGAATCATAAAAGGTTGCCACTTAGTGAGAACATACCCTCATTATTAGAACAAAACTTAATACGAGGTGTCAGAACGAGTGCTTTGAATGGAGCGAAATGTTTCACATACTGCCGTCTCTGTCACTCTGTTGTATAAATCACAGCTTCTTCCAGCATCGCTTCAGGCTTCATCTGACTTTTCATTTCAGATAAACAGTGTTTATGGCAATGTCTGTTATGCTTGCCGACTTTACTTGTCTCTTAGTTGACATACAGCTGTCATAAAAGCTGCTGCCTGATTGACAGTCTAGGTCCCTGACCCTAAGTAACCCATCCTCCATCCACAGATCCACAGCTACCACAAACCTCCTGGCATTCAAAACTATTTCACTTTTTACACTTAACCTTCCTTCTTATACACACACACCTGTAAACGCACGATGTCTCTGCTTAGAGTTTCGTTCGGACAGTTTGATTGATGGTTAGCAAAGAGCATTTTGTCAATATTTTGGTTTTGTTTATTTAACTGGTTTCAATGTGACTGGGTTACTCGTCCCACAGTTTATATCTGCGAGCTTGATTTTTAAACAAGTTTGTATCCTTCAAAGACATGCGGTCCTTTAGGATTCTGGCATTGATCTTGAAAATTCATTCTACCATTACACAACCGACATTTGCAGGAAAAGATCGTTTGTGTATCATTTGTGGGGTCTCACTTGTTTATGGAGGATTCCAATGTGTTTCCGGTTTCTGATAGAGAATGTTCTTCTTTGATGAATGGCATTTCAGAAAGGGCAGTGTCAGCTTAGACAATTATCTTTATTGCAGGCGTACTTCAGGGGGTGAGGGGACAAATAAAGTGACGCATTTAAGCATCATGCACAGTCTGCAATTAGCGATAATGACTCCTCAGTGCCAGATGTACTTAGCTGTTTGCTCCAGTTTTTAGAATTAATTACGTCATATTATGTTAGACATACCCTAAATTTTAAGACAAAAACAACTAAGTCTAGATTGTAGGAGACAGAAATGATTAATTCACTGCCTCACCTTCCGTCTGAGTCTTGAGTTTCTTTTGGTTATCTATCTATCTATCTATCTATCTATAGGTGCATGTCAAAATGTATATTCATACATTTTCATATATTCATATATTGCTCCCAAAGTTAATACTAAATAATATTCGGCAAGGGCCCCCAGATATCTGTTTTATTAGTAGTAACAGTACTGGCAGTAATTCAATAGTATGTTTGGTGCTAAATAAGTGTGGTAGGGGACCAAACCTTATATTCTTTCATAGAGATGAAAATTGCTAGCAGTTCCTCTGGTCATAGCTTATACATGGGTCAAATATCAAATTGCTCAGACTGAAGTTTCTGAAAAGCAACCTTTATTTTTTTTTTTTTTAAGGTGATACGTAACTGAACTAAATACTGGTCAGTACATTACAGTACATTTTGTATACAAAGTTTCACAAAATTATTTGCTTACTATTAAAATAAATCACGATTAATGGCATGCCAGTTATATTAATGCTCTGCAGACTATTACCTGTTTTGGGACATTTTTTTGTGTCGCAAGTTTTTATGACTGTTGACCATTTCTACCATTTTGCGGTGACTTTTATGCCATTAATGTAATATGTGTTTCATGCACAGTGCATTTAGCAGGCCGTTCCAGACACACTTTGCCTAATTAGCTACAGCTTTCAAAAATACCACATTATTGTCAGATGTATTAAAAGTGCATTTTTAAAGGTTGCATTAAGAGAGATTTTGCACAGTGCCTTTTTTACGTACAGTGGTTGAGGTGCTAGACTACTGATCAGAAAATTCTTAAAAAGGCCCTTAACCTCAACTGTCTAGCTAAATAGGATAAATGTTAAGTAAATTTCTACGCTTAAAAGTGTCATCCAAATCCATTAATGAATGCAAATTTTAATAATAACTGAGTAAAAATGTGTTCCTTTCTGGCTACTGTCAACTCTCAATGAAAGACAGGTTAAACTGATGTGTAAGCTTATTGCTTTAATTCAGTTTAATTCAATTCAGTTTTATTTGTTTGGTGCTTTTTACAATGGTGATTGTCACAAAGCAGCTTTACACAATTGAAGAAATTATGAGACAGAATGAAACAGTAATCAGTTTGTCCCTGATGAGTAAGCCGGGGGTGATGGTGGCAAAGAAAAACTCCCTGAGATGGAAATAGAAAGAAACCTTGAGAGGAACCAGACTCAACAGCGAACCCATCCTCATTTGGGTGAAAAACAAGTAGCAGGGATTATGTGGTTACATTGTGTGTGTGTGTGTGTGTGTGAACAACTTAAATCATTGGTCCTTAAAGAACAGCTGGAACGTCTTTATGGCGAAGTGGGACGTCACCCTGGTCACCCTGGTGATGTATCATCCGCTGGAGCAGGTCACAGGGAAGGGTCCAACAGGTCCAGGGTGAAGATGGGGTCTGGATCACCGGCAGCTCCGTTGTGGCATATGTAACTCAACAGTGGGGGGCGGGGGGGTGGGGGGTTAGGAAGACAAAAAAAAAGTAAAACAGTTAAGTGACAATGTAATCACACGGTTTGGATTGATTAAGTGAATAATGTAGAGTGCAAGGATGGACTCCGGCAAGACTAACTAGGTCAGCATAACTAAAAGGAGAACCAGAGGGAAACACAGACATGAGGGCTCCCTGATATGTTAAGCAACCAGCCGCTCTCATCATCAACACCGTGATCAATAAGAGAGGGGAAGACAGCATCTAAACATACCAGATCACCATAATACTCAACACCCATGAGTCCCCCAGATCTGCTCCTTTATCTAAGGGGAATCAATACAAAATGCTTGATTAAATAAGTATGTTTTTAACCTGGACTTAAACACTGAGACTGTGTCTGATTCTCGAACATACATAGGGAGGTTATTCCATAGCATTGGGGCTCTGTAAGAAAAGGCTCTGCCCCCTGCTGTAGTTTTTATAATATGCGGTACTGACAGGCAGCCTGCATCCTTTGATCGAAGTAGGCGTGGCGGAACGTAAGACACTAGAAGTTCGCTTAAGTACTGTGGTGCGAGACCATTTAGAGCTTTATACGTTAAAAGTAGTATTTTAAAATCGATGCGGTGTCTCACTGGGAGCCAATGCAGTGTGGATAGGACCGGCGTGATGTGCTCATATCTTTTAGTTTTAGTGAGGACTCTCGCTGCTGCGTTCTGGACTAGCTGAAGTTTATTAATGCACCTAGTTGAACATCCAGACAGTAAAGCGTTACAGTAATCCAGCCTGGATGTGATAAACGCATCAACTGATTTTTCGGCATCATTAAGTGACAAGATATTTCTTATTTATATTTCTGAGATGATAGAACGCTATCCTGGTAATATTGTCGACATGGGCTTCAAATGAGAGATTGGAGTCTAAAATCACACCCAGATCTTTTACTGTTGCACTTGGTGAAACAGAAAGACTGCTTTACTTATAAGATACCAGCATGTGACAAACCAGACTGACTGGACATGATTTAAAAAGTCAGATGATTCTTAGCACACGGCAGAACCAAAAACCCAAGCCATGAAGTTCTGGTAACTTTGTTTCTGGAAATTGTGTTGAGACAGATCTGAGCAAGAGTATAAATTCTTTTTTTATTAAATGTTCCCAGAAGCACAATGAGCTATATCATTGTGTAATGAAATGAACAACCAGAACAGCTTTGATCAGAGAGTTGGGTGTCCAAGAAGTTGTCCACTGGTCACTCCAAGTCTCAGCAGCGATGTAAGAACAGTTAAGTCTGATGGTAACAAGATTAAAGATGGAAGACGAGTCTTAATTTAAAACAGCATTGAAAATTTAAGATTCTTTGATTTGAAAAAAAAAAATAGCTTGAAGCTAAAATTACTACATATAGCAAAACCAGACTTCTCATAAACTGCTAGGACATATTTATATCTGGAAGCGTGGTGGTGCTAGCATCATACTATTGGGGAAAAATGTATGGCACATACTATTAACTGGGAGAACAGTAAGAACTGACAGAGAAATAGATGTATCCAAAAACAGAGATGTTCCTAGTGAGTGGTATAGATCTCCAAGAATTTTTGTCCTCCAGAGGGCTGTTCAGTGATGTCCCACATCCTATCTGAGAAAATCTGACAGGGTGACACTTCCTAAATCCAGGCATGCAAAGCTTTTAATTAAACTACATGAAAATTTTTCTGATTTTTGTTAATATCAAGCAGCCATTAAAGACATGGATATGTGGCTGCTTTGACAACCAAACTTGGATCTGCACTCGTTCACACACTCGACTTCCCCTCAAAAAGTTCCCTCCACCTCTGACAAACGGAATATTTCAGCAAGGCATCTCTGAATTAATTATCTGTAGTGACAGATTATTATTACTTCCACAGCTAAGTTTTAGTCTAAGTGGTGTTAATTAATTTTTTTAGTGACTTGCATTTTAAGCATGGCTGATGTAAACTGCTATCTAAGTATGTCTTCATGCTAATTACAATCGAAGTTCCTGAAAAACCAAGAACCCAATTAGCAACAAACCTGCATCTAGCAGAAAATGGAATTTATTAAAGAAAATACTTAGAGTGCATGTGAGGTTTTATTTTAGTTACTGATCAGAGTCTGTACAAAGGAGTCTGTTTTACAGCCTGTTTAATGCTAACCAGGTCATCTTATTAACTAGAGCCTTATTTCCTCTACTGTGTTGTTCTGCATGGATTTAATCCTGTATCATTCGTGTAAATGTCAGGATTGGTAAATACTTCTTTAGGAGATAAGTAGACCTAACATCATTATTGCACTTACTGACATAGGTTATTGCTTCTGTGGTAGAGATAGAACAATATTCATTTATTAAAACCGATACTGATTAATATGTAACTGCTAACCGATATGCAAAACAGGCATTTATTTATTTATTTGTTAACTTCTGTTTTTTGACCCAAATGATAACAATAGTCCTGAACTGAAAAAGCATTTTTTTTTCATATCTTCTCATATACACTAGTCTAATTTCTAGTTGGCCTTACTGTGAATTTCCCTTGTCGATAAGATAGCAAAGTGGTCTGCTCATATTCATATTTAATTATCATTTATTTACATTTATTTAACTCTAATGGCTTTTTTAAATTGCACTTTTCAAACTGCAATCTGTAGTATGAACACCACCTACTAATGCCATAGGTTCCATGGCAAATTTCAGGGCTAATTTGGAGCCAGGAACTGTTTTTTTTTTTCAGAGTGGAAAGTATATTATTTTTTAATCAAAGTATATTATATACTCGTTATTAAGACCCTAAAGAATTCCATCTACAGGTGGAAAATTGGGCATCCAATGAGTCCTTTAAGGGACTTTATGAGTCCCTAGAGTTAAACAATATTATACATTACCGTTGTATTTTTGGATATATTTCACTTGTCTCACTTGTAATTCTAGCATCAGGGTGTTTCCCATATATAGGAGTGTTTTCCAGGTAAAACTCCGATATATCTGCTTACTTGACAGACAATAATACACGTATGCGTTTATATATATTTCATTTATTTCCACATACTATGAATAAGGCTGTAACCGATCTGAAAACATGAGAATCCATGGGCTTTTTTCCTGCTTACACAATCGTGGGTCAAATCCTATCTGTGCCACATTGGAGAAAAAAATGTGAATTGTGTCACATGTAGTGGCCTGTAGTGTAAATACTTAAATTACATCTATTATTATTTAACACAAAGGATGAAAAACATCTATCTCACTTTCCACCTGCAGAGTATCCAATCTACTTTGTCACATGGACTCATCTGAAATGGTGGGCATTTTTCCCTATATAGCCTCATAGCACAAACAGTGCATTTGATCATCTCCCTTCCTGCTACTCATTAGGTAAATATTGGTGTTTCCCCTTTGCTTTTCATTTGAACTCCAGTTTATTTATCCACTCTGTTTGCTGTGGTGCTTTGTTTATTTCCCACTGATGAAATTATTTTTAAGCTTACAGGATTCTGGAATGTTTTTCTCTCTCTTTCTTATGACAGAGAAATGTGTGATAAATTATGAAGGACATATCTTGTAGCTAGAGCTTACAGGCGTGAATGGTGAGGGTAGCATCCCTATGGGTTACAGGAGGAGACCAGGAACCGACAGAGAGAGATAGAGAGAGAGAGGATGAAAAAGAGAATCCTAGCAAATTGTAAAGGTTAGGGTTATATAAACAAAGTCTCTTTGAAAGAGATGACTTTCTTAGACACTTCTTGTAATGTTTCCAACTAGGCCACCTCCAGTCAGCATGTCTTCATCTAATGAGGCTTTACAGTTAATTGGTCAGTGGCAGCTAAATTTTAACACAGTTCGAGTAACCAAACTGACTCCTAGAATAAAAAAAAAGTAAAAGAAGAGCTGACCCGAGCTCTAGGGGAGATTACACAAGCTCATTTGGGAGATTTAATTGAGGATATTAAGCTTAGAATGTGGGCTTTTGGTACGCTTTCACTTATTTATTGGACAGTGCAAGTGTGATTTTTTTCATTGCTCTGGCCAAATCAGTAATTGGTGACTACAGTGACATGTATTTAGTATTGTGTCCCTTTTGTCTACTTAGGTTTATATTTTATGAGTATATAAACAATAAGGCCAAAGGTTTGTGGACACCTTACAGCAAACTCGTGTATGTGTAACCGAAGCGCACAGTTTTGTGCACAGAACTACTAAAAACATAGTGGTGTGAAAAAACTCAAGTGTCCTGCACAGAGCCCTGATTCTGACCCCACTGAACACCGTTGGGATGAACTATGAGCGCACCCCAGACCTCCTTAATCAACATTAGTGTCTGCTCTTCACTGTATAGTGGAGTGTGCCTTTAGAGCATTGCTTATTCAGTCATAACATTATAAAAGATATCAAAGTGTGAAGGTTATTATAGGGGTATATATAAGACTAAATATGAAAGAGAATGTTTAAAAAACACATTTTACTTTTGTCTCTATAGTGGAGTTTATATAATGTTAGCTTTAATATGTAATAGGTTTAATTATTTAATATAACTATTTTTAATTTAATGATATTAATATTGACCATGTTGACACATAACCACTATAATTCAGCTACAATCACTCATACAAATGTTTTTTCGCTACAGGTCTTCTGTTGCTATACTATAGTTGTCCATCCTAGTTGCCATAGAAATAACATTTATCAGCAGGTGTCCAACTAGTAGTCCATAGTTTAAACAGTTAAATTGTTGGGTGAAGTTTTATTTATATAACACTTTTACCAATGGAATCAAAATCATCTCTAGTGAGCAATCCTGGGGCGACTATGGCAAGGAAGCTGTACTAGCTGTAGCTAGTTTATCAAAGGTTTAGGACCACCTCCTGGTAATGCATTACAGTAGTCTAGTCTGGAGGTTATGAATGCATGAACCAGCTTTTCTGCATAAGGTTTCTGCGTCTGTTTTGCTAATATTGAAAATATAATTCCCAAAAGACAACGTGCTGTCTAATATTACACCCTGGTCTTCCACTAATAAGCTAGTAGTGATAGTACATCTATTTTAATGCAAGTTGCTTTGATGTGCTTAATATTATATAAATTTCCACATTGCAAATTTGAAGTGACTTGTGATATGATATACACATTAGTACAACTTTTTTGTGCAACATCTAGTCACTAACGATACCTGTTGCCGAATGTCACTAACTTGTACAGCAAAGGTTTTTTCCAAACTATTATTTTTATTGATCTTTAATCAAGAATGCTAATATTTTACAAAACTAATATATCAATACTGGAGGGACTGACAGAATTTTCCTCTTTCCAGACATTTTGTCTCAATAAAAATGGACAAATGGGCAGTTTTGCTCCATGCTGGACAACGTTATCAGTTTCAATCCATATATTTCCAGCATACAGTCTAAGCATGGAGATCATATTAAATGCACAGTGCATGAGATATATTATTAAATCTCCCAGTCTTAACAGATTTCAGGGTTGATTTATCTTTTATCCTTTCTGTTTTGTGAGGCTGTGTTCATGTGCGTTTTTGTCTCCTGCTGCTCCATTTTCAGAATCTTCAAATTTTACTACACAGCTAAAAGCTACAAAAAGCTTTAAAGTCTGATTGGCATATAAAATGCATTTGCTAGCAGCTGCGTCCCGGTTCTTAGGAAAGGAGAAATAAGGAGACGGGTCTTACACCACCTTTTGCCTAGTTTGCCTTGCAAGAAATTTCTTAAAACAAAAGCCATTTTTTAGAAAACAGCGCCTGAGAGGAGTGGTGATACAGATAGATGGGAGTCAGAAAAAGTCAGAGAACTGTCAAGAAAAAGAGATGAAAAGTACAAATAGGGACGTGTCATGGAAAAAAAAATGAACTCGAATGAGTCAGTGAGTGAGTTTGATAGAGTATAAAATCTGCCCCTAGCTAATCTCCCATCTGCAGATTAGTGGACAAAGCAGAACACTGGCAGGCTTGTGGAGGTTATCAGGGCGGCTTTGTGGATAAAAGCTCCTCTGTGGCTTTTGTTTTAGTTACATCAATAGTACTGAGGCAAAAAATAATAATAATAAATAAAAAAGCAGAGTGTGTTGGGTTGTGTGTTTCCCCAAGCTGTAAACTAGATTGTAAAAAAAAGTTCTGGAAGAAGTAAACTGTACTGACATTTCTGTCTGACATTTCTCTACCCTCTACATTTATTATTTACATTTCTGAGACACCAAAGCAGGCTGAACAAGCCACCAGTCCGCTGACATCTCTACTTCACCTTCAGCTAATGACAGTGTGAACATACAACATAGCAGATAAAAACACCACATTTCAGCATGACGGGATGTGGATTTTGAGAAAAACAGCTGAGATTATGATTAATATTTCTTTAGCTTTTTATGTTGCTGTTCTATGATTATTTATATTGATGTTTTTAACTGTTTTTTTTTCTTAGCAAACCTTGTGTTTTGCTAATGTTGGGCCTTTAAACCTCTGTGCTTCAGGGGTGCTGTATAAAAACTGACCCCGCTCCCTGCCCCTAACTTCCTAAATTTGGATAGAATTTTGCTGGTCAGTAAAGTAATGTAATAATGCAGTGCTTTTTAATAGTTAACCGAACTTTTTCAGGTTATTGATTAGTCTGTTGTCGTTTTTTTCTGATCAAATTTATTCTGCGAGATGTGACTTCTCCTTTTGCCTAATGATACATGAAATAACTGTGGCTGATGCCACTTAGAATCAATGAAGATATCTTTAAACTGCAGTTCAAAAACTGACAAAATATATTTTATGTTAAAACTACAATGGATAAGATAATAAGAGAAAACTAAAATTAATGTTCTGAGTTAAGCGGAGAGATGGCCCAAGGCATAAGTGACATAAGCAGCTGCTTAGCCCCCCGTAACCAACAGAGGGCCCCCGAGAGTATATAAAATTACATTTTTTGTTATATATATATATATATATATATATATATATATATATATATATATATATATATATATATATATATATATTATGTCAGTAATAATGGATAAACCACAATACAATAATATGTTAACTATTTGCAGAATGCATGCCCTACTTCAAATTAGCCTGCGATTGAGCTTTTACAACCAAGAAAAAGTGACACCTTCCACTTTTTATACAACTCAAACATCTAATGCGACTTCCCTTTAATTAATTTGGCAGTTCTGTATTGGCGCTGAGTCTATCCCAATCCCCGATGACTACGCATGTCTTTCCATCGATTTCCTTTTTATCCCCCTTTATCCCCAACTTCCACATTGCCTCCATTAAGGACAGACTAAAAAGCAGAAAAGCATCATGGCTGAGAAGATTACCACAGCTCTTCGGTGGCCTTCTTTATAATAGCTATTTCTATGATAAGCAGGTGTAGGAGTGCACAAATGATCACAAAGGTATTGATTTTGCACAAATGGAGCCCTCCGCTTGGAACATCATTGCCTCTAAGTCATAGGCATGCTTGTGAATGTGTAACTGCACTGGCTAATGATATCGATTTATGAATTTTCTGTTGCAAATGAATTGGGAAAAAAAATCTGTGCCTTTACTAAGATTGTAGCTTATTTTAATTAGCAGAACGTGAGCGTTAGAAAGCCATTTCTTCCTGTCCTGTATTACTTACTGATTGTACTTGGCAAAACTGCTGTTGCAGTACTCAGCATGAGCAGAGGGTTCATTTACACATTTATTTCCATTTTTTACCTTTTATTCAACTGTAATTTCTTTAACAATAGATAGATAGATAGATAGATAGATGTGTTGATCAAGTCAGTTTAATCAATCATGAAGCAGTTTTTTACTGATGGACTTTTATTGGACTTATAAACACTTTGTTTTTGTCCACATATCCCCTCATTAGCTCTTTTCCTCTCTCACTCGCTCACTCTCTCTCACCGCTTTCTCCAGCCAGATGTGATTACAGTGCTTGATTGAGCTTCATGTTTCTCAGTCTTTCAGCTCTGAAGTCATGGTGGCATTCTGTCCATTGAGGCAAGGAATGAGGAATGGCAACCACGTTTTTTAAGAATTTCCTCAACTTTTTCTTTCTTTATTTCTTTCTTTCTTTCTTTCTTTTTTTCTTTCTTTCTTTCTTTCTTTCTTTCTTACTTTTTTTCTTTCTTTCTTTCTTTTTCTTTCTTTTTCTTTCTTTCTTTCTTTCTTTCTTTCTTTCTTTCTTTCTATTTATCTTTCTATCTTGCTTGCTTGCTTGCTTTCCTTCTTTGTTATTCATTCTTTTCTACTCTAGTTATTTATTTATTTCTATTTTCCTTCCTCCGTTCCTTTCTTCCTTTTTTTTTTTTACTTTTTTTTTCATTTTTATTTTTTTAATCTTTTTTCATTCTTTTTTCTTTAATGTTTTTCTTTTTTTTCTTTTTCTTTTTTCTTTCTTTTTCATATTAACAATAGATTTCTTGTTTTCTCTGCTTGTTTATATATATTTTAGTTCATGTCCGCTATAGAATTTGTATGATCTCAACAATAAGTGTTTGAATTAGTGCTTAATACAATATGGAAAAAAAGTATTTGAATACCTGACACACCAGTATGTGTGTTGAACATTCTAGTACAGATTTAGTCTTACTCTTATGCTGTGTTTACACCAAACGCAACGCGAATATGCGCATCACGTTACTTGCCTTAGATTTTTTGCGGGATGTTGTTCACATCATTCAGGTAATAATTAATTTGTAAAGCATAAATATTGCTACTACAGTAATGATCTCGTCAACAGACTTGTCAATAAACTCGAGTCAACAATAAGTCATGTCGACCCTTCAAACACATTTTATAATCCCGCACAGACGATAGACATGAACATCGAAATACTACGACACCCAGACACACAATCACACTCGCCAGGTTACTTAATCATTTTCCCAGCATATTCTCACAGTTTCCACAGATTCTCTTTACACACTTTTTTTTCTGTGCCAGTTTTTTATTGAGTCTTTAAATTACTGTAAGTCTCCCTGCTCTAGTTGCTGACCAAATGACTTGACCTCCAGCATTTGCCTTGACAATAAAACTGAAAGCATGCCTGCACAGAGACAGATATCCAGTGGATAAATCCAGTCTTGTTGAACGAATCTAATCTTGCTCCAATCCAAAACCTGTGCTTTTATAGCATGTTTATTTGCTGCCCACTGATTATGATTTAATTCACATGACATGTGAATGACATAAAGCTGCATTCTGTAGGTGTTCATTCTTGCTTTATTTTCCCTTTATCATTATCGTACTGTAAAAAATATACAATACAAACTCCTTAAAAAAGAAAACTAAACCGTCTATTTTTTTTAAATTGAGATATTTTCATCAGAAAAAACATTTCTCATCTCTGTTTTGCTTCAGCACCTAATAGCTTTGCCACATCTTGACCACCTATTTCTGCCATGGTCAATTTATTAATAGACTTGATTAAAAGACTGTCATACCCTAGTGGGCAGGAGGAAATTCTGAGGACTGGAGAGAGGCGTGAGAGTAGGAGGGGTGGTATGTATTTGGGCTGCTTTTTTGTTGTTTTCATCATAAAAGGAAAAAGAAAACAATATTAAAGCTTCCAGTGCACACACACAGGCTCAGCAGAACACTGTGTGTCTTCCCTTTTTACTTGAGTATAAATAATGGAACATAGGTGTTCGATCAACGAATAGGTTTTTTTTTTTTTATTATCATATATCGGTTTTGGTATATCAGATCCACTGATATATGACACCATCTTGTGGCTGTTTCAAGAATGGTTTGCAACACTTCCATTACGGCACTAAATTGTTAGACGAGATGAGTTAACCCCCTGAGGTCCGTGGAGGCGGCACCTCTTTTTTACTGTTTTTTTTTTTTTCTTAAAGCTAAATAATACTTAAATACTCCTCCTCATACAGAATAAAATACATTCTGTGAGGTGTCACAGGTTCATTTTGGTGTTCTGGTACGATATATTTTTTGTTGTTTTTAGAAAATAAGAAAACACACAGGGCTCACTGCCGTCTATTTCTCGTGACAAAATGACCTGTAACTCAGCGAATACTTACTTTAATAATAGTACCGAGAGTAATACTGTCAAAATCTCTGTCTGGGTTTTTGTGTTTATGTTCAAGGACTTTTCATTTGGAGGTTGGTGTCCCCGTTGTTGCCTTGTTTCCCCTCATGTTTGATATTTATATCCCCTGTGTTTCAGCCCTTGTTTGTGAGTTGTTGATTGTATGTTTGTTTGGATGTATACCTGTGTTCCTTTGTTCTTTTTGCTTTCCATGTGTCCCTGTGTCCATGCCCCTGTTACCAATAAAACCTGCTACATTTGGATCCACCGACTTACACACTCACTGTTTTGTTTAAAAAATTTTGTTTAGCAACTGTGTCAAAAAACATAACTTAAAGGATAAAAAAAATTTTGGCTTGCAAATTGGATTGTGTAACGTATCCACAGCAGGCTCTTGAACACACCCCTTCTGCTATAAAGACAATAGACTTGTAATCAGTGTTTATTATCATCACAAAGAAGATAATTACAAAAACCTAAAATAGTAAACATCTATTGGTAGTTTTTTTTAAATTATTTTTTTAATCTATATAAACAGTTCTGTCGTTCATTAATAAGGGATGTACACTCCCATGCAGCATCATGTGTGCTTCGTCTTCTGCTGAATTTCTGCTTAGAGCTTACACTGGGGACGGATTAGCAGGAGAAGATAAATCAAGCAGCTCCTCGAAAAAAGACATCAAGCGTGAGGCTTGCTGAACCATAGTGTTCTGCAATTACACTGAAAAGTAGAAAAAAAACTCATAATAGATGATTCCAGAGCAAAACTTGCTGAGCTTTTTCCACATATAAAATGGCTGCGTGTAAAAAGGCCATGTTCTCCAGGGAATAAGTAGTAGTGCGGTAATGATAGTTTCAGCTCAATTCTTAAGTCTTATTTTTTTGCGCTCTTTTTATAAAAGCAGCTTTACTGAAAATTAGGATTTAAATCTAGTGTGTTAACAAGCCAGTCTCAGGCACAGCATGAGCGAATGAGGACGACATACAGTATACCTTGACAGGATCCAGACTCGATAGGACTCCTGTCCGCTTCCTGATGATACGGATAACAGGATCTTTACAGTTTACAGTCGGACAGAGAGAAGACGAGCATGCTGTCGATAACAAGCCCAGGATTTCTGTTTGAGTTACTGTTTAAATTCATCTATTTGTTTCATCTCACACTGAATGCCTAATTTAATAGCTTTTAAGAGGCTCCACTTTGTTGCATGCCTTTAAGGCAGTGGTAATGACATGTCTTTTGTCACGTTTCATTTTGTATGAACGCTGTGCTAACTACAGCTAACAGATGCTTATGTAACTTCTCTCTGTCTTTCTCTGTCTGTCTCTCTTCTGTGCATGCTGGTGAAGATTGGTCAGTGGCATTCGGAGCAGGGGCTGTCTATGGAGAAAAGGCTTCCCTCACTTAATGTCACCGACACACTCTTCAACACCACACTGATCATCACAACCATCCTGGTAAGTACTCCTGCTTTCACCCAGCCAATATACATTACAGTGTGTTTGTTTTATTTGTTTATGAGTTAGTTTTATTTTATGATTAGGTCTCTTTACAGTTAGGCGAGTTAGGTGACATTAATTCCTGTTTTTACAAAACTCTGTGTCTGGAATCTATGATGGCTTAGAGAATACAGCGTCTCTTAAATGACTGACAAGACACAAGAAGTCAGTTTTCTACACAAGTTTTTTTCTGCCACTTAATTTATATTAGATGAGGCCATGGTTTAACATAACTTTTTTTCAAATCATGTTTGTAATCTTTTTCACTTTTCTTTTGGCCCAAGTCTGCATATCAAAACAAAAGACCCATATATTCATTAATTCATTTATTCATCTTCTATGCCACTTATTTCCTAATTCGGGGTCACAGAGATAGGCCGAAGCCTATCTCAAAGGGCTAGGGGCAGGAGGGGTACACCCTGGACAGGTCCCCAGTCTATTACAGGGCCACACACACACTTACTCCTATGGGCAGTTTAGAATCACCAATCAACCCAACATACATGTTTTTGGACTGTGGGAGGAAACCCACGCAAGCACCGGGAGAACCTGGGCCTTCTTGCTGTAAGGCAACAGGTCTAACCACTAAGCCACTATGTGGCCCCCCCATTCTTTAGTTAGTCATAATTCAGGTGTGTACATCTAATCGGAGTATGGGGGTATGGACTATGGGCGGTTTTTGAACTATGAAAGGAAACCGGAGAACCCAGTGTAAACCCACGCAAGCAGGGGAAGACAGCTGACCGGAATCGAACCCGGGCCTTTTTGCTGTGAGGCAACAGCGCTAACCACTAAGCCACCATGCTGCCCTATATTCAGTTAAATTTTTATTTGTGTAGGGTTAGGGTTAGGTATCAAAGCAGCTTTCCACAGAATGCAGTAACAGTAAAGAGTGTATGATTGTCCCTAATGAGCAAGCTGGTGGCGACTGTGGCAAGGAAAAACTCCCTGAGATGAAGTAGAAAGAAACCTTTAGAGGAACCTGAATCAAGAGAAAACCCATCCTCATTTGGGTAAGACAGAATCCTTTTGTTAACTGCAGCATATTGTAATGATCAAATGTAATGTAAACTGTAGCCTATATATGTATGAGATCCGAAGGACCAAATAAATAAATGTCTGCCCCAAAAATAAGGCTAATTAAAACTAATAAGATTAATTGCAATTGTTTAATTAGGCCATTCCTAATTTAACCTAATTTGGGCTTCCAACATTTATACCAGACCACCTGAAGTCTTTTTTATAATAAGCATTGCATAACATGCTGAAAAGTAATTTAGGATAATTAAGGTGGGTTTGTTATTTTAGAAGTGGATGCGAAAATAACATAATGTTCCTCAAGTGTACTTAAGCCAAAACCAATTGAATAACCAATGGAGAACATATTAAAATACTCTGGATATAATAAAATATTTTACAGATTTCACAGGTTCTGACTGTCCTTTAGTTATTAACCCCTCATTAACCCCAAAATCCATCCCCATCATTACAAGATTTTTCCGGAATGAAACATCACACACTTTCTGATTGCACATGGATTGCACTCATCTGTGTTGACCGACCAGTATCGGTGGATTAGGCAGAAATTCATTTCAGAGGGCTATGATGGAATATGCAGAAGAAAATCAGAATTTCGTGAACTGTACAATTTACATCTAGCTGATAAACCTAGCCATTTATAAGAATTTTTACTAAATATAATTAAATAGACTGTAATCGACATAATCAAAAGTGATGTGTAGAACTGATTCTATAAGATTTAATTAAGATTTTATTCATTTTAGGATTTTCAGTAATTATTCATTTAATGTCTTATGCGGTTAATTATCAAAAGAACAGAGTCAGAACCAACAAAGGTTTATTTTTACATATGACAATCAGCTACACTGTTTGTGATAAGTCATTACACAATTAAAAAATCTATTGAAAAACCTCACCCCTAAACACACACCTTCTACGTCCTCTAGCTACGGCTTTGTTAACGATAACCTTGATTTTTTTTGCAATCCAGGGATCTTTGGGAATTTCTCATCAAAAATAACACTTTGAATAGAAAACATTATGAAAGACACTGGTTCAGACAGCTCAGCTTGTCATGGAATAATGTGCTTAAAGCTCACATGGTTAGATCAACACCAGGACATGTGCTAAATGAAATCCAAACCACAGGATCTGTGTTATTAAGATAAAATCTTGTAGTCAAATTTATTTTTTATTCACGTTGTCATCATGTTACCAGAGAAATATTGTTTAAAATCCAGTTTATAATTTTATCTGAAAGCGAAAGTTACAGTGTTTTTTATATTTAATTCTGTGAAGTTGCTTTAAAGTCATCTAAAGTTATCTAAATTGTTTTACATTCCAGGGTATTCACATAGATGCTGTGTATTCTTATATATTAGGTAACATAAACATTGAATGACAGTCCTGCACTACAGCACCACACTGAGTGAACCTAGGTAATAAAACTATTCAACACAAAAAATTATTTATTTTTATTTGTTATTACAAAATATTTTTTGTTTTTTTGTAATTTAACGTTTGCTGTTCATTTGTTTTTAATGACATTGTCAATAATGTTGACTTATCGCTTTGAACATACCTGACTGGACAATTTAAATATAATAAATTTAATGCATTGGGAAATGTACGGTACGAGAATATCAAGTAATGTACAGTAAGATTGATTGATTGATTTTTTTATATTAAAAAATAGAATTATTCTTATATGAGATGTTGTGATGCGATCGTTCAGTATTGCTGTCTTACATAATTGAAGATTTCATTAACATCTCAGATAGTTTATTTTACAACCACGAACCACTGCTGTTGTAAATAAGGTTTCATTTCCTGTGCGGTCAAGAGCAGTGACCTGCTTAGGCAGTGAGTAGGTGGTGGAATAGCAAAATTTTTCCAAGAGCCATAACCAGCAATTGAAGATGTAATCCAAGGCTGATGTTTGGCAGCGATTTTGCGCTCCGTCTGCTTTGCCCTATCACTGAAGGAAGATGGAACTCTCCTTCCATCTACAGGAGCCCGGGGGCTGATCTTATCCTATAACATTAGGTCATGCCTTTCTGCTTCTGCTTCTTAAATCAGCCAGAGAGAGAGAAAGACTGCGAGAGATCCACAAATTCGTAAGGATTTAAAAGTTTCAACAGAAGAAGCAATGCATAGGTTGCAAGCAATACAGTTCCAGCAGGATCGGTTAACAAATCTTATTTTTGTGACTTTTCTCTTTTATTGTGGGGTGTTAAAATGTTAATCTTTTACCAAAAAATGGTCTTCTTTTAAACTTTAGATCTTAGAATTGACTTTAAAACACTCTCAACTACATCTCCAGCTCCCTACAGTTTTAATTATGTAGCATTTAGTTCGATATTAACAGCAACCAGTCACAGTAATTTTTTTAGGATCATGTTTAGGGGCATAAAATGTAATGTACCTACTTAAGATAGATTTTTAAAACAGTAGTTGTGCAACAAGACCGGCGCCATGGTTTAGTGGGTAGAGGCGCCAGCACCCACATGTGCAGTTGCACTACCGCGACCTGGGTTCAATTCCGCCCTTATCAGTCCCACCCCCTCTCTCTTCCCTGTTTCATCTCTGTCTGTCCTATCAATAAAGGCAAAATGCCCAAACATTATCTTTGAAACAAAAGTTATGCAAACAAATGAGTTTAAAACAAGAACTGCACATCATTTGGGAATTCAGCATCCAGCTTACATTTTACATTTTTCTTATTTTGCAGACACCCTTATTTATTTTAATTATTATTAATTATTATTAATATTGATTTATTTCTCATTGATACAGAGAGCAGACTTCTGGAATAATGTTTGTGGCGGCATGCAGTCATGCACTGATGACCAGGAGTTGTACAGTACTTCTTTAATTTAGGCTATAGGGAAGTTTGTGCTGTGACATTTGTCAGTGAACTTGAGCAATGTGCAGAGTATGACCACCCCTACTGCCCCCCAAAATGCAGCATAGCTTTCTAAGCAAGCTTTGAATTAACTTCTGTCTATTTAGCAATCTCCTAGCAACTGTCACCTGTAGAGACAAAACCTGATGTTCCTTCAAGTGACTGCATTTCAAGTCCCAACTTTGAAGCCCACCTTAGAGAACAGTGCTGGTAGATTGAGCAGGAAACTAACCGGAGAACCTCAGCAGTTAATGCACGGCAAGTCAGTATTGGCAGTTGTCAAATGTATTCCTATCCGCAAATCCGCACTGTGCATGACACATTGGTTTTGAACATTATGAAAGGCTTATAATAGATACACAACTTGTGTAAATGTAAGTGGTATCGTTAACATCAATGCACATTTGCACTTCCAGGAGATAATGATGGTACAATTAATGTTGATCTAACTGTCCAACAGGAAAAAGGAAGTGGCTTTGAGTACAAAGCAATGCTCTCATAACGGGAACCGGATTTAGTGCAAGGCAATAACTTGCCAAACAAACCAACAGACAAGACCCAGATGTCCTTCTAGTCAGTATACTTGGGTTCCATTTTGTCTGAGAATTTAAACTAACTTATCAAACATCTTTAATTAAGTTAAAACAAATAATTTATTTTATTGCCCATGCCTACTAAGGAAGTGGTAGTCATGATCAAAAGATTAGGAGTTCAATTCCCAGCACCACCAAGCTTTTTCCGCTGGGCCCCTGAGCAAACCTGAGAGAAACCTGTAAGTGAATAAGAATATCTGCTATGTGAATGTAAATTTTGCTCCATACTGCCCATACCTTACCAGGGTTAACTGTTAATCCTAAATATTTATTATTTCATGTTTTGTATTCTATATTCCTAAATCCTAGGATTAGGTTACATTTGCAATATAACTAATCATGATTGTGACCACTTTAGGTAAGTTAGATCTGCCATTTTCTCCTGTACAGGTATTGTTATCTTACACGGCTGAGTCATCTTTTTTGGCCTGTTTTAATTTGTCACATCAACCATCCTTACATTAATATCTAGCCAATAATTTTTCAGTGTCTTTTAATAACCATTCCCAAAACACAGTTCTGTGATGTTTTGCGCTTTGCTGCCTGATGCTAACAAGCCATTTGTGTTTAGTGTTGTGTTTAGGATTAAAAGGAAATGTAACAAAACCCAAACTGTTGTTTTTATTTATATAAAAAGCCAAGCCCTAGGTATTTAAAAAAATGGCTGGCTGTTCCAACATCGATAGAAAGTTAATTTTACCACTTCGGTGCAAGAATAGAAAAGTTTTAAGGCAGGCCCACCTAGTATTGCTGAAGGATGGTGCGACAAGTTAAGGGGTGCTTGTGGATCTGAGTGAGCAAGGTGCAATGCATGGAGTGATGGAGGCTTTAGGGAAAAAATGATTGTGCTCCATTTTTGGCTTTGTAGGCAAGCATTAGTGTTTTATATCTAACACGTGCAGTGAAAGCTAATGGAGAAAGTCCAGCAGTGGGAAACAAGATGGGCAGCTACATAATGGATCACCTGCAGAGAATGAACACCTGCCAGGAACAAGTTGCGGTCTTTCTCTTTCCCTCTCTCTTTTTCTCTCTCACTGCCCCCTCTCTCTCTCTCTCTATCTCTTCAAGCATGTATACTTTTATAATACCTTTAAGCAGTGTTAAAATGTTGCAGAAATCCTTCAACAATGACGTTTTTGTTTAAAACAGCAGGTTTAAGGCAGTGTGGCATTCATGGCTTTATCTAGTCTTAAATTAACAAGAGACTGGACAATCAACTGAGTGGCCTGTGTGAATAAAATTGTAAAGGATAAACTGACAGTACTGTGTCACAAATTAGCAACATAGCAACAAAAGGACAGTTGCTTGTCCAAATTGTTCCTAAGGTTGAAAGCAGTGATTTAAGGAGAGATAAGCAAGTTATCCAAAAAAAAAGCAGCAGAATCCTGGCATTGAAACAAATCACCTGGGATGAGGGACCAGTTTAGTTTTGCTGAGGTTGCGTTCCAGCTGATGATATGTCTGCCTGACATGCTGAGATCCAAGCAAATGCAGTGGTGTCTAAGGAAAGACAGAAAAAAATGAATGGCTTGATGTACTGCATGTTCATGTGCCTTTAATAAAGAAAGAAAACTGGTTCACTCGGGCATTTCATGATAATTGAGGTAATTTTTTTTCTAAAAGGACTAGGTAATCGAGTCTAATGGTTTATTTGACTTATAATGTGTACCGATGCTTTGGGCAAAGTTGAAAAAAATAAGCCATTGAGGAGCAATTTCAGCATGATCTAATCTCATCTGTCTTGACCTTATTAACGCCTCTTCATTTTCCTCTCATATTTTGCACATTGGAGAAGATCCTGAACAGATGTGATACTCTGTAACTCATTTTGGTTGTTCAGTAACAAGGATTAAGAGGTTGTTTTGGGTCCAATAGGCAATCAGTACAACTGTACACACATGACACATTTTAAATTAAATTTTTGTCTTTGGGGTGGGACTTTCCCTTTCTCTCTCTCTCTCTCTCTCTCTCCCCCCCCCCCTCTCTCTCTCCCCCATCTCTTTATACTAGCTTTGAGAAGTCACTCACTAAAGTTAAAAACAGAGGGTTTAATGCCGTGTGGCATTCATGGCTTTATGATACAGTACATCAGAAGGAAAGTAAACCCAGCAAATATATAATAAATCTCTCAGTGTGTCTTGTATCTATCCAGAAGAAATTAATAAGAGCCTCTTCAGAGATAACCTAACACTCCAGTATGAAGTTCTGATTTTCTAATGTAAATGTATCTGATGCAGCCCTGTCCTCCCCTGTTTTTACTTTTTACTTTTTTTGCCCCGTGCCATCAGACAATAAAATTTTGCTGCATTTGTAGAAAATTAACTTTGTCTATTTTTCTGTTTTGCAAATCAGTCCAGATGAGGAGTTTTTTTAACATAATTTCCAGAAGGTTATTTTATTATTCCTCCTTCAACAAAGAGGGTTAATGTGCATTCATCCCACGAAACATTGCTCTTTAATATGTTTAAATGTTTTGGGGCAACCAGTCCAGCCGGCATACTCGAGCGCTCCTAGCAGACAGGGAGTGATGAAAATTTGCATTTATATTGTGCCTTGCACGTGGCACAATGGAACCCCGGTAGGAGGGTCAGCACAATGCCGAAAGGTAACATGCGTTCCTGATTTAATGAGCTGATGAACAGAATGAAAAGATTTGCAATGATTTTGTTGGTTTGCTCTGAGCTACAGACTTTTCTTCGTTGTGTATTAGCCATGTTGGACATAGTTTGATGTAACCTAATGGCTGTAAATAGGCTACAAGAGATCTGCTTGATATGCAGAAAAGCTGATTTGTTGGTTATTGTTTTAAATAAGTTTATTTAATCTTTACTAACCCTAGGCATAAAAACAACCAATACCGTGCAAGTGTGCACTCATACAACTGGTTACGGTACAAACTGTCAGCTCATGTCCCGTAAAGTGAACAAGAAAATCACAAACTAACTCAGATGACCATGACCACATCATAATAAAATGAAAACAGAGTACAAATTAATAGTCACATGGGGGAAGAGTTGTTGGTCACGCCCTCCGACCTATTACTAGTCTACTGCATGATCTTCGCTGGTAACTCATGGCATCACATATTCAATTGAAGATTGCTGCTTTTAACATTTAAGCAATTAAATGGTGTTGACACTATCATATCTTGATCTATCTAATCTACTGATCTGGCTGTAGTTAGAAGGGCATTAAGTGTTACTGCTCCTAAAATAAGGAACCATTTAATATCTATACTATTCTTTCTCCGCAAACAACAAATTCTTTCTTCGCAAACAACAAAACAAATTAACACTGTGGCTTAGCAAAAGCCCAAGCATAACACAGCAAAGAAACATACAGTATGAGAAAACCAATCACAACAATGAAGTAATATTAACAGAAACAAGAAAAAGATAAACTGAAGCTATGGGCTTTATATATACAACTAAATGCAATAATATAAATATATTAATTAATTTTAAAAACATATGGAATACAATTGTATGCATCATGTATGTGTAGTTTAGCTAATGTTTAAACATTTTCCTCACCTTCATGACCAAAAATAGATGTGTGGGCAGTAAAATGATGAAAGAAAATTCATTTTTAAAATCTTTTACATGGCTGGCTTCATTTAGCAAAGTCGGTTTATCTCCAAGGTGACAATGTTCACTGATTGTAGAGTTCCCTTTTAAGTGATTTTACACGCCTTAGCATATAATAACTCTCTTTGAAAGAGGATAGATGACAGGATTGAATATTGTCAGCTCCTTGACCAATAAATAAATAAATTCTCACTCACATTGAATGTGAATCAAACTTTCTCAGCTATGTAAGTGCTAGCAAGGCACCCTATTCTAAAGTGCTAGCAAGGCTTATCTCTACCACCATCTGTTTTACAGGAGAACCCGTATGTGATGCTGAAACCAAACTTCCAGGAGCTGGAAGGGAATGAGCGCTACGAGGGTTTTTGCGTGGACATGCTAAAAGAACTGGCTGACATCCTGAAGTTCAACTATCGCATTAAGCTAGTAAGCGACGGCCTGTACGGGGTTCCTGGTGCAAACGGAACTTGGACAGGAATGGTGGGAGAGCTTATCGCCAGAGTGAGTTCGAATGGAACAGAGTGACTCTATTGTTTTTATAATAATGGGTTGAATACTGGTTTTTATTCCACCTTAGGTTGATCATCCTTGGCTGGGAATGTAACATGTAACAAAGTAATATGACTAAATTATTTGTAATGAATAAATAACACAGACATTGGCTATTTACTATTTTGAAAAAAGTTTGTAGACACCTTATCAGCCCATCCACATACATGGGCATGTTATTTTAAATAAAGTAATTAGTTATAGTTACTATTTCTTTTTCATAGTTACTGAGTGACATCATTATAAAAGTAAATAATTACCAGAGAAAATGTTCAAATATGTCAAATAACTTGAATTCCCCAAGATTAAATAAGTTAACAAAATGTAATGGGCACTAAATCAATTATTATTATTAAACATTGTTAGCATTGAACTTGCCACTGATGTGGAGAGACTCCTTCTTCCTGATCATAAGTTACAGGGGAAACAGTCATTCATTTAATTACTCGTTACTAAAAAATAAAATAACGCCATTATTTCCATCACTGGTCATTGCCCAAATGGTTAAGACATAGTATAAACACACAGTTTTCAAGAATGTCTTGTATCCTTCACTGGAACTAAGAGGCTCAACCCTGTTCCAGCATGATAGTGACCATGTGCACAAAACCCCTAATTTCCATTAAGACATGCTGTGTTTTGGTTGAGTGGAAGAACTTGTCCTGCCCAGTGTTCTGACCTCAACCCCACTGAACTCTTTTGGGATGAACTGGAATGGCAGACCTTCTCAAATGACATTAGTGCCTAAACTTACTAACGTTATTGTGGCTGAAAAAGCAAATTATGACTGTCTTGCTACACAATCCAGTAGACAGCATAGAAGTGTGGATGCTATCATAAAAGTAAAACTGAGACGAAATCTGAAACAGGATGTTTAAAAAAAAACTCATTTGCATGTAATGTTTAAGCATGTTTTTAATGCATTTTTATACTTATTCATCAATCACTAGTAACTGCAAGTACAAATGTAAATTAAAAAAATATTTGGATTCAATAAAGAATCATAGTGGAGGACCCCAGCAGGTGAAAGTGTGGAGGAAGTCTTAGAAGGCGGGGAGAATTTTAGGCAAGTCTCAGGCTAAGGGTTATTTAGTTTGCGTTTTTCAGCACACTTTCAAACTCAAACTCAACAAAACCACATGACACAGTGAATAAACCTATTTCTAGGACTGTTAGCTTTTACTCAGTCAGGTTCAAGTGCACATATTCCTGCTTTCTCTGTCTGCATCTCTCTCTTGCTAAGTTGTGGAAGTTATGCAAAAATACCCAAATAAATAGACTTGTATTAGTTAGACACAGACATGAATAACAATCATCACATGTACCCTGTTGGTTGGACCCTCCTACTCTCCGCATACAGCTGAATCTCAGTTATGCCTCTGCCGACAAACCCGGATGAAATTATCATGTTTTTTTTTTGTTTACAGAAGGACAATTCAATACATAGTAAGATAAAAAAAAACGAATAAACAAGAAACAGTAAAGATAATACGTTCTGAACATCAACAAGAAATACAATGGTGCATGTATTGAAACTTTGGTGGCATGTAGGTTAAGTAGACTGTTATGGCTTATGGGAGGGTTTAAAAAAGTTTTGAGACATGCCAACAGATGGCACTGTCGAAATTTAAAATCCCCTCGTACACACAGTCAGATACAGAGACGGCTGATCTTTCTTTAATAAGGAAATAAGGATTTTGTCTAAAACGTCCTTAGTTTAGGTAGCTTTATCGGATCCAGGTGCTTCCCAAATGTGCCATTGTTTGTGACATCTTGCCAAATCAAACAGGATTGCTGTATTTAAAAGCTGCTAAAGTCCTCTTCCGTATCAGGTGCTAAGAAAGCAAGCGCTAACCGTGTTTACTCCTTTCTCTCAGGCACGGGTTGCTAATGAATTTCAATTAGCCCTCCCAGTCCTTAACAGACACCCACACAGACATGTTTAAAGAGGCTCAGCTTAGCATGAAGGCCATTAATCCTGTTCCGACACCCAGTAACCCTCACTTGATAAAAATTTCAAAGCCATTAACCTTTTAGTGTTGATGTTACTCATTTAAACCATCAAATCAGGCTACATTATTTATTTGTGGGGTTTTTTCAGTGCATTGGATTTTATTAGGATGAGTTAAAAGTTTGGAAGTGATCTGCTGTGTTTAAAGAACTGAGTGGTATAGGGAAGTTTCCGAGCAGTTTTCGCTCTTAATATGAAAAGGCGGAATGGCTTTGGTGAAGTTATCTGTCTTAATTCTCCAGGCTAATGGAGGGCAAAGCCATCAGCAAAATAACAGAAAGATTGCCACCTCTTATTTTGGTCCCGGTTTGTTTTATTGATATATGCCTTATACAACCGACCTTCAGGGTTCTTCAGTAAATTTAACTGTATCACACAAAACAATAGACTCCAAAGAGAGGGGAAAAGTGTAAAGGTGCCTTGTGCAATACTTTCTTCAACTTCTGACTCATTCCTGTCACACGGATTAGTTGGAGTGAACTTCTGAACTGGCATGTGCTTTTGTCCCCATGCCAAACACTTTAGGATGAAAGACAGCCGTATTACACATTATAATAAATGTTAGGGATGAGCCTTTTGTTGCAGTAATTACACAATCGGCTTCTTTGTCTCACCAGCGAGCTTAGCCTGACTTTGTCTGCGTGTTTAGGGATTTTTGGAACAACCTCCAAAAGAGCAGGTCTCAGAAGATATCAGAAATGCTGTGTCTGGAACCTAAGCAAATGCATTATTCAACACGCATAGCAGGCCACAGCTTGAAGTCGTAAAAGTGTGGCAGAGTGGAGAAAGAGTCGCAGTGAATTGTTTAACTGTATAATCCGTCATTCTCTTTGCTCTAAAAAATGGAATATTGCACTAATCGATATTATGTACAGATAAATAAATATTTCAACTGCTCTCATTGAAATTTTTTTTTGAAATATTCTTAGGACTGATGCCAATAAAAAAAGATGTGCAAATAGAAAGTAGGGACAGTGCAGTGTATAAATAAAGTAGAAAAAGAAAAACAATACAATAAGTAGCACTTCCAACAAATCATTCTATGTCCTAGGGTAATATTGCACATTTAAAAAAATATTGTTAGTGTACAGTATCTATTTCAACGAACTGCACCAGGATAATATCACCCAGTTTTAATATATTACACCATTGCTATTGCATGACAATATAAGATATTGTAAATTGTTTAAAATTGTTTTTAAAATAAAAAAAATTAGAGAAGTAATCCCAAATAATATTTTAACATATTTTTTATAACTAAGTTTACAGTCATCATTTCTACATATGTATGGGGTGTGAGATCGTTATTCATTTCACAACTTTTAAATGTGTTAAAAAACAATGTCTTTTTTTTTTTTTTATCAGCACAGCTGCCAAAAATGTTTCATTTCATATAAATGCCTTTTAGTCAGGCTTAGAATTTACATTCAAGGCATCTGATGGACAGAACCACAAACATATTTCTTAATTATGCAACTAAGCAGTTAGAGGTCAAGGCCCTCTAGGGATACAACAGTAACAGAATGGTGGACTGGGCTAAAAATCTTGCGATCAGCTGTCCAACTCTTCATCCACTGAGCTACCACTTGTCTGTAATGGGTGGCAATAGAGCCATAGTGTTTATTACCAAAGGTTAGGATTGTACCTAAGTCAACCATATTGTAAAAGTCTTTTTTTATATTTTATAAACCTGTAATAAACTAGGTGTTTTCAATTAACGACTACCCTATCTAGAAAAGGGATGAAAGAAAAATAGAATAGTAGTAGAAAAAAATATAAATTAAATTGAAATAGAATAAAATAATAATATACTGTGTGTATCGTGTATATATAAAGAATGTTGTGACATAGTGACCAGTGGATACAAGTGACTGCTGTGAAATTTAAAGTGCGGTTGTGCGTGTAGTGGAATGTGCGAGAGTTCTGGTTTGTGTGAGTGAGTGTGAGCCCAGAAGAGCCCCGGTTTCAGGTGTTCTCAGGTTTCAGGTGGTTCGGGGCCCGATTGGCCTGCGGTAATAAGCTCCTCCGCAGTTCATTGTTGGGATGATGTTAACACTTAAGTTAAGTTTCCTTAAGTATATAATTGTGTGATTCAATAGGGACGTGGTGGCTCAGTGGTTAAGGTGTTGGACTGATACCAGAAAGACCTGGGTTTGATTCCTACCAGGCCACCACTGTGTCACAAGGCCCTTAACCCCAATTGCTCAGTTGTATAAAAGAGATAAATGTAAGTCGCTCTGGATAAGGATGTCTGTCAAATGCTGTAAATGTAAATGTGATTCCAACTTTAAAGCAACAATTTACAGAAACTGTTGGCCATAATATGTACTTGCCACATTATTTATTTAGTTTAGACTCTAAAGGGACCTTTGCAAGAATAAAACATACACTGACTTTTGTAAGTTGCAAGCTCAGTTTCCGGTTAGGTCACTCTCTGAAATGGATGCACATAGATTAATTGAGATCTAATTTAAACTTGCCCTTTAGTTCAAAGATATTGTTTCTGTTCTTGCATTCCGGCACAGACTATGTCATCTCTGAGTGACATTTACACTGCATTTTGAAGTCTGGCCATTTTCAATAGAAAGAATATTCTTTTTTTCCTTCATCCTTGTTGTGATCTAACGAGAAATCAAATAACCCTCATTTGAAAATTAAAAGAAATGATCCTAACATTTCTCACATTTGGCAGACATTTTTATCCAAAGCAAACTACATTTATTTCATTGAGCAATTGTTAAGGGTCTTTCTCAGGTCCCCAGCAGTGCCAGTTTTGTGGTGCTGGGAATTCAACCGTGACCTTTTAATCAGCAGTCCAACACCTTAACCAGTAAGCTACTAATTCACAAAATAGCTGTACCTACATTGAAAATGTATTGAACATTTTCTGTGTGCACACACAAGTCTGTGTATTATTACGAGTTAGGTATAACATTATAAGCATTGACCAGTAACATAAATAACAATGATTATCTTTTAGTTATGAAACTTGTTAGTGGGTGGAATCTATTTGGCAGCAAGTGAACATTTTGTCCTTAAAGATGATGTGTTGGAAGCAGGAATATTGGCCAACCATAAGAAATGGAGCGTGTTTGTTTGTTTGTTTTATTGTTTTGTCCAGGTATGGGCCATATTTTCTGATGGCTGTGACATCTTTCAGCAGGAAAATGCGCCTTAATGCATTATCCTGTATATGTTATGGTTTACTGGTTGTTTCCTACTGGTTTACTGGTTGTTTACAACACAGTTACATCCCTGTCACTGTTTACTGTGCACTATTTATTTGCTGTTTGCACTACCCCACCTTCCACTCATAACTTTTTTTTTTTTTTTTTTTCAGTTATTTAGTTATTTTATTATTTTTTTATTCTTATTTTCTGGAGTCCAATTGTAAAGAAACATTTCGCTACCTGTCATACCCTGAATTTAATATAGATGACAAATAAAATTTGAATTTAAAATAAAAAATGATTAAAGGAACACAACAATGAGTTGAAGGTGTTGATTTGGCTGCCAAAATCCCCAGATCTCAATCCAATCTAGCCTGTGTGGGATGTGCTATACAACCAAGTTTGATCCATGTTGACCTCAACGTACAGGACTTAAGGGATTTTTTGTTAGTAGGAAAAGGCATTTCAAGCAAAAACAATTTTTGATGATCGTTGGGAATTATTTGTATATTTGAAAATCGCAACCCTCTTCTGCATGCATGTCCAGGCTACACACCAGAAAATGAACATTCAAAGCAATTAAAAAACTGTTGTGTTTGACATCTTTTAGGTGCATTATTGAAACCTTCTGTTAGATAACTGTGTCACAACTGCTTACCTCCGAAAACATGAGGATTCTTTATAGAAAATAATCGAACAACCTATTCAATATTCTATCATCAAATCAGTTGATTAAATATTTGGAAATTGGGACTCATCTGTACATATTGGTGTCAGATTCTACACTATACTTATTTTATTTTGATGACAGACAATCAGAAAAATCCCTGTCTGTTGTACTTTGTACAGTTGTGTATGTATTTTAAATAAAATAATTAGTTATCATCACTTTAGTAATTTTTCAGGCTACATGGTATTAATATGATACAGGCTACAAATTCTTGGTTCATCTTCGTGTTTTCTGTTCTTATTTCCATGCCTTGGCTTTAAATTGAGCCCAATTCTAATCGATTTTGCAAGGTTTTCTGTGTAGCTGAATTGCAGTCTTGGTTTTTTTTCTACACACAAATCTCTCAAAGTCAACAAGGCCATTCTTCACCCTTGTGTAAAACCTGACATTATTGGTTGAAACATGGTGCGTTAGTAGCCAGGATTGAACCTTTTCTCCAACAATCCGCTAATCCCTGCAGTGGAGGGTAAAGGAGGAGCAGCGGAGGCCAGTAGACTCGCTTCTGAAAACATAAATTCCCATGTACTTTTCAGTTTGTTTTTTTTTAGTTGGGCTAAGCTTGCACACTACCCAACATCCCTAGATACTGTGTCAAGTAATTTATTATGACAGCCTGCCCTTCATGGAAAAAACACTGCTTATACTGTCCCACTGTGCAAGAGTTACTGGAATGCAGGTTACTGTAGCATGTTTATTTATGGATATTTTGTCAACAAATTAATTCTCCTCTAATCCATGTAAATGTGTCTACATGTGTGTGTGTTGCAGAAGGCTGATCTTGCCGTGGCCGGTCTGACCATTACAGCCGAGAGAGAGAAGGTCATCGATTTTTCCAAGCCCTTTATGACGCTGGGGATAAGTATCATGTACAGAGTGCATCTGGTAAGGACAGTAGGGCAACTCCGCCTGCATCACTTCCCACACTACAGACTACATTAGTCAGTATGCCACAAAGAACAGAAGCACTTGGGCTGTCTACCCGATAAAAGATGTCACCCGGTAATGTCCTGCATGCCTCTATATTCTATAATAAATGCAAATATTCAGAGCTTTTTTAATAATCAGGACGTCATGCATGCTAATGCACCACAGTACCGCAGTGCAGGATACACACACAGACACACACACAGCATTAGACGTGATGGAGCAAGTGAGCCAAGCAAAGAGAGGTAGTGAAAGAGACACAGACGTGTTATGTGGTTCTGAGGTTGGAAAACGGAATCAAATGTGGCTTGAATTACACGCTGAGGGATGCTGCTTAGTCATCCCCAGTGTGTAATGCGCCGTGTTATGAAGCGTGCAGAATGGAGTGTGTTGAATTAGCTGTATGTGGGAGTCACTGCTCTGAACCCTCCTATAGATAAGAAGCATTTCAGATAAGCCTGGGAGCGCAGTACAGGAGCATCAGCAGTAGTTATGTACACAGTGTTGTATAGACAAGCGTATTGGGACAATCCAATGATAACATACTTCATGCTACAACATGAAGGGTTTTGTTTCTCTATTCTGCCACTGTTGGAGGTTTGGTTTCCTCTGTTTCCTCTGGCTTGCTAAGTTGGGGACTCTTAATTTACAAATACTAGTTAAACTGAATTAAGTCTTTTGGTGAGCTTTCACTATTGTCTTATTTGATTCTGTAGGCTGCTTTGACACAGTCTTTGTTGTTAAAAAGCGCTATATAAATAAAGTTGACTTGATTTGACTTGATCTTGTAGCAACATTTCAGGTGAGATGCACCTGGATGGTTGTCCTGGTAATTTGTTTAAAAACTCACACATTTATCACACAGATTACATATGTTGCTTGTATTAAAAGAAAAATGCCTGTATAATATAACTGTAGATTTTATATAAATTTAAGATAAAAATAAGAATGTCAATTATTTAGCTTAGTTGAGGATCCAAAAATGAGAGATCGTTCATATTTACAGTATAACAGTTAAATACATTTGCCATTTGTGTTCTAACTGCCGCTCATCTGAGGTACCATAAAGCTTTTAGGAATAAACAAAGGACTAAATAGCACAATGAGTTAACTGAAGTGTTGCACATAGAACAGTGACAGAATCAGAAACTGCCCATGAAGGTGGCAAAAAGAGCTCCCTGGTAGGTTGCATACATAAATGTGTGGGAGGCAGAGATAAAAAGCGAAGGATGCCCCAACTTCTACTGCACACAGAATAGGCAAACATTTGTTCTTGGGATCTGCAGCAGTGTTTCACACCACTTATTCCTGTCTGTACCTGTCTGCTTTACCTTATAAAAAAACAAGATCTCTGCTTTTCGTCATTTAATTAAACACTGATATATTAAAAGGATACGAAGAAAAAAAAACATGAAATACAAAACTCCGGAGGCCTGTATGAGATCGTGATGGAAGGCTAGCTGATGTGAACTCTTTCCCACCAAACACAGTCACACACAGCCTTTTTTTTGGCTACTATTCTGCGTCTTTCAGATATAGCGTACAGTGTTTAAACGATGTTGAGTGCTGAGTGCTCGTCACTCACAAACCCGAAGATAACAGAATGAGCAACACGCTCCGCTTTCATACTTTCCCTCCTTTTTCCTGTCTTTTCACCACTCGTTCCAGCTGGCTCCTGCCATGACGGTGCTACCTCGCTGCGTCGATGGTGCCTTTGTGTAAACTAAAACCCGAGTTTTGCGCAAAGGGTTGTAAACAAAAGCGTTTTCTTTCTCTGCTTGTAGAAAATTGCTGCTTGCAGCAGATTGCTGCTCGCTGTGCTGAACTTCGGTCAACAGACATATGCAAAGCTCCCACGGTGCTGCGCGACAATACACTTATTGTGCCAGCTTTAAAATGCACGCTGGCTCATTACGCTGCCTTTAGCTAGTTAGTTTATTTCTCTGTGCCTGGTTAATGAGGGATCATCGAAAGCTATGAGGGTGCTGGAGGATTTATACATTCAAGTCATAATTAGCACTTCCGCTATTTCAAAACTCACTATCCATTACTAAATTATACTAATACGTTCACATCATTTTAACACTTGAGGCTCTGGAACCATCCAAACGGCTGTTAATTATATCGCAGGCTGTGTTTTTATGTTAAAAACAATTACCTGTGTTATTTCGATTCACATCGCCAACGTCTCTGTATAAATAGGACTGTGATTTCTCAGAGAGTAACACCTCACTGCTAAGATACTGTCACAAGTCGTTGTCACTTCTGATCGTATGTCCACCTGTGGGCCAATCCAGCTAATTGGTTCTGACTGTTGTGAGACACATTTGTCCTTTTCTCTTCAAACTATTTAATTGGCTTTTACTTGTACACAACATGATATATTTTTTTAAGCTAAGCAAGAAAGAATAAGAACAACATTGTACCTTTTTTGGTAACAATGTATGGCTGAAAGAATATAAATAAAAGCATAATAGATAAAGAGGGGACGAATTTAGCAACTTAGCTGTGTACAAAACAGCACGAATAGCAAAACAAATACCAGAATCAAGAAAACCCAGGCACTAGAACAAGGCTGGGGAGAGAGGGAAACACAGGAGCTTAAGTAAAAGAGTGATCTGCAAACACAGAACATTGAACAGTGGAAATGGGTTATGTTATTAAGGTGGCGTATTGCCCAGTCATGACTAGTCTCTTCCTCAGGCGCCACCGTGAACACTCGTTTATTTAAATTTACATTTCTCGTATTTGACAGGCGCCCTTATTCAGAGCGATTGACATTCTTCCTTTTTTTATCCCATTGGGTACTTGAGGGTTAATGAACTGTAATTGGTGACTATACATGCAAGTCAAATATCCTCTTGGCCAATAAAAGCTGCTATGGAGGCCAGATTTTTGGCTGTCAGTCTATAGGTTTGCTTCTTAAGAATGTTTAAGGAAGAAGCTTGTCATTGTTTTTATTTATCACAGAAATTAATACATAATCAAGAAGGAAGCTTGTCATTGTTTTTATTTATGACAGATTCTCCACCCATTTCTTATAATATCTTTAATGAATAGATTTTGTTTTCATGTTTTACTTTTAAAGGGGTTTTTTTTGGCCATTTTATAGCCTTTATTGAGGGGATAGAACAGAGGTGAACGGAGGAGGAATCAAAGCCTGGTCGCCTCGAGCCCACCAGCGCTATCTATGTGTCAGCGCCTTGACCCACTACACCACAGCACCAGCATTGTGTTCATGTTTTGATCAACTTTGACTCATTTAAACTGCCGTGCCTCTGTGAGTTCTTTTAGTTTACAATTTACAATTGCAGCTTTTGGCAGAAGCCCTTATCGAGAGCAACTTATATTTCATCTGTGTTATACAACTGAGTAATTGAGGGTTAGGGGCATTGCTCAAGGGCCCTAAGATGGTAGCTTGGTGGTGCTGGAATCTAACCCTGGTCTTCAAATTAGTAGCCCAACACCTTAACCACTCTGCAAACACTTACTATAGTTAGTAACTAACTTTATTTAGTTCATAATACATTTTTTTTCTGTTAGGTAGCAGTATATAAGAATAAGCCTGTGCTTGTTGTTTTTTTCAATTCAAGTAGTTGAAAAAAAAGAAAAGAACAAAAAAAGAAATCTCTGCAAAATGCATCACAAAATTTAGCTTTTTTGAAACAACCAATCAAAAAAATTCCAGAGGGACTGAGTAATACAGCATTAACAAATCATTGATATGATAACATTTCTTTTACTTTTCTGGCATGTGTATTTGCCACATTATTAGCACTGAACATGCCTTTGAAGGTGCAATAGGGCATCTTGGAAAACGCTAACTCTATAGCCTGGTAGTAATGTAAGTGTACATCCCACCTGTGAGGCAGAACCAGGAGCAGGATCCATAATGCAGTTAGCAGTTTATTAACAATCTAGCACAGGTAAATACAGGAAGCCAGAAGAAAAAGTCGGATAACAGATAACAGTCATTTTCTGGTAGTTGAGCTAATTCAGAAAGCTACACAAATTACTATCAAAACACACCAAAAGTGAATCTCACCATATTCTTGTAGTCGTCTGGCGTGAAAATTCTTTTTTTTTTGCTTTGTTTTCATCCAGCCTTTTTCTGGCAGTTTGTAAATGTACTAAGAACGTATCTTGTCTATGCCAACAGGGTGTGCAAAGGTATAAATATATTATGTTAACAGGTAGGAAAGCCTAACATGATGTTCGAACAAACATTTTGATTTGACGAACATTTCTTGGTTCTACAGACAATATAGATACATTTAGACCACTTAACCTAAAAATTGCTTTCCCCATTTGAAGAGACTTATTTTCGGCTGTTCCCTTGAGGGGTCACCACAGCAAATCATCTGCCTCCATCTAACTTTGCCCTCATATATCACATCGGTTTAGCTCTTCCTCTTTGCCTTCTGCCTGCAGCTGCATGTCCAACATCCTCCTAACAATATTTTCACTATCTCTCCTCTGCACACGTCCAAACCATCTCAATGCGGTACCTTATAATGTTTAACATGACCTGTCTCGCTGATGTGGTCATTCATAATCCTGTTCAATCTTGTCTCTTTTAAAGAGAAGCTTAACACCTTTTCTGAACTACTATTACACTCAAAAAAATTTAGATTTCCGCATATGGCAAGTGGGTTCACCTGTAGGCTCATGCAGTATTAAAATGTCCATCATATGCATACTTCAGAATCCAAGCAGACGTAGTAGGTCATATTGCATACTGAAGATGTTAGTAGGTTTATTGGTCAGCACACAGATAAACGTCTTCTATATATGCCTATTTACACCTGGTTACTGCATGCATTTGTTTTCTGATTGGATAGCTATCTGTTTTGTCGAACCAGTTCCATTTAAATTTGGCCATCACAGCAAAAAGCATCTCAGCTAAACGGATATGTATCTGATCTTCTATCCCCACGCAAAGAGCAAATACATATTTCCGCTGACCTAAAATGGCAACCACCGTTATTTTGCTTTATTTAGGTTTGCAAATGCAGTCGGAAAGAAAACATGGCAATGCTTATTATCATGTTCAGCATTTTCATTGTCGGCAGTTTTAAACCTAAACAAGACCCTATGAGATACATGAATGAGAACTCGGACTCAAAACTGGTGGAAAAATATAGTGCTCACTCATTTACTATAATATGTCTTTATAAATTATTTTCTTTCTATATGTACCACACAGTTTTGCTGCACACTTTTGTTGGCATATAAAGCAACGAGTATCTGCGTTTTACAAGTGCTCTATCTGTGTATGTCATCCATGATTATATTGGCCTCTGCTGTGGCTAAAGTGAGCTATATACTTCTTTGTGGGAGAAACAAGCACTGATGTATGTGGTTTGAACAGTTGGTTGCATTTAGACGTGTCCAGTTTTGTTTGAGCGATTGATAGGGTTTATATCCTTTTCAAATGTGTTTCGGGGGCATTTAAACATCATCTTTTCATGATTATATAGCTATTAGAAAAAAACTCATGAAGAGACCAGGTATGAACAGGCCCTATATGATGAAATGGAAAATTCCAAAGGTGTTGAATCTTGTAATAGGCTGCCAGTCACTGAAACACTAATAAACATGACTGACATCTCAAAATTAAATATACATAGGTGCTTTGACTTACAAGTTTAATTCGTTCTGTGACGGAGCTCGTAATTCAAATCACTCGTAAGTCAAGATACCACTGTATATTCACAGCAGCCATTATTATTCGCTTGAAACTGTCGAGCCATAATTCATTAGTTTTATAGCTTGTCTTTATTGGTAACTGTTATAATTGTTGATAAGTATATTTTAGGTTTGTATGTTTGTTTATTAACAGGTCAAGCTATCTGGCATACAGTGTCATGTGGCACTAATCAAAGATTGCAAATTTAACCCTCTTTAAAAGATAATACATAATATATACACATACATTATTATAGAAGACTTGCTTAGGCTTGGCTGCAGAAGGAAATGAACATTTGAGCAAAACATTTGCTTTCAGACGATTTTTTAAACGCAGCGCTTCCTAAAACACACTATCTTCACATGTATACTGCACTAACCAAACAGACAGAACTAATCAAATTTTAACTTTACATTTTCATTTTTAAAAAATGTCTTTTTGGTATCTTACCATGGATTCAACTTCAATGCATCTTTATTCATTTATTCTTTTTTTAAATTTTATTTAAATTTCAATTCAATTCGGCCAACCGTGTTTGTATTTAGTGCGATTATTCATCTATACTTTATTAGAAGACGCATAGACCGGTTGCCCCTTAAATAAATTGGCAAAAAGACAATTTATATATAATCTTAGTCCTTCAGGAACTCAAGCTGTGCCAGGGCGATTTGGGAGCGCCCTTTAATTACCTTTGGCCAAAGGAATCTAACAAATGTTTAATTTAGGATACTCTGTTGAATATATTTAGGTTTGTAAACCTGACCCGGAAAGAATTATTGCCTCACTGACCACCATCCTCACTGTAGCACATCTAGAAAATAATTAGCCTTATTAATATTAGTTCTAATTAGTTAATATGAAGTAGCATTAATGTGAATATATGAAGTAAATTATTCAACTTGTCTGCATTTGTTTACAAAAAAAGTACAAAAAAATCTGAGCCAATCAAGGCGCTAGCTGACGATAAGGTTTTAAGGCTTTGCAAATAATAGTTTGTTAAAATATTATCTGGAACCACTGCACAACAGTCTACATTCAGAGAAGATAAATTCAAGAAATGGTGATGTCTGCAGAGGATACCAACGGACTGATGATGATCCCTATTCAGTTATAGAAGCATTGAGAGTAAAAGCATCATACTTTTTTGATATATTTTCTTTTTTTTAAATAGTCTAAATAGTTTATAAATACAGCTTTTAAAGAGTGAAGCTTTTGTTGGAGGATTATAAATTGTTGTTTTTATAGGTTGAATGCTGAGCTAACATATTTTTCAAGAGTTAAAAACTGTTTTTTAAATAAATTTTTGTTGTTTATAACATTAAGTAGTTTAATACTTTTTTATTGCCTGACACTTATGTAGGGTGGGTATCGTTTAAATTATAGTGATTGTTTTGGTTCATCAGTTACATCAATTAAAAAAAAAAAAACTTTAGACTTTAAGATCACATTTTACACACTCTATTTTTGTAACGCAGTAACTTAAACTTTTTTTTTTAACATTACTCTTAGTTGAGTAATATTATTTTTTAGTACTTCTACTTGTACTCTTGTGAATTATTTCACAATAAGCAATACTTTTTTGTAAAAATGTTTAATACTCTTTTCATTACTTATAATGACTTATGGGAACTTGTGACATGACTTTTTGTATTTAAAGGTTAAAATATATTCTAGTTGTTCATGTTTTAGAATAAATGAGTCAGTAAACAGCATGGAAGCTTAATTCTAATGCTTTTCCTCTATTTTAGGGAAGAAGACCAGGGTATTTTTCCTTCCTGGATCCCTTCTCTCCAGGGGTCTGGCTCTTCATGCTGCTGGCATATCTAGCTGTTAGCTGTGTGCTTTTTCTGGTAGCCAGGTAAATACCCAGCTCCACACAGAGCCAAGGGGAGATCTCAGAGTGCCTTCGAACAATGAAGGCAATAGGAAGCTTCGTACAGTGTACTGTATATCAAAGACAGTTTTATTTGTTTGGCTTTGCATTTGGCACCATGTTGATGTGTTATGAGGTTTACTTAAGGTTTTATATTAGATGAAATTGTGTTATATGTGATGAGTGTTTCTTAGCAACATGTTTTATCAGCTAATCACTAAAATAGCAGCAGGGTTTTATTGGATTTTGGCCAAACAGAGTTGTACCATGACTTGATTTCTGGTTGTATTTGCTTTTAGGTAAAATAATATATATGGATCTATATACAGTATGTAGATATGTGTAGGTGTATGTCTAACAAAATGCAAATAAAACATTTCGGTGCTTTCACTGTAAAGCAAATAGCAGCGGTGTCGCAGTCATGACACGTGAAGAGCTTCAACAACGTACCCCTCTCAGCAGCACACATTCTCAGAAGGTCATTATTTCGACCATCGATCTTAGGCAAGCGTGCGTACTGTACACTCCTCCACCAGGGTTTAAAAAATAGGTTGCTAAACCACCAGGGACCATAAGTGACTGCATGCTTTTCCAACTTTTGAAGTTTCCGTTCTCTCTCTCTCTCTCTCTCTCTCTCTCTTTCTCTTTTTTTATCCCTGGACCTCAGGTTGACCCCCTACGAATGGTACAATCCACACCCCTGCCTAAAGGGACGGTGTAGTCTCCTCATTAATCAGTACTCTTTGGGAAACAGTTTCTGGTTCCCGGTGGGAGGGTTCATGCAGCAAGGTTCCACTATTGCTCCACGAGCGCTCTCTACACGTTGTGTCAGCGGAGTATGGTATGAACTCTCTCTCTTACACAAATACACACTTTTTATCTCTCTCTCTCTTTACACTAGATGAAAGCAATACAGTGCATCCATTCCTTTACTCAGGCTGGTCTGTTTTCCTGTAATCATTTTTTGTTCTGTAATTTATTACAACCTTTCCGACTTCTGCCTATTAGGGTCAGTGTAGGATAAAAGGAAGCATGGGGTATTTATTGGAGCGTAGGGTATATTTAGGCTTGTCATACCTGGGTGTTTTTTGGGCAGTTCTTTTGATATCAGATAAGGAAAATTTTTCCAGTCTTCTCGCCTACATCCACTTATCTGTGATTTGATGTACAGGTGGGCCTTTACCCTTATCATCATCTCTTCTTACACGGCCAACCTGGCTGCTTTCCTAACCGTCCAGAGAATGGACGTCCCTATAGAGTCTGTGGATGATCTGGCAGATCAGACAGCCATCGAGTATGGCACCATGCACGGTGGCTCCACCATGACCTTCTTCCAGGTAATTTTGGCCTTCAAGGACAAGTGACACTAAGGCAATCCTGATGCCAGAATCAATATCCTGTCAGCAGCTTTGTCAGACATGTCAGTGCTGCTCATACTGGCTCAGGCTCTGTCTGCTTACCGGCGTAGTGTCAATGGCATGCAACATCCTTGAGGATACATACTCATCCCTTTAATATAATGTTTTCTGTGGTTGTATTTTTTTCTTTTCCTTTTCAGCTTTATCACACACACTCCAGACTGACTGTCTGCTTTCAGGCCCTTGATTAGTTCCATCGATCATTCTGCTTAAGTCTACATGCTGCACTGAAAACACAAGCTTGTACTGTATTCCTCATAAAAGGCCGATTGAACAGGCCAAACAAATTGATCTCTCTCATTTTCTAATCAGAACTCGCGGTACCAGACCTACCAGCGTATGTGGAACTTTATGCACTCCAAGCAGCCCAGCGTCTTTGTGAAGAGCACAGAGGAGGGTATCGCCCGGGTACTGAACTCTAATTACGCGTACCTACTAGAGAGCACTATGAACGAGTATTATCGCCAACGCAACTGCAATCTCACGCAGATCGGAGGACTGCTGGACACCAAGGGCTATGGCATTGGAATGCCACTGGGTGAGGACACGGATAATGTCCTGCTTTATAGAATAGTCAGATCCAGAAATATTGCCACCATTGATGAAAACAAGTCAAAAATGATACACATGCAATCAGCATAAAAAATAAAGATAATTGTATTTACTGTATAATTAAATGTTTACATTTATTTTATTTTTTTTAAAAGTTGTTTTTTAGCAAAACATTATTTGATCATTATTGACACTGTGATATAGTTGATAAACTGCTATATTGTGGGTTCAATTCTGAACACCACCACGCAGTCACTGCTGGACCCACACAAGGCACTTAATCCTCAGTCTCTCAGTTGGATAGAAAAATGTAGATAAATTCAAGTTGCTTTGAATAAAGGCGTCTTCCGAATGCCAGAAATGTAAAAGTTGTCTGTAGAGTTCAAGCCTGGATATTAAACTGATCATAGAAAAAATAGTTTTGTTTTGAATAATTTTTAGGTTTTATCGGGTTTTATTTAATTATTTCAAATGTACTTACATTTACAGCATTTAGCAGAATTTCTTGTCCAGAGCAACGTACAAAAGTGTTTAATATTGTTTAGAAGCAATACTGTTATGAAACAAGAGCTGGTGGTCTGAAAATGGAACCATCTGATTCATGTTCTATGATAAGTTCTCTTGTGTGTCTGTAAAGGCTCTGTGTACCGGGATGAGTTCGATCTGGCCATCCTCAAACTGCAGGAAGAGAACCGGCTGGAGATTCTGAAAAGAAAATGGTGGGATGGTGGAAAGTGTCCCAAAGAGGAGGACCATCGAGCCAAAGGTGGTAAAGTGGTGACCGCTGAACTACCCTTAGTGTGTATCTTAAGCATTGTGCGAATGATTTTCATTCGTGTTTGTGTGCATGTGTGTTTCTTGGCTAGGACTTGGCATGGAGAATATCGGTGGGATCTTTGTAGTCCTGGTGTGTGGCCTGTTAATTGCTATCTTCATGGCAGTGTTGGAGTTTGTATGGATGCTGCGTCACACTCCAGGAACAGAGGTGAGAGAGGGCTGTTTTACCTGCCTCTGCATTGTGTCCTTCTCACCGGCTACGTGCCTCCCTTCTTGAACCCCTTCCCCCGTCCCAAACCCTGTCTAGCCCTCTACCTTACACACACACACACACTACAGTGCATACCTAACACAGGTGCTTTCTTTCCACTGGCCTGTAAGTCTTCGCCAGGTGCTCCTGAGAAGTGATTATAATCTCTCTCTTCAGTTTCTATTTCCAACATGAAGTGTAGTAAATCATTTTTCATTAGTATAGTGTATTTTTATGACTATACTGTAATTGTTTTACAATCAAACACACAAAAAAATAATAAAATCACAGATTGTGTTTGTTGGGCCCCAAGATGGGTTTTGTATGTAAAGAGAGTATAATATTTAAAAAACAGGGCAAATTTTATGCAAATGAACTGTTTCCTTGAGCACAAGCAAATGTTTTGAGGAGCGTAACTCTCCTAGCTCCTGTTAGTCCCACATCATGGTGCTGTTTGTCTGCTTCGTCGAAACGAGTTGCGAGTTGGTGTGGGGGTTGCTAAGCACTTTTCTTTTTTTTTGTCTATTCTTTTCTGCTTCTGTCATTTAAATTTGAAAGCCTGGCACTAGAGTTTATCTAACATGGCATTAAGTAAGAGACAGCTGCCGTATGCTTTCAGTTCATTTTTATTGTCAAATAGGCTATAACAAGCGACCAACGTTCAAATCTTTGTGTTAATAAATCAACTTGACATTTAATCGCTTTTAAAAAATTTTTTAAAAAAATTTTTTTTTTAAATTCAATTCCAGTGCAGTAATATAAATATTAATATTTATAATTATTGTAACCCTACCATTTAAAACAGCTAATGGTAGAGTATAATGGACTGTTTCACATACAGAGATGAAATATTGGATGATTAAGAAGTCACTGAATAGAAAGCGTCAGATGAAGGTATAGGATATGCTAACCCTATGAGCTCTCATTCTTTAATTGTGCTCAGCACTATTTTCATATCAACGCTGTGCATTAGTTTCATTTTATTTAAAAGGTTACAGTTTGAACTACATATTCCAAATTACAGTTATGAACTGCATCATTTTGTGTCTATAATAACATGTTTAGTGACTAAAATACGTCATTTACTACAGTAAAGTAATTTTTACTTGTGATATTTGACTGTTGTGCTTTCATTTTTATTGCCTTCTTTTTTAACTTGTTTTTCTCAAAATTCCGATCCTGAAAATCATAGCAATCAGCCGATTTCAGATAGTCATAACTTTTGTTACAGACAGGGTATAGAAAAATAAAAACAGATTTAAAATGGCTTGGAATCAGCTTCTATCTGGTATCCAAAATAGGTTAAATTTCACCATGTGATTGGTTTTGCCAGATTGCCTCACATATAGTATGTACAAGTTCTTGCAATAGCTCAGACTTGATATCACTAATTACACAAAAGATAAAGAATCCTTTGACAGGAATAAACTATTATTTAGATGTTATTATGAATATATTGCCTGTAGTAAACACTAAGTAAGAACAGAAATGTCTTTAAGCTCTAAGCCCCAATCTCAATTCTATTGTATACTCCTACGCCTACTCCTGCCCCTTTACACTTGAAACAAATTGACAAGGGAAAGGGATAAAAATATTTCCCTAAGAAAAGGGACACCGCTACACATCATCAGACATGCAGTAAAAAGACTTTTATTTCTGACAGGGCATTCTGTCAAGTCATCGGGTATCAGTTTATCAGGCATAAACATATGTTGTGGGACTATCGTGCACCAGTGTAAGGTTAACCAACCTTTGTGATGATTGATTGTTGTTAAATTTCTTATTAATTTCAAAAATGTTTAAAGTGTGGTGCCGAAAAATCAAAAAGACAGTAAAACAAAAAACAATCGAGACACCTTTACCCCTTTACATGAACCTGTGAATCAGAGGGGTAGGAAAAATCAGAGGTGTGTCTCAAATTATCTCATGGTATATTCGTAGACATATACAATTAATTTTCAACAATAAATGAATGTTGATTATATGTTTTTTAGTAGTGTCACAGAGAGTAGATAATCAGTTTACTTCATCCAAGATTTTTACATCATTATCATTATGTACTGTATTATTGTCCCTTTAGATTAATTAAATCATATTAAATCAGACAGTCTTTTTAGGATTTTACAGTGGGGTTTTTTGTGATTGTTGTGATTTTTATGACAGCCTTTCCAAATTCATATTGCAATTATTTCAGATCTGTTATTGCAATAAAATTGCAAGTAAACAGTTTACCTTTACTCTTATGAAGAACATGGGGAATAGCTTTGTGCAGTAATTCTTGCAGTTATTCTTAATTAATAAAATGCGTTGCACATGTCTGCATCATCTTTGAAAAATATAAAACCAAAAATGTGTTTGATGACATCATGTTTTTGATGACACAGGTCTTACGGTAATTGGTTAAATTTGCGAAAAAAACACAGTGATTGGATAAAAGTGTGCAGTCACACACAATGCACAGGGATTATTCATACACTTTCTTAAAATGATTTCCTCAAGTATAATTAATGTATCAGAGTTTCCTAGATTTTTGTCTTGCGTAAAAAAAAACCTTGAGAAAGGATTATTTTACTCGCGTCTTGATCACCACCTTCAAACGAAACTACTTGGGAAAGCAACGGGGAGAAAGATAGAATATATAAAAATAGAACACAGTTTAATGACTATAGAGAAAAACTTTGTGGTTATGTATCAAATATCTGATTTAAGTTTTTTTTGTGCTTGTTGCATCCATAACTCCATAATTTGTAATGCCTACAAGTTTTTAACTGAATTACGGAAATAAATTCGGAATTCTTATGTTAAATGATTAATAGTGAATACTGGCATCTCTGTACTTTCTATGATGTTTGACACAAAATGTGTCCACAAAATCAAGCATTTACATTTGCAGCTAGCAGTGGTGGCTCGTTGGTTCTGGGAATCATACCTCTGTTATTCTGGTATCAGTCCAACACCATAACCACAGGTTTTGGGGTAAGCAGGTTCTGGGGTATGTGGACAAGCTTGCGATTAATTAAAAATTGGCAGATTTTCCACGGGGTTGGGTATCAAAACGTGCAATGTAATCATCACAACCCATATTTCATTAAAATTCTTAGATTCATGTGTGTCAAACATCATAGAAAGTACAGAGATGTCAGTATTCACTATTAATCATTTAACATAAGAATTCCGAACTTATTTCCGTAATTCAGTTAAAAACTTGTAGGCATTACAAATTATGGAGTTATGGATGCAACAAGCACAAAAAAAACCTTAAATCACATATTTGATACATAACCACAAAGTTTTTCTCTATAGTCATTAAACTGTGTTCTACAAACTGTGTTCTACACAAAATTGCAATACTGTTAAATAGTCTCATTGAGCACATCTCATATTTTGCAGAATGTCTTTAAAGCCCAAATCATCAAAAAAATTAAACACATCCTTAATTCTTCCTCATTTAAGATGATATAAAACAAAAATGCCAAAGATCAGGCTCACACCAAAGACAGTCATACCTGTTTGTCAAGTTTCTTTTTATTCTATTCTTTTTATTTTTTTTTAAGTTGGTCTCACTTGTGTGTGTCTTACCATTGAATATCCAGAATTATATCCATGCTAAGACTTGCATTTGATTTATCAGATTGGAAAAATAAGTTCAAACCCCCTAAATCACCTCCTATAATCAGTTACTAGTTTTTGACATCTCACTGAGAGGATTTTCTTTAATCTTATTAAAAGGTTTAAGAGATTTCTCTTCTGATCTTGCCACATCATTTCAGAAGGATTTAAAGATTTAGCTTTGTCCATCACAGAACCCCTCAAATTTTCATGCTTTAGAGCCTGTCTGCCAGTCCAGAATTCTATCTCTTGTATCAGACATGTTTTTCTAATAAGTGCATACAAGACAACAAGTACCAGCTTGGTAGCTCTGTCGGAGTCACTGAAAATAACTACATAGCTAATCTAAATAGGAAGAAACATTTCTAGCAGTTTTGGAGTTTGTTCTCCAAGAAGGTATTCATGCTTGGCACGTTTACTGTGATCTGAACTCATTAGCATTAGTCTGGTTATGCCATTCTTATGTCTAACCCTGGTCCTGGTTTTCACTATTATTTCAGTTTCAATAACAGCCTGCATTCTTGTCAGTTTTGTTTTTAATTTATACTCAATGTTTTCATCTTCCCATGTTTGACACAATGATCCCTTGCTAGTCATATAAACATTAAAATATCTAGATATTCTGCTTTAAATAAACATTGAGGCAGAATATCCAGATAATTTAAGTCTAATTAATGATCATTGCCTACAAATGAATAAACATGAAGTGGGTTTACAAGCAGATATGCATTTTTTCTCTACTTTACCAATATTTTTTTCTAGCTTTTGTATGTTTATTTTATCATTTTAAGCAATTCAAAAAATCTTTAAAAGCTAACCGAAACATATTGAATGCATGTGATTTACTTAGGATTAGAGATTACACAATTATTTAACAAGCGAATAAAATAGTATTTATCCATGTAATAGAAAAGCAGTAATCTAAGGCAAGTTGATAGTTTAGTCATTCACTTCTGCTCTCAGTGCTTTCATTAACTGCTTAAAAACTTACAGAACAAACAATAAACCCGTTTAACCCTTTCCCAATGTTGTTTGTACACTTCATGGCCAGAACATTTGGATACTTTAACAGCACACCAATAAGGTTGACTTCCTCAAACTGTTCTGCCACAAAGATAGAAGTACACAATAGCCTTGTTTGTCTCTAGATGCTTTATCATTAGGATTTTCTTTACTGGAACTAAGGCTAAGTTCACAGTGCATTGCTTAATGCTCAATTCTCATTTCTTTTTCTCAAATCGGATTATTTTTTGTATAGCTGTTCAAATAGTTGTTTTAAATGTGGCCAATTTCAGATTTCCAGTGTGAACTGATTATGGTCCTAGCCTGACCCGGATTAATTTACAACCAGAAAAGTATTATCTGATTTTTGTCTGCAAAAAGGGGCTGAAAAGCATAAAGCATACCCTGGTTTGAAAGTTTGCTATAGGGATTATCAACATTAGCACACAGGAAAAGTTTTTTAGGCTAACATTGGGCAGTGACAGTCAAGAATGTTCCAGAGTAATTTTGTGGTGCAGAGATCATTTGAAATAGAAGACTTCTCTCCACCAGAATCGGCCTTGTGCGATAACAGTAATGAGCAAACACTCGGCTCAGAGACTTATTGAGGGTAGAGTGTCCAGCTGAGGAAGCACATGCAGCTGCGGGAGATCTGGAACTGAAGTCAAGTCTAGTCACCTTTATTGATATAGCGCTTTTAACAATTGGGTTTAAAGGTTTTAATAAGCTAATATGTTCTCCAATGGCTGTTTGCAGTCCTTATTAAATTGTTTAGAATGATTATAGTGGTAAGTGCAGAGAGCTTTTTTGTTATATGAAGTAACAGCATACTATACATAGCTCAGTGGTGGGCAGTCAGGGACCAGTAAGGTCTTCTCTGCTGCCTAAACACTATCAGAAGCTAACCTACATTTACAACCTACTCCTTTCAGTATATGTGTGTATATATAAAATGTTAGATTTTGTCCAATCAGATTTCAGTTTCTATGTTCTGTGGTGTTAATATAATCTGCCAAAGCCTTCAGAATCAGTAGTTCTGTAGTAGTGGCAGATTGCTAATTGGTCAATATTATTAAAGACTGTTTTTTAACCAATCAGATTTTTTGACGTCAGCATTTTTTTTGTCCTATGATTGGTTAATCAGAGTAAAACCCTTTCAGCCCGGTTCAGAATTAGAAAGAATCAGATTCAGAAAGAGCTTTATTGACAAGTATGTTTGCACCTACAAGGAATGTTTTTGTGACAGAAGCTTCTAGTTGCGCATTTTTAAATAAGATAGAAATAAAAAAGTAAGAATAGAAAAGAGAGTAAAAGGTTATTGCACATTTTATATGAAGAATAAATACAGTATTATTGCACAGAAAGGCACAGTTAGCAAAAAACCTCTGTACAGGTGAATTAGAATGTTTACGCCTACGATGGCTGACGGAGGAGATACTACCGGACATACTTAAAAATCCGTTTTTAAGGTGGACTTTTCCGGAAAAAGGACATTGTGAGGAGAGTTCGGCTAACCCTGAAGATAACTAGCTTGTGTCATCCCGGGAAAAAGTTTCCAGACCAGTTTCGACAAACAGTAACGCTGACTTACAGCCTTTGAATGTAATATAGATTTTATTTATATTTTTAATGTTTTTATGATTTATTAGTATTTATTAGATAAATACTAATTCTGAACTGCTCCAGATGATATATGTGGTACAGTTGTGGTTGCATTGTAGAAGTTTGGAGTTGTCTTTACAGGGTTTCTTGATTTAGTAAAAATGCTATTCACCCTCAATACGCGAAATGCCTTTTTAATGCCACGCCGTGTAATATTGCGCTTTCGTAGACTATTGATGGTTTCTATAACTGTGGTGGTATTAAGAGGTGTATCAGTCAGGTAAATCCTCAATGAAGGCTCAGGTACCAAATGCACCTCCTGCCACAGATATAGCTATATCGTTTAGAGTATTAGCAAAAGTCATTTTAAACTAAGGTACAGTATAGTGCAATTAACATCACTTATTATGAGTTTCAAAATTAATTGATCATGGTTCATTTTCTATGGTGATTTTCCTCTTGGAAAATAAAAGCAAATTCTAGAGTGTAAACAACTGAGTGGCAGCTTGGTGGAAGATATGTCATGTGTTATTATCACAACGCACATTTGGCCAAAGAACTCATGTTAAATATTGCATGTGTGTCTTTACCGGCAATAGATTAAAAGATAAATCATAAACTGTTTTTTTCCCCACAACAATCACAAAAAAATAACAGAAGAACTGGCAGTGATACAACGGCATATTTTTTTGTATATTGTACCTGTTTTAATCAGTGTTTCCACAGTAACGACCTGTTTACAGAGAGATAGCAGATTGGTGGATAATCAGCCCCTAATCTAAGGATAATATTAAACCTTTTACAAATATTTCACCGACAAATATACACTTAAACAAAAAAGTTGCAGACAACTTAATGTCACACTTCTTTTTGTTTGTTAATAATCTACACTTTTCTAAGAAGGTTGTGGAAAGAAAAGACTGCACATTTAGAATGAAAATCAGACATTTTTCTTTAGAAGTTGTCTTAAATGTTGTCTTGAATGTTTACCTGTTTATTAAATATACTGCAAAAATAGAAAATGTAACTATTTTAAACTAAATTTAACACTTCTGTGACATATGACACGACAAAAGATACAGTCAGAATTAATGCCAATCTCTATTTTGGTCTAATACATTAATAATATAAGGGGAATAAAACCGCTTTAGGAAAATATCTTCATGGTCGTCCCACGTGTATGTGTATGTGGATGTCAGATTTTTTTTGTCCAATCTGATTTCAGTTTCTATGTGCTGCCATGTTAATCTGATCTGCTAAAGCTTTCAGAATCAATAGTGCTTCCCATGTAACTTAAACTATATTAGCAGACTATTTCTTTAACCAGTCTTTTTCCGTGTTATGATTGGTTGATCAGAGTAAAACTGTTACAGCTTGCGCAGATGAGCAAAACATGTCTGTACAGTTGAATTAGAATTTTTACGGCCACAATGCCTGCTGGAGGAGGAGAAATTAACTCGGATATACTTAAAAATACGTTTTTAAGGTGGACTTTTCCGGAAAAGTTAGACATTGTGAGGAGAGTTCGGCTAACCCCTAAAATAAAATCCCTAAAATCTCAGCCTAAAAAAGAGTTTGTTTGCCATTTCCAGACCAGAGCCACTGTAACACTGGCTTACAGCCTCCAAATGTATTATATATTTCATTAAATTGTTTGTGTTTTTGTGATGTTATTAAAATTAAGATAAATTTTAATTTTAAACTACTCCAGATGATGTATGTGGCACAGTTGCGGTTGTAGTGTAGAGGTTTGGAGTTGTGTTAACAGGGTTTCTTGCTTTAATAAAAATGGTATTTACTCTCAATACGCGAAATGTCTCTCTCTCTCTCTCTCTCTCTCTCTAATTCCACGAAGTGTTATATTGTGTTTTGGTATAGTATTGATGGTTTCTATGATTGCGACATTACAGTGATGGTATTAAAAGATGTATCGGTCGGGTAAGTCCCCACTGTAGGCTCAGGTACCAAATGCACCGCCCGCCACTGATAAAAAGGTATCATTAATTTTTCATAGGCGCTTATCCAAAAATCATACAATAGCTGAAGAATAAAGGACGTTTTTGTAGCTGCTATTAGTGATTTGAAAAGGGTGACCTGTTCTAGAAGTAATTCTAAATGGTTTGTCCTTTTAACCCTGAACAGAACACTGACTTTCCATTAAATCTGTGAAATGAAAACTAATAAGCGGGGACAAAATAAATCATATTAAAAAGATTTTAAATTAAATACAAATTTTAAGGTGTCTTCTAACTTCTCATGGTAAGCGTGCCTATATATGTATATATCTGGTATTCCAAACTTATAGTTTAACTTATCTATGTTTCGCTTTAATTTGTTTTTGGATCCTTTTAACCAAAACCCAGTCCCACAGGAAAAAAATCTAATTATTTGCACTTAATATTATTGTTCTTCTAAAAGTAAAAATCATGTTTATATAACATTACTCTAAAACGGGTTTAGACTTTTGCAGGGTTAATCCAGATGGGCCAAGTCTTTAGGGGGGCCTTTAGCACCCCTTAGCGCTGTCAATATGACTAATTATATTCAATCCTTAATAATTCACAACCTATACATCTGACACACCTATTATTCTTTTATTTTGTTGTAGCAGTGTTTCTTACATCATATCAATGTTTTGACCTTTTTACAATTTTTTTTAATTAAAAAAAAATCGCTCTTTAACATTCAGATAACTAATTGGCATACGTAATGTGCTGTTTCCTGTTTTTGTGTAAAGTATTCAATGTACTATTGGGGGTCCCCTGGACACCACAGGGTTCCTAAGCGGTTCCTTATAAAAACCATGCATTACACATTGCCTCAGATCATGTAAAAACCAGAGCAACACTAAACAAAATGACTCAGTGTCAGACTACCATGTGAAAAGCTTAAGTGTGGTGCAAATGAGCTGTATGCGAATATACTGTACATCTAATAACAGTGTATCAGTCAGCACCCCGACCTGTCTCTCTCTCTCGATCGATCTCTTGTTTTTGCTCTCTTTCTCTTTTTCTCTCTGTCTCTGTATACACTTCTCAGTTGTCAGTGTGTGAGGAGATGTTGCGGGAGCTGCAAGGAATCATGCTTTGTCAGGACAGCCTGCAGCTGCGACGGAGACGTAGCAGTGGGCCCAGTGCTCTGCGCCCGCATCCGTTTCCAGCTGAGAACAGACGTTCCCGGCCCACAGGGACCACCCTTAGCAACGGCAGGTTGTGCACTGGGACGGGCCTGTCGGAGCCACTTTCCCACAAACTGGCACAGGAGGCGGCCATCATGGCACGTGGTTGCAGCCACATTCGCATCTGCCCTGAGTGCAGACGATTCCAGGGATTGCGCGTGCATCCACCAGGGACACCACGGGCATCGCCCACTCATAGCGATGAGAGTTTCGAGTGGGACAAGACTACCAACAGCAGTGAACCTGAATAACTTTGCTAGATTATCACAAAACTGAAGGAGGAAATGATATCTAACAGAACAGCAATTTGCAGATGTGTTTATATTTTAGAAATCTCTGTATACACTGCCCTCTCCATCATCAGCCCTGAATTTTGCAGCAAACAAACGGAGGACATTGTACTATGCAGTATTTTTTTTTTTCTTTCTTACCGTGCTGTTAAGTTCATTTTAAATTATTATTTTTTTGGGGGGGGTTGTAAGATTACAGTTGTTCTGTCTCTAGATTGCAATTGCTAGTTTCACACAATGAGTGTGATTACAGCTTTTATTTTGGCGGAGAGGCATTCTTATTGATGGCAGCCACAGGGAACGACTTACAAAGACCTTTTCACATCATCTCGTTCTCTTAAGCATTCTTTTTAAGTGCCAAATAAACCTAGTATTGACTTTTTTATCTTGTCTTAGATCATCGCCTTGAGGGTTAGGACTGAGGAGAGAACTGAACTCGACACCATGATGATAGCTTTTTTTACTTTAGTGGTATCCTATGAATTTTTTTTTTTAAATGGAGCTTTGATATGCATGTGTGATGGTTTTGTTGAGAAGTGAGACAAGTTTCTGGTTTTTTTTTCCTGTTATTTTTTCCTTTTATTTTCTTTGTTTTTTATTTTAAAGCCCTTTTTTAATGGTGTTTGTAAAGGCTTTCAAGTGTATCGGAAGAGGTTTTGGTTGTGATGATCGATTCTGGTTGTTTAAGCACGAGATTTTAGAATTATATGATTCTATTTGACATAAGACTGGTTCTGGGAATATTTGCCTTACAAATGTAGATAACGGTGTTCAAGTAAAATCATTCCTATGTTTATATTTCTCTGGTCTAGAGTTGAGAGAGAGTTAGCAGTAAATCTACAGCACAGTTGCAAACGAAAATGTGCATCTTTACAGAGGGGGAGATGATAGTTGACTTGGTACCGAGCTTTGCAGTGTACAGTAGTAAATGAAAATTTTTAGTAGCACAAAACAGGAACAAGGTGTCTTTAAAAGACGAAGGGCTCTCGAGGTGGAAAGCTCTTGTTAGAAGTTTGTCAAGCTCCACTTTCCTCAGAGTAAATATAAAATAAAAAAAACAGGATTTTACCAAAAAATTACTATCTGGCAAAATGTTTTTTTTACACATTTCTAACTTTAATTATAAATACACAATACAGTCAATTGTATGTATGTAGAAGCACCCAAGTAGGGATCTCACCACAATTTTTGAAGCACACAATTGCCAGATTGTCTTTGGGTTCTGTTGTGTTGCCATTTTTTTGTACAGAAACAAACAAATATGTTTCAGCATGGCAATCATCCTGTGCACAAAGTCCCTGAACTTCAAGGTTGCTGTGAAACTTTTGGATGAACCACTTTCGGATGGACTGGAACACCGACTGCACCCCAGACCTCCTCACCCAACATCAGTGTCTAATTTTACCACTGAATAAACAAGCACCATGCATCCAGTAATTATCTAACAAAAAAAAGTTATTAAAATGGGAGGTGATGATTAAAAAGCACTCTTTCAAACGATGCTCTGGTGTTTACAAACCTATATAGCGAATCAGAACTTTAAATGAGTTAGGAAGTGGTAGTTCAGTGGTTAAGGTACTGGCTAAGTGCCAGATATGTTATTGTAAATATTTGCGTTAAATGAAAAAGTCAACTCATCTGGCTAATCTTGTTTCACTTTTATTGACAATTACATGGTGAATGTGCAGATTAACCGGTACCACGCGGTTGTAGGATCAAACGCTTAAAGGGCTTAATATAAAAACAATATTTGCATTACTTACCATAATCCATTATGAAAATAATTTTAAGTCTTCAAAGTATTATATAACAATTTAAATGCACGTATTTACACTTTTTCCTTTTAACTTTTTTTTGCAATATCAGGTCATGTGATTTTCATTTGTGTTGTGTGTTCTTTCTAGGTTGACTTACATTAGGATGTCATAAAAAAGTGGCTCTGTGCACTTCTGGTATGTTAGTCATCTATCCATGCAATCATTCATCCATCTATCTGTCCTCTCTACCACTTCTTCTACACAGTGACCGAGGGAGCCAGGAGTCTATCCAAGAGGACAAAGGACACAAGATGGGAGACACCCTGGATGGGATGCCAAACCATCTTGGGGCACTATCACACACACTTGCACAATACAGGCAATTTGGAGATAAGCTATTATAACACATGTCTTTGAAGTGAGAGAGGAAAGCAGAGTACCTAAAGGAAATCCTGAAGCACAGGAAGATCATCCCCCCCCCCAAGCATAGAGGCAAATGTCCAAACCAGTATGAAAATGAGTTTCCTTTCAGTGTCATTTAATAGAAACTAAAGTCAATCATTGCTGGTGCTCAAAAATCAAATGGTTTTTCATGCAGGACTGTAAATAGTCAATGGTGATGGTGTATTATTACTGCTAGATAAAATATTAACAATGTTGATGTTTAAGTCAACTGTTAAATAATGCAATTCATGTTCTATGAATCAGTGAATGTAATTTAATCTCTAAGGTTTTAAGGTTAATAACAGTTATTAATCATGGTAGTCACTCAGATAATTCAGCCAATTATATCAATCAGATTCAGAGGAAAAAAGCTGCAATACTAATGTTGTCCACTAAAGTGTAAAAAAACAAAATGGCATGACATCATATCAATCTGAGTAGGAATGAGACTTACTGCAAATGGTGCGTTAACATAAGGCCAAAAATATATATATAAACGCAATATTGATTCGCTAACAAGTTAAATTGTTTAGAGGGAAAAAGAGGTCAAATCAATGAAGAATTTAAAGCAAGGCAACAAGAGCTCATTCTCGTAACATGCTTTTCGAGTTTACAAAACCACAAACACACTAATTTGTCTGATGCCCCACACACACATGGGTGGGTAGAGCATCCAAAAATTTAGCATCCATAAATACTCAGGTAAAATAAAAGTATTAATGTTTAAAGTTACTTGAGTAAGAGTAATAAACTGTTATAAAACGGCTTAACTCAAAAAGTCAATTACTAGTAACTTTAAATTCGATAAAAGAAAAATCCTAAATCCCGAAAAAAATGCTTGCAAAAAATAGCGTAACAAAGCGAAAAAAACTGTGAGATGATTAAGTGCGTCTAGTTGAAAAATCTGATATGTCAGAGTGTAACTTCAGTGTAGCTGTTTGTTTCATTTTTTGGATTGAATGAATGTGGGTTCATGGGTGGCCTGTCTTTACTGATAGACTTGTGGAAAGCCATTAAATATAGCAAAGTAAAAGTACATTTCTACAATTAAAATTTGACGAGTAAAAATAGGTCCACTTAAATCTACTCCTAAAAGGACCACTTTTATTCAAAAATCTACTCAACTAGAAGTATCGCTTTTACTACCCACCACTGCCTGCACACACATAGACGAAATGCAATTTAGTTTTTTAAATAAACGATATGACTAACAGTGGAATAGTATAACTTAATTGTATTTTTATAACTTGCGAAATATATTTAACTTATTTTTAACTTGGTATATAGCTTTCTTCTCTGGGCGTCAGTGCCCCAGCACCCCCTAGTGACCAGCCGCCAATTTTGGAAATAGCATAGGACCTTATCCAGATCAACTTACATTCATCTCACTTATTTTGCACAGCTGAGAAGTTAAGTTAAAGGTTAAGGGCCTTACTTAGGGGCAACTTGGTAAGAATATCAAGACAGAAGGTATACATAACTTAACAAAACTTGTCTAGGATGTATCTAAGCCTCTGAACTCCATGAAAACATGCTTAGTCTCTCTCTTCTGTGTGTGTGTGTTTGTGTGTCTGTCTGTCTTTTTCTCTCTTTCTCTATTTCTCACTGTCTCTTTCTCTCTCTCTCTCTCTCTCTGTCTGATTTTGTCTGTATGCTGGGATTTAATCAGACAGAGTCAACAGAGATTAAGAGAATGTATTAAATTGGACAGTTCTTATTTTAATGGATCATGTGAAGACTTCAGGGTGTGTGCTTTTACTCCGCTTCTGTAAACACTACATGTGGGTCTGTAAATAAAGCGAAATCTTTTTGAGATTTTGCAGTGCTGCTTGTGGAAAATACATGTAGCTGCAGCCGTGAAAAGCGAAACCCTGTGTATGTACGTGTTTGTGTATGTGTGCACAGCTGTGCCCTAATTACATGCATGCTTGTGCACAAAAGATTGTACACACCGAAATACCCTACAAAGTGTGACATAATGATCATCTGTTTAAGCATCATCCAATTGTTTTGAACACAGGGTAGATTATAACGCACAGCTACACTGGGAATACACAAATATACCTTCATTAACCATCGATAATATAAGAGAAGAAGAAGGCTGCCCCATGCACATTGTAGCCATAAAAAATTTTAATTAAATATGTAGTCGGACATAAAAGCTAGAAGCAAATTTTTGAGTGGAATTTCACTGGTCTTGGGAATCCCAAAGGGGGAAACAAAATCATAATTGAGCTTGATCACGGGATTGGAAGGGGACAAGTTTTTTTTGAGGGTTTGGGATAGGACAGAATTTTTATGTGGTAGTGAGACAGAAGAGGTTTATTTAAGTCACTTGCTTATTGTTTTTAAAGCAGACACACACACACAAAAATCTTTATTTATCCGCACAACACAAAGAAATGTAAAAAGCAAACATAAGTTCACAACACAATGAAACCCAACTGAGCTTTCTAGTGATTGAAATGGTTAGGTGATCCAGGAAATACATAAATATGTTATTTAACCCGAAAGGAGTGGGAAATTACACAAAGCAAAAAAATGCTGACACTTTTTTCAGGGGTGGCCTGGTAATACAGGAAGCTAGGGTGCTGTACCTCCAAAGGAGAAAACTACTTACCAAGTTAACAATAAGTTAAACATATATTACAAATAAATAACAAAATAAAACTATTAAGTCATATTTCACTGTTAGCCATATTATAATTTAAAAAGTATATTTTTTAGTGTGTGCGGGCTTTGGACAAGTGTGTATGTATGTAGATCTGTAAACTTTTAAAATCCATGTAATCTAAGGATGACCTTGTTTAAAATTGCTCTTGGAAAGCACCATTGTTTCCTTTAAACCCTCCTAATTTTTAATTCAAATAAATATTTTGGACTGTTGCCATGTAAGTCATTGTATTTTTCATGCATTGTTGCATTCTTACACAGTTGACTTTAGCATTAACATTTTCAATATTTTATCTAGCAAAGTTACATCATTATCACCGGCTATTTTTAGTCCTGCATTACTAAGAGTTTGAATTTTTTTTTTTTAAGTTTATTAGTGCCTCCAAATATTTTTAGCACCAGCCACCACTGCTTAGGAGGCAATTTTATAATAAATCTGGCAACATTCTGATGCATCAGTTGTGAATGAAAATCTTTAATTGAAATGTCTGAAAAGGAGCACTTTGGCCTTTTAATATTTTAAATGGTTATTTCTTATTGTTTAAAATAGTCATAGCTATTTGAGGTTAAAAATTCAGAGACATCAACAACTCAAACTCAAAAGAAACTATGTGCATTCCTTTAAGCACCCTCTATGTTACATATCAACATTCTGTTACAGCTTGTGCTGCATGGAAATTTGATTCTATATGCCATGTTTTATGTTCTACAGAAGGCTTCTTTTGTGGATTACACACATTATCGAATGTATAAATAGAAAACTAAACCTACACAAACATTTATAAAGGGTTTATAGACTTAGAGAATGCTTTTATTTAATGCTCTCAGGTTGCTTATGTCAATATATGAAGTTGATATAACATCCAAATCGAATAACAAAGCTTTCTGAACTGACTTGGGTTAAATCGACTCATCATGACTACAATTACTAAAAAGTCAGATGTTCATAAAGATGCTGATGACAAGCACTTAATCCATCCATCTGTACCACCTATTGCATATAAAGCAAAATTCCCCTCACTCCCACCCCTCCTTCTAGGGACATGCCAGGTGCCTTTTTTATAGGATGTCTGTGGACCTTGGGACAGGCTTCTTACAGTCTTTGTATTTTTTTTTTAAATTAAAAGTTTTCAAATTCAGTGGGATTTTTTAGTTTAGAAAGGAATACATTCTGCGAAATGCATGTGAATATTTCACTTCCAGAATATTATTATTATATATATTTTACAATTTGTAACATTTTGTGGAATCTGCATACTCTTTGATGAAGTGGGATTTGATAGATCTGTGTTTTGATTTCCAGTAACACCCAGTTAACACTGCTGGGCCCCTGTGCAAGGCCCTTAAACATCAATTGCTCAGTTGTTTAAAAGAGATAAATGTAAGTAGCTCTGAAGAAAGACCTCTGCCAAATGCTGTAAGCACAAATGTAAATGTAGTATTGTGTTGTTCATTTGTGCAATTTGAATGAATCTTAGATTCATCTTAGAGAGTGTTTCATTTATTTTCTATTGGCTGCGCATGTGCAACAACCTATTGGTTCTGTATGGAAAATATTATTAGTTCAGCTCCTAAATTGTTCATTTATCACGTGACAAGCCTCATAGGCTTTGGCTGAAGTAGAAACAAAATAATAATTTCATCTACGGAACCCCCCAGAGTCATTTGTTCATTCATCACCTAACCACTAATTTAATGTATAATATTTAGGAATTATCATAAAATAATCAAAAGAAATATGCACTGAACATTTTCTTACAATAAAAAGTTCTATTCTTGTTCCTGTCAGTCTCCTTTTATTGTTAAATATTAAATAAGAGGTGAATTTATAATTTCGGTTTCCTACAGTTTGGTCTTGGTTGATAAATAATCACGTAGATCGTGAGTATATGTCAATTTAATCTGCTATTAACTTGTAGCATTGTAATTATATTCTGATTAAATGAACGAAATGATTTATTTCGCTGAACAAGATTCATCTCTCTGAGTCAGTAAAATGAGCCGAAATATGTAATATAAAAAATATGAAATATGAAAAATATGAAAATTCTCAGAGACATACCCCAAAATCTAGTGGAAAGCTTTTATAGAAGTGTAGAGGTTATTATAGGGGCAAGAGTGAGAATATATCTGGATATAGATTAGCTGGTCAATACATTTGCCTATAAAGTCCATATGCATTAAAAAGGTAAATGTTTAAATGATTACTGTGAATTCAGAGATTTATCCCAGACATATTATTATTTCAGGGAAGATGACTGAGGGTCATGATGGCCAGTCAGATGTCTTCTGCAATAATTTACCTGCATGTCTAAGCCTAATATATAACCCACAGCCAGTATTTTTAGTATTCTGCTTCTTATAGTTTATGTCACAGAATGACAAATATGTTGGCATCTTTGTCTGTCACACAAGAAAAGTTATTTGTTTGCTTTGTTTTGTGTCTTGTCTTCATTCTTGCACTGATCAATGCCTTTTAGATGGAGAAACAAGTGATTGAGGACGCGTCAGGCATACAAAGGACAGCACATGACTCAAAAAATTGATAGAGCCAAATGTGGAGTAAAAGTTCTTTGTAAGTCTAAACTTTGCCTACAGTAGCACAAGCTATGACTTATATGTGTGTGCAACAAAAGGAAACATCTACATTATGGCATGGAGGATTATCTACAGTATGGTATAGAGTTACATCAGCTGTATAAAATAGTAGGATTGTAATAATACATAGTCAAGTATTAAATAAAATGATTGTAGAAAACAGCTGTGATTTCCAGTAGGTGATATAAAACTGGGTTTAGCCCTGTTTCAAATCCCAGGACCACCAAGCTGCCACCACTGGGCCCTTCAACAAATAAGATAAAGTAATTTTGGATATGTATTTCTGTCAAATACTGTAAATGTATCAAATGTAATATTTAAAATTTTATTAGTTAGGATTTTAGGGTATTTTAAGAAAAATTTGAAGTAAAGTTGTCGAACATATCTACGATTCTGAGCTTAGGTTACCGTTTTCCACAAGTTCATATAGGTTTGCTTTTGATTCTTGGGTTTTCCCTAATCTTCCAGATCATAAATAAATTCTATAACAGTTTTCTCCTTCATATGGTTCAGCACCCCAATGTTTCCAGTATACACTCCTAATCCAATATGATGCTAACAAAGATAGAAAGATTACCTGGGATAAATAAAATAACTGAATGAACTTTAGTGCTCATTTTTTTGTGAGGTATTCTAATTTCAGTGTGTAACATTATTATTAGTTCATGTATTTATAAAATGGATACCATTATTTCATAAATCTTACCTTTTAAACTTCTTAGACCTTTCCAAATACTTATTTTTTTATTACTCATTTATTATTCTGTGTATAAGTGGAACTGAGGGTAAACTAAATTAGGGTAGGGGACACCCTGGATAGAGTGCTAACCTGCCAGAGGGCAAGACGCACTCTGCAACTGTTTACACATTATGTTTTATTCAAAGATACCAATTAGTGTGTGTCTTTGGACTGCTGGAGAAAACCGCAATACCTGTAGAAAGACCCAAAATTATTGGGAAACATGCGGACTCTGCAAACAAGAATCAATTCTACAACCCTGAAAGCATTCTAACAAATTATGCAAATATGGCCCCACCCCTTCATCTAACTTAGGTAACTATATACTTTGAAAAACAGATGAAAGTGCTTAATGCTTAATGATTGATAGTCTGTAACTGAAGTATTTTTGTTAGGATCATGGAAAATGTATGAGGAGGTGGTAGCACAGTGGTTGGACTGCTAATTGGAAGATCAGGGTTCAAATCCCTGCACCACCAGTGCTGGGCCCCTGAGCAAAGCCTTTAACCCTCAATTGCTCAGTTCTATGAGGTGTTAAAGGAAAGCAGGAAATTTGTCAGAAATTCTCATGGGATCTGAGCTCAGAATACAATTTAAGACAGAGGAGCTGTAGGGCAGTAAAGGTACTACCTGCACCACTGTGTCAGTTAGTCTGTGAGCAAAGCCAAATGTAACGCAATTATTTGTTTCTTTTTTTTACATTAATTCATATGTCTGTCAATCAGAAAACAACAGTAAAACACTTACATTTCACCTATTTTAAGTGGGAACCTTAAAAATATGCATTTTTGGTCCTATTCTACATTGCATATTTAATGTGTTTAAAATTCTGTAGGTTGGGATTTCAGTGTCATTATATTTAGGAGATTATACAATGTAATTGATTTATATTAGGACTATGTGAAAAATATTACAACATTACAAACAATTTAATATTTTGTTTAGAAATGCAGTATTTTTTCCTTAAATTTAATCGACTATATGAAGTATATATAGGCTTAGTTTTTGGGGTTTTTTACAGTGTAACTGGGGGGAAAGTCACGGTCACCAATTCAGACAGACAACTCTTTGGTTGTAGTGTGTTACAATGAACTAAGACACACCATTTAGTATTTACCTTCTCCAAGTGATAGATGTTATATAATGGAGATAAACTCGGTTTCTGGTTTTATGCAATGAAGCAAAAAATGTTCTCCAATTATAATTAAGAATTCTGCATTTTAATTACATGTATTTATGGTTTTCTTTAATACAGTGTTTCTGTTTATTTGTTATAAGTGCAATTATTATGAAATAGAATGTAGTGGAATATTCAGTGGTGGTCCTGTACTGATCTGTTTCCACTGTTAAGGACAGACTGACACTTTTCTTCAGCAACAGCTGGATTTCAGCCACTAATAATACTTCTAAAGGGCACCGATAAAATGGTCAACGAGTGCTGCTATAAGGCATGTGTACCTAATAAACTGCGAGCTGACTGTCTGGTTTAATTATCATTTTATGTGCTGAAAAAACCATAAATGATGGCGATGTGTCTCTTTTTTTTAATGTGAATTATTATCACCCAACAGTGATTCGGTTTCAGAGATGGATAAAACTAAAGCAACAGTGCCTTCTGCAGGCGGTGAACTGAAAAGCATGTCCACTGGAGGAAACTTCCAGATCATGAATACGTTCTTCACACACCTGTGCCATGACGTGAATGCGGATGTCTCATCAGCAGCCTATATCCGGTTAATGATGCTCTATCTGCTGATTTTGTTCCTGTTCTAATCAGTGGACAGATTTGCATAAACCTGACAGGTACAACGGGTATCGTTCTAAACCTTACACACCAAAGTAAGATAACTTGACAATACATCAGCATGAGTATACTGATGTTAGGTTTATTATTATTATTTTTTTTTAAAAAAGATATTTACACTGTCATATGATTTATAAGTAATTTAATAAAATATTATTATAACATTTTTGGCATTGATGTTTCTAGTTTCTTGTCTTACAGGGAGCCTAGTAAAAAAACTTCAACATGGGTGACTTTATATAATTATCAGTATCACGTTGATGTAATAAAAATATACAGGGTGGATAAAAATTAACTAGACAGTATTTAATAGCACTGCAGTCCTGATAAAATCTACATAGATGATAGTAGATAGGATTACAGGCCTTACACACTGGAGGACCTGGAGGCATAGATTTAGGAGGTTCTTAGCAGTATCAAAAATGACTTCCTTCAAAAGACTGTGCATTCCATCTCTGGCTGTTTGAGGAAACCACCTATGTTAAAATGTAAAGAATTGCTTTTATTGTCCTATTTAATAAAGTGCATGTACAATTATATATTTGTATTAGATATATGGACTTTAGTTCTGTTAGGTCTTTTTACCCACCCTGTACAACTGATCATTTCCATTATGTAATCGTGGATTTATAATCTAGACTAAAGTTAACACCAAGGGTAATTTATTGTTTGCGCTTTACACCAAAGACATTCGAATTTGAATTGAAAAGAAATAGACAAGAGAAACATTTTAATTCCAGGTTTTATTTTATAGTATTTTACAAATTAAAATGTTGAATAACAAAAAAACTAAACTTCTAAACTAAACTTTCAAACCAGCCATCTGCAAAAATACAGACAGACAGACAGACAGACAGACAGGTTCGATAGATAGATAGATAGATAGATAGATAGATAGATAGATAGATAGATAGATAATTACATTTTTAATGCTTCTGTTCACCTAGAGTGGACTCAAGCTGAGCTCTTTGAACAGATCGTTGAACGCTATGAAATTGTAAGCCCTGATTTTTTTAAGTCTACCTCAGCTAAATGAAAATGCAGGCTGCCCAAAACAGCCATGTAGAATTCAATCAGTAAATGTTATTGGCCATGCTTATACAAGGAAACAAAATCATTACTTTATTCTCATTTGCGTATTAAATATAGTAATCCATAAAGCTCAAAAACAAGCCTAGGGCCTGTCAAAATGAAGAATGCAGCGTTTAATAAATAATTTAGTGTATCATCATCAATTTTTGTCGGTGCACTACATAATTATTTCTGGCAATTTAAAAAAATTACATCGACCGACAGCTTTGTGGACTCAGTTAACGCCGGAAATGCTTTCTTACTGTGTTCTATGTTCTAACTTTTACACTTTCAGAAATGCTTTTTATATTTAACGCTTTTAAATTTTATAATGTAGCTGTGAGGATTTTCCCACTCAGCCATAAAATGATTACTGATGTTATATGCTTATGTCAGGTTAGAAAGTTTAGGGTGCAGTCAGCATTCCGGTTTATCCCAAAGATGTTCTGTGGGTTTGAGTAAGTTCTACTACTCCAACCAGAACACACTATGTCTTCATAGAGCTCATGGGCTTGGTGGACAGGGACATTGACATGATAGGACAGTGATTGGGTCTTGTAGTTCCAGAGAAGGATTTCAGACAACTATGTACTCCCAACTTTGTGTTAACAGTTTAGTGAATACTGTTGACTATGTTAAGGTTTGTGGCTGGTAAAGCACTGAGTCAGATTTCAATAACATTAATTTAATCAACAAATACAATGCAATGTAAATCATAACAAAGATTTGGGCATAATATTTAGTAGAACCACCAGCCTGTAGACGCTTGGTCTAAAAAATAAAGAAGACTGTAAGAAGCGTCTACATGCTATAATATATGTATGTAATATTTTTACTGTATAGGAAAAAAAGAAATAATCTTACATAATGTCACTATAATGGTGTATATTGCATGAACCAATTCTATTTTTGGTTAATACTTTCATATAGTAAATATAACTAAGAAATATAACTAAGAATCCACAAAATTTAAAGCACTTTGGTACAGTATAATACTAATTAACGTCGCAGTGGTAACCTAAAGGGTTAATGCGCCGGGTTGTTGATCTGAGGATCGGGGTTCAAGCCTGTCTACTGCCAGACTGCCACTGTTGGGCCCCTGAGCAAGGCCCTTAACTATTTCTGCTATAGGAGTGCTGCATCATGGCTTAACCTGCTTTTTGATGCCAACTTCCCAAGATGGGATATGTAAATAAGAAGAATTGCTCTGTGCAGATAGACATGCTGTTATTGACGTGAAACTTATTCCTAATGGTTAGTGAGTAAGTGTTTGACACCCAAATAACCAGGGCTTATAAAAATCTACAGCTGTTTATGATGTTACTGGATGTTTTGCACTTAAATATGATGTGTTTTGTACTTAGAACACTTTTGCACTTTCACATTTTTGTCTAATCTTAAATATTTCAGGCTATTTTTACTAAAAATTTTCCACATTTTTATTTTGACTTAAAAACATATTCATTTATACTTTTCCTATATTAGCTGCTTCTGCTTCACTGTTTTGTGATATTCTGGTGTTTTTTGCCCAGTGTTCCCAGAACATTTTATACATTCATTAAATTTAACTAAAATTTACAAGGCTCATTTTGGTCCTAAACTACTTTAAAAATACCTTTTTTTTTACCTTTTTTTGTTAATGGTTCATGGTGAGGTCAGACTCTCAGTAAAAGTTATGTGATTTCCCACATTGTTAATGGTAACTACTTCTTTTTAATTACACATTCTATAATCTTGGATTAACGTTAATGGTGCATTCAGGCTCTATTCCAGATTAATTTACTGGAAACAAGGATTAAGAAGTACAAACATAAGAAGTAGCACTTTTTTTGTGTACTTTGGGTTCCTTTTATTATTTTCACACATTGTGATGTCTACAGTGTCAGAACTGGGTTATGTGCATTATCTTTTTGATTAGTATTAGATACAAAATGTCTTATTAGGAAGTGGAAGTAAGTAAAGTATAATAGTAGGGTCCCACTTTTTGTTTTTTTGTTGGCTAAGACTAAAATAAAACATACTTCCTAAGTAACATTTAAAGTATATATTTTCATTTGGAAGCATAAATGTGATACTTAGTGTTGTCTATCCACCAAATAATTGATTATTTGCATATATAAGGTGCATAAAGATAAATCGTAAAGACACGTCGTGATTTAAGGAAAACACCAACAAATCAGGAAAACATCATAATTTCAACAACACGTGTTGCAAATCCTAGCAAAGAAACACAAATACAGAAAGCTGCAAAGTTTTATAACACAACCCAATACAAAAACAAGCTGCAACTACAATAGTACAGACCACAATGAAAATGTTTCAAGAGGACTGCAAAAAAGTGATGAACTGGGCTGGGACCTGTTTATCCTTTCACAGTTAATTCATCGACCAAGAAATCTTAACAACTTACCTGTAATTTCACTGAAAACAAAATTGACTTATAGCAATAAGCAGGTCACTTTTTGGGGTCCCCACTAAACTTTTTTGTTGTGGTCTGTGATATTTGCAGTGCGTTTCTGTATTTGTTTGTAGTGTGAGATTTTGCAGTGTGTTTCCATATTGACACCAGGTTTTTTTTTATATGTTTGCGTGAAGATTTGCAGTTTGGGCATTTGGGATAGGACCATTTAATCCTTTGCTGTGTCAAGCATCCTGACTTGTTGCATCACTGTCTGGCACGGAAACCGCTCCATCTCAGACTGGAAAATGAGCAGATGCCTAGTCCACTAGTGAGTCATGGCTTTGAAGACTATCAGGAAGCAATCTGTTCAAATTGGCTTGGATACTCCATAACTCTGCTGACTCTGCAGGTTAATAGACTCTACACTTTGTCATTGTACAAAAGAGGAACTTGAGCTGGCCTGATCCTGTTGTAGCAAAGCATCCCCAAACCAGGACACTTCCACCTCCATGTTACACAGTTGGTATGAGATTCCTTTACTGGAATGCTTTATCTGGTTTACGCCAAAAATGTCCTCTGTTGCAGTGTTTAAATATTTCAATTTTAGACTCATCTGTCCAAAGAACATAATTACAGAAGTCTTGGACTTTGTCCACGTTCTCTTTGGCAAACTTCAAACTGGCCTTCGTGTTTTTCTTGGAGAGCAAAGGTTTCCCCTTTGCACACCTTCCATAAAAGGTAAACTTGTGTAGCCTCTTTCTGATTGTAGTCTTGCACTTTTACATCAACAGTAGCAAAAGCCTGCTTTAGGTACTGTGATGACACTTTAATAGCATACAACTTGCATTGACAGGTAAAAATCTGATATGTGTGTTTACATGACAGACACCGGCATCTGATTCACATTTAATTTAATTTTGCATATGATTGAGGCCTGAAACCAATCTGAAAGTATTGGAATTCATGTGCTTTTTTCTGCTTACACGATCATGGGTCCTGTTTGGTGCCACATTAGAGGACAAAATCGGAATTGGACAACCTACAGAAATTAACACATTGTCATGCTTGTCATAGGTATAATTGTTAAAAGCCTGCCTAATGGCCCGGTTGAGGTGGAGATAGAACTGCCGTTATAGTTGCTAAAAATATATCGGCCAGTTGTTAAGTGTATTATTTAGCCCAGATGTAAAATATAGAACTGTGGGCCACATATGTGTGGCCAGTCGTATCCTACAGTTAAAATGTAATTTCAGATCTTTTAAATTTAGATTAACAAAAAACAATACTTATATAAATAATATAAAACAATATAAACAATACAGTACACTATAAACAATCACTAATGAACAAAATACTCTAAATTACAATTAAGTAATTAAATTAAGTTAAACAATTAATTAGAGAGAAAAGAAAATTTATTTAAATTCCTCTGTGTTTTTTTTTTTAGGTTTATGTTTTGGAATTCTGTCAGAGAAGTAATCTGCAGCATGGTGTGAGAGAAGGCGTGGCGGGTGGGGGTGCGTGGAAGTGGGCGGTCCCTTGCGCAGCATAGGCCATTGGCTAAGAGGCGGAAGAGGAGGAACAGGAAAAGTCTTCCTAACCATTTCGGGAGGGGGGGAAGTTGGAAGGTGGCGTTAAAGCATTTAAAATGTATGTCTTTATCGGTTGTCTATCTATAGCCGGCAAATTTTAAAGTTTTCTGCAATTAATACGTCTTGTTCCTAGTTGAAGGCGTGAAGTTAGAGTCGTGCGTTATTAGTCGGTTGGTTCAGCCTCCCTTCCTGCTGTGCGCTTTAGCTGTGAGCTGAACTTCCCGTTGCGGGAGACCCCGGGAGGGGGGGGCGTTGAAAAGACTCATTTGTTTCTTAGTGTAAAGTAGCGACCATAGTATAATACATTAGAACTCGTTATTTATTTATTAACTATTTGCTAAGGTGCTTGTATCTCTGCATTAACGCCAATGACAGCGCCGTTTACTGCTGCCGAGGGGATTTAATGGCTCCCTCGACTTGATAGAGCTTTTTTCTTCTCCCCCCGACGAAGGACCCTCGCTCGAAGTGCACTCGGGCGCTGTCTTCACCGGGGGGTTTAAGAGGCAAACCTCTGCTTGGACTAACAAAACAAGGGACCGGCTTCTACCACCAGCACCATCATATCCCCCTCTGGTCACGCTGTCTGAGGAGCCGAAACATGGCAGGAAATCTGAAGAAAGGCGGCGGGCTGATTGGCATGATGAAGGACGCGTTTCAGCCTCACCATCACCTCCACCACTCCCATCACCAGCCCGGGGTTGTGGACAAAAAGACCGTGGAGAAATGTTGGAAACTCATGGACAAGGTAAGCTGGGGTTTTCTCAGTTCAGAAAGTTAAGTTTGCGTTTTATCGGGTCATGGCCCAGTCCTTGGTGCTAGCTGGCTAATTCAGCTAGCTAGCTTGGCCTGTGTGATAAGCATTTGACTTGATGCCAGATGCAATCAGCAAGCAGAAAAGCTAAGATCCTGGCTCATTTGCTAATGGGATCGACATTTGGGAATGTGTAATGTTTTAGGAATCAGGCAGCCATTGCGTTTAGATAAGAATTATAAGCTCTAATAGCTCCTCTAGCTCTTCTAGCTCATGCTGTATGGTTGCTTTCTTTTGCTACAACGCTGTTGATCATGTCAAGCTGTGGTTACACTTTTACCTGTGTAAGCAAAGCAACAGGATGATTCCTTACCTACACATTACACACTTGGACTCTTCTTTTGTGATTACCTGCTATAAAGTGCTCCTGTAAAGAAATCATAATTCTTTTATTTCTAGAACTTTACAGACCTTCAGGTTAGAGTTGTGGACAGATATTTATATTTGTACATATTCTTACCAAAGGTCTTTTTAAATAAAGGCTTATATCTTTTTGTTGACTCATCCTGTACTAGTCTTGTGTTCATCCGATGAAATGCTCTGTATTCTTATTAGCCCCATTTGTAGTGTCTTGATGTTTAAGGTTAAGGTCCTTTAGACAACATTTGAACTGGTAGCCTATTGCTGAAGGTGCTGGACTGCTAATTGGAAGATCATGTTTGATTCCCAGCACCACAAAGTTGTTAATGCTGGGGCCCTTCAGCAAGGCCTTTAACCCCCAATTGCTCAGTTGTAAGTCTTAAATCGCTCTGGATTAGAGTGTCTGCCAAATGCTGTAAATATAAATGTCATCACAAGTATGAGCGTTAAGTCTTACTTCTATATTAAACTGAGCAGCATAGTGTAAAAAGGCCGCTCCTCACTTTTCTCTAGCTATTCAGCTAGCTGGCGTTTCCCAAAATAAAGTCTCTCATGCTGACTTCGTTTTTCTTAGGAGGAAATATTTATTGTTTTAAATTGAAGATATTATCTGTTGTTCGGACACTAAAACATTGCTTTGCAACAAAAATAATATTTTTAAAATAAGTCTAACTAACAGTAGTCGAATGTTGTAGTGTTTGGCTTTGATGACTATTTTCTATATATGGGATTATATAAGGCAGCGCTGGGCTACCTGTATGTAGCAATTACACACTGAGCTGCTCAGCTGATCCCATAATTATGGTGCTATTTTAGGACTAAAACTGGTATAAACAGCATGCCTCTTTCCAGTAATCTTCCTAATAAAATCTATTCCTTTTAACAGATAAGTTCCTTTAGATATTCCTTTAGGAGGCAGCGGTGGCTCAAATGGTTAAGGTGCTGAGTTGTTAATCTGAAGACCAGAAACACCTGGGTTCAAGCCCCACCTCCGGCAAGTCAACCACTGTTGGGTCCCTGGGCAAGACCCTTAACCCTTCCTGCTCCAGGGGCACTGCATCATAGCTGACCCTGTGCTCGGACCCCAACTTACTAAGATGGGATATGCGAAAAAATGCATTTCATTGGCTCTGTACACGTACCTTGCACAATGATATTGAAGTTGAATATTATTATTATATTATTATATAGGCAAATGTCAATCAAGAATACAAAGCAGACGTAAAAGGTCTAAATAATCCCCCCCCCCCAATCGTTTTTAGTACTGTCTTTTAATGTTTGTCTTTCGGCACTTGGCAGTTCACGGAAATATTTGTGGTTACATGCTGGCCTTGTGTTTCCGGTGTGATGCTCACAATACACAAGCAGAGAAAACAAGTGTTTGCGTCCTGCGCACAAAGCCAACTCACAGAACAATTAACACATCTATTTATCCCATATGCGTTTTAGACGGAAAGCAGAACGAACATCACGAGCGAGCTCAAGAAAGAGGAACGTTACTCCATCGTGCTTCTATCACACCCAGAAAATATTCAAGCTGTTGTGTTCATTTAGGAAGAGACGTGTCTGTGATATGGGAACACTATAAGCCAGGAGTCCCCAAACCTTTTCCCGAGAGGGCCACATAATTTCCCCCCTATTTAATGGACTGATCCCTATTAAGATTTGATTATGATTTTAGTTGATTATTTGGTTATGACTGTACAGACAAATGAGCATTATTTTTTAGGAGATATGTAAAATATTAACCGATGACAGATTCTGAATCTGTTTGTGGACACCTAATTATTGCGCTGGTATGCGCTCTTTGAATTCCCCATTTCATAGTTAGTCCTGAAGCTGTTATCACCTTCTCTTGTTTGGATATACATAATTATTGGAGCGTTGTTTTGTGCAACAATTTAGAAAAGAACCCCATATGTTTATTCAAATTGTTTATTGCACGTTGCTTAGCTGTGTTGTACAACATTAAAAACAAATTACTTTTAAGGCATACTTTTTGGTATGGTAAAACGTATACTCGGGGGATTAAAAAATGTCTACTACTATTACCTAATTGTTAACAAAGGTCTTAACGTGTGTAAAACAAACAAAAAAAAAACACAGATGATCTTGCAAACTTAACTAGTTGGTGTGGAAGTCCCTTAGATGGACTGTCTTTATTTCATGTCAATCCTCCATATCTGTCTGTCTGTCTGTCTGTCTGTCTGTCTAGCTAAGCGATAGACTGCAATGGACACCATGGACTGAAAAGCCTCAAAGCCTTCCTATAGTTCACAAAAACAAATCAATAACATTTGTCATATACCAAAGTTACATTTGGAAGACCAGGGTAAATAAATTAGATAGTTTCCTGTTTTTCATCTGTCTTTGTTACTGAAAGGCTGCTCTTTTTGATTTTCAGTCTAATCTTTAGTTGAGACGTACAGTAAGGTTATTCATTTGCTTTTTTTGTGCACATTTAGCAGAGGATGTGTGTTTAATGGTCTACATGCTACTTGGGATAAATGGCTTTTCTAAACGCTTTTAATGTTCTCCCAGAAAACAAGTCATGGTCTAACACATCATGTAGTCTTTACATATGCAACGATTATTATGTCCAGTAACCACCTCGACCAATTGCAAATATTTGAATGCTAGATAACTGGAGAAAAACAATTTGTTTTTCTTCATTTTTGTAGCTCAAGACCTTTTTAGTCTCTTACCGCTTTTCCACTAGCGCTGCTGCCGGAGCCTTTGCCCAATCATTACCCTGGCAAGTTTTAGTCTGGTTCCCAGATTTTGGCTCTAAACCAGCCATAAACACTGCTGATGTTGAGCGGGAAACAATAGGTTAAGTGGGAGGTGCTTCCGCCACAGACTGCCATTTGAGAGGGACCAATTTTAAAAGTGGATGAGGAAACAGTGAACAAGATCAAAAAATTTTATCGATTTGAATGATTTCAACAGGGGACACCAGGAGGATTAGTGTATTGCAGAGCTCTAATTTTATTTGGGTGTATTCGATTTGGGTTGGTGCTAAATTACGCAGGACCCTCCAGGACCGAGTTTGCTGGCCCCTGGATTAAATAATCTAAAACTAGAAATTAGGGTTAAATAATATTGGGAAAAAATGACATTTTTTGTTTTTTCCTTGCTATATAATTGCCATATGATAAAAAATTCACTGGTTGAATTAAATAGATTTTTTTGGAAAAAAATCATTATTTTTGAGTGATTAGGGTGATTTTGTACTGCAGTGCATCTGCGTAAAATATACACATTATAAGCATAAATAAATACAATAGATCAGAGACAGAAATAAAATAAACAGTGCTGAACTGAGTTTCTAGAGCTTTAGATACAGAAATAAAATTATTTTAAATTTGAGATTAGATTAAATGACTTTGTAACTAAGTGTATTCACGTTTAACGCATATACATTTAAAAGGATTTTGGAACGATGTGTGCAGTGATGTCACTCGACACATCTAAGAACTGAAGAAAATCAGCGGCAGTTTCTTAAAATTGCAAGCTTCATTCATTCATTCATCTTCTATAACTGCTTATTCTTTAATTTGGCATTACTGGGATCTGCTGGAGTCTATCCCAGCCGTCTCTAAAAGGGTGAAAGGCAGAAAGGGTACACCCTGGACAGGACGCCAGTCCATCAAAGGGCCACACACGCACTCGCACTCACTCCTATGGGCAATTTAGAATCACCAATCAAGCTAACATACATGTTTTTGGACTGTGGGAGGAAACCAGAGTACTCGGAGTAAACCCATGCAAGCACGGTAAGAACATGCAAACTCCACATAGAAAGGCCTCTGTCCAGCAATCAAACCCTGGCCTTCTTGCTGTGCGTCAACTGTGCTAATTACTAAGCCACTGTGCTGCCCTAAGCTTATTTCAATATTGGTTAATTTTCACAATATTTACGTTTAACACCAAACTGCCTGGTGTAAAAAAAAAATAGCATAAAGTGCATACTGTCCAAAACAAATGAGGAAAAAGTGCCTTGATGATCCATAGTGATGCACTATTGAATGTTGATGGGAGTAGTCTCCCTTGTCGGTGCTTTATAACTGTGTTCTGGATGGAGGATTTTGTGCTCAATGTTTGATTATTTACTGTAAGAGAACTGAGAGAAAAGCTGGCAAGAAGGTTTACTATTCACAGATGGTGTGAAGGAAGCAACAACAGAAACTAACAAGTTTAGTGGAACTTTAAACGGTGGAGAGGTGTCGCTAGTGAAAGTGAAAGAACTGATTAAAAACAGTGTTGTAAATTAAAGAATTCAAAAGAAATAAGCCATCATTACAAATGTAGTTTTAGAAAAATAACAATTGACTCTGCATGGCTCCCCATAGTCATTGCTTATTACATGTTTTCTTATAGTAATATAGCAATTCTTATAGTAATGTGGCATTCAGAGCTTGTTAGGTCGTTTAATGCCTAAAACTTGAATTTGGATGATTTTTATATATATATATATATTTAAAAAAAAAAAAGTCTTGGAACACAGGCAGTGAAGCATTCAAGTTTAAATATTTGTGTTTCCAAAAATAAAAAACAGCAGGCAATAAACTACACATGCATACTGTATATGCTTAAGAGAGATAGCGTGTCTGCTTCTCCGTACAGTCGCATGTGCGCTTACTGATAATTTATAGGATGCGACGTGACCATGTCGTTATCTCCTGCTTCTCAGGACATTACTGACTTGTCTTTTGGAAGCACACATGCTATAGGGATGAGTGTGAGCATGAGACAGCGTGTGTTGTGTCCTCACATTGAAGCTGTTTTATCCCCAACCCCCAATCACAGCTGCTGGCGGACCAAAGACTGAGCTTTTATTCAAAGATAAGGGAAGCTCAGTTTTGTTTTTGTGCTTGCGCACCCTTGTGCCCTTTGAGTTGGTTTCACTTATCGAATTATGTAACAATAAACATGGTAGCAGCAATGCACGCAGCAGATCCAGTGTGAGAAGTAAAGTGAGTGCATAGTTAAAAGAGGAAGTTCAGTGTGATTGCATCTAGTAGTCGAAAATTGTAGCTTAGGGTGAACAAAATAGCTGTCACCTATCCAGACTGTCAGGTCTAGTAGTACAAGTTGTCTAAGATATTTATTAATGGTCACCAATTGGAAATTAAATGTAACATTTTTTTAAACCATTTCCTTCTTTGTATTTCTAAAAGTGGTTTTCCTAATTAATAGCTACGTTTAGATGGACCCCAATTATCCAACTGATCTATAAGTAAAAATCAGATTTTAAAAAATTACATTTAAACACGTAAATCGGAATAAATTGACCAAATCGGATTAAAATTTTGCCCAGATTTTAAGGGCTGTTTTAAGCTTTTTATAATCAAATTAAAAGGACATGTAAACACTTCATCTAATTAAAAATGAAACACAAATGTTCTGACGTAAGAATAGCGTAATGGTGTATGACGCACGACTGTTTCAAAAGATCAAATCCGATTATAAGCCCTGAATATAGTAACACTATTACTTTATTCAGTGTTCATGTAATCACTGCTTTCAGCTTTAATATTCTGACTGATTTCATTCCTAGTGAAACAAAACATGTTTGTAGGTAACTAGTGAGAAAAACAAGTTTTCACGTTTGGAACAGAAGTAATATGAGGAACTTGTTTTGCGAAAGGTAGAGAACATTAAATGAAATAAAATTATTTTATTGTTTATTAAGTGTGTGCATGGGAATGGGTATTTTCTAAGGGAGACCACAGGATAAAGCAGTAAATTATGCAGGTAAAGTTCAAGAGCTTCAGTTAATCTTTACACCCTCTTAAAGAAATCAAAGATTGAGCAGGCCGGGTGCTCTGATCTGATCTGACTGAAAATAAAATGTAACTTCAGCATGTTTATGCATCCACAGTAGGCAGACAGAATGGCAAACCACTGCTGTAGGCTATTGTAAAATGGTTTCTATGGCTGGCACACACCCTTTCAATGCTGTTGTTTGGAGTGCGTGTGTGTGTCCATACATTAGACATACTGCTAGTCTCTGTTAAGGATTAATGGGTTCACAGTAGTTGGTGGTGTTCTGTTTTAATGTGTGGCTCCAGTAACACTAGCAAAGTATCAGTCACTCACCTCCTGAAATAAACTTTTAGACAAGTTTTTAGAATAACGAATACAAAAAAGTGCATACCAAGATTTTGGATTTTATTGTGCAATGACATTAAAGAATGCTGAAGAAACATTTTTAACCGCATAAAACCAGTTCCCGTTCTGAGAAACGAGAAGCTATCAGCTCTTTCCTGATGCATTTTCAACGAATTTTTTGTGTTCCTATTTAAAGGACTTCCTTTTCAGTCTAAGATCACTATTGATGATACACACCATGGATAAAAGTATTGGCTCACCTGACTATTTCTTGTGCATGTTTTTTAACATAGTCTTGCTTTTACTACTATAGTAATCTCCACACTTTTTTTTTTATTTAGCCGCCAAATAATTAGCATGTTTAGGCGCTTATATCAGGTAAGAAGATCTGGAGTGCAGTCGCTTACATTAGTTGAACCACTGATGTCACATGGACTAATATGTCAATCATCTTGGTATGTTTCTGGGGATTGAACATGGTAGTTACCTTGCTGTCTGTCAGAGATCCAGAGAGCCCTCACATTTAATCAGAAATACCTTGCATTGTGTTCTGAAGATGAACAAATTTCTTGCGCAACACCAGGTTAAGTAATTAATACAATAATTTCTATCTTTGTATTCCTTTATAAACAGAATTAGTGTGTCCCAACTTGTGGAATGTTAAAATGTTAAAGGTGCCTAATTGGTCAGTTTTACTTTAGAAAAGAATAATTCTTTTTTTAATGATATTATTGTACAATTTGGGACACTGCACATTTTGTAATCGTTAATAGATTATATAGGCAATATAACCAGCAAATTAACTGATTAGTTATTGGAATGGGTCCAAACAGGGTCTCATAGTTGAAATATTTTTCTTCAGACACTTCAGTATCTTTCTTCCTGTTTATATTATAAGGATATTTTAAGAAATTTTGTGTCACACAGATTACCAGCCAGTTGGAAAAGGCATTCCATTAGACGCCTTCAGCACCAATGTCTACTCAGTTTTCTCTTCTGCGCTCAGCTTGCCTATTTCACTGTGCAGGAGTGCATAAAACAAATAGATGCATAAATATGTTTTTTGTTGGTTATAAGGATCACACACAGACAGTATCTGCTAGTAAGTCAACTATATTTTGTTATTTTTGTTCTTAAGCAGTTAGACAATCAGGACTATTGGAATTTTCATGTGGAGCTCAGATATCTGGTGCTGTGTCAAGTGCCTTTAGAACCACTTCCTGTTTCATATGAAGATAGGCAAATGATGATTGTTTCAGTGAATATACAAATAATTGTTATACTGTTTATTATCTACTGAATTCTTATCAATAGTGTAGTTGGTAATCTGGTTATCTGTCAAACTGCAAAAGTTTAGCAATTAGAAAAAGGGTGTGTGATTAACCTTTAAACCTTTAAAAAAAAGTCAGAAGGCTTTTTGCAGATTTCCTTGTTGAAGAGTGAAATTATTTTTTTTTTTGTATCTGCTTCACTCATGGCCTGGGATGCATGGCTTATTTTCAAAGTCCTCAAAATTACATAACTAATATATGAGCACGTATCTCTCCCCTTGAGTCTAACCTCAAAGATGGATACATATTAAAATTACCCTTTAAACTGGTTTATGCTTATGGTAATAAATAATTCCTTAGTATGTGTCAAACAACTTCCTCTTCAGCTTCTGTAGTTGTCGCTAACACGTATGCAAACATGGCATAAAAAAAAGCTTTTTTTAGCTGTTTTACATTTTTAACTTTTTTAAGGTTTTAACTGCAAGTATTGACGTTTCTGTCTGCTGTGCAGTGAGGTTAAGGAAAATGAATGAGGTACTGTATGTTTCCTGTAAGATGCACATGATAAACATTCTTTCTGCTTCATATTCTGAAAGTTGAGTTTAAAAAATGTACATAAGAAAAGATTTTCACTACAGATGCAATCTTTGCTCTGAGAATGCTGATGGAGAAGTACAGAGATGGTCGTAGGGAGCTGCATTGTGTTTTTGTAGACCTGGAGGAAGCATATGACAGAGTACCAAAGGAAGAGCTGTGGTATTGTATGAGGAAGTCAGGAATAGCAGAGAAGTATGTCAGGGTGGTGCAGGATATGTATGAGGGAAGCAGTAGGTCAGACAGAGGAGTTAAAAGTGGAGGTGGGATTGCATCAGGGTTTAGTTTTGAGCCCCTTCTTCTTTGCTGTGCTGATGGATAAATTGACAGACAAGGTCAGACAGGAATCTCCTTGGACAATGATGTTTGCAGATGACATCGTGATTTGTAGTGAGAGCAGGGAGCAGGTGGAGGAAGACCTGGAGAGGTGGCAGTTTGCTCTGGAGAGAAGAAGAATGAAAGGCAGTCGTAGCAAGACAGAGTACATGTGTTTTAATAAAAGGGAGGTAAGTGAAACAGTTAGATTACAGGGTGAAGATGTAAAGAAAATGCAAGAGTTTAAGCACTTGAGATCAACAGTCCAGAGCAATAGAGAATAGGGTTAGGTGAAGACAGATGATTTCCCTTCTGGTTTCAACCAAAGTGATTTAAACTCACGTGACCTCGCAACTTACGACTTCCTAACTTGTAAAAAAAAACTTTGACTTCAGGGACTTGAATGCACAGAAAATGCAAGGTTAAATCTTCGCATTATAGCTAAAATCTAAGATATGATTTTTAGTAACTGCCATCACCTCAAATTGAGAAATCTTAAACTAGAAATTAATTTTATTTTGAAATTACAGTAAAGGATTATAAGATTGCTATACAGCCATTATGCTTAGATACAACCCTTGTTTTGCTGATTGTGCAATTACTTATTTTTAAAATGCAATACAAAGCACATTGTTAAAGGGAAAATAAAAGTATTTACTAATGGAGACATTTTCCTAAATCCGATCACTTTTATTTTATGGTATGTTTTTGTCAAGATGTGTGTCTTTATCTGGTCTTTTTCTGTGCAGGTGGTGAGATTATGCCAGAATCCTAAATTGGCCCTAAAGAACAGTCCTCCATATATCTTGGACCTCCTCCCTGACACCTACCAGCATCTACGCACCATCCTGTCTCGGTACGAGGGCAAGATGGAGACTCTGGGAGACAACGAGTACTTTCGGGTCTTCATGGAGAACCTGACAAAGAAGACAAAGCAGACAATTAGTTTGTTCAAGGAAGGCAAAGAGCGCATGTATGAGGAAAACTCGCAGCCCAGGTGAGCCAAGAAAAAAAAATTGTATTCATGCACCCGACACGCCAGTGCCTAATTCAGTACTTTCAGTGCTGTAACATCTTTGCTCTGGATTTACATCCTGGCTTTCAACTTTATTAGGCACACCCATACGTTTTAAATTATCCTATTTGCTGTTGACCAAGTGATATTTACTCAAGTGTGAGGTGGAGGCGTTTTGTGAGTCCATGTCAAGTGTCAAGTCTCGTGTTAGTTGTGCATAGTCGATCTCTTTTGTCAGTAAAAGGTCATTAAACTATACAGTGTTACATCAAGGTAAAACCCAGTGTGTGTGGATTAAAAATGTTAAAGCAAACATGTGACTTTGGTGGACATTTGACTGTACAGTTAAATTGTTTGCTGTTTAAATTCACAGTTTTAAATTGATATTGTTATTTATTGACATGTGGAGCAGCGTTGTTTAAAGATCTTCATGTCAAGGGGCTGTAGGGTGGTCCGTTAGCCGTGCGTTCTACAACCACCATTTTTCAGCATTTTAAAACCAACCAGAACCTAACTAACCTCAAATTAAGTCTTCATTTTTAGATAGGCAAACCTTTATTTTATTCTGATAAAAGAATAATTTTTCATAGCAGTGGACAGGACAATAGCCCCTGACATGAGGGAGTTGTACTTGTTTATAACACTATACAGCCTCCATAATTAAAAACATTATGCCTCTATAATTAAAAACTTTATAAATTCAATCAACATGCTTTCCCCTCAAACATCACGTCTATTTCTCTAGACCATTAAGCCCCAAAAAAAGCACCAAGATCTACAAATGGGGCTGTCTGACATTGGTGGCGCAATTGTAATATTATGAATAAACGAGAATATCTTTTTAAGCAAAGAAAACAAAATAACGACTTTATTCCACATTTTTGTCTCATGGCATAAACAAGGCATAACGCATATGTGTACTAGGTCAACGATTCCCAGATCCGGCTCAGCGTCACAACATGCATGCGTTGTGGTACGCCCAGGAGTAAATCAGTAGATATAAAAATGTGGAATAAAGTTATTTTTCTTTTTTTTTTGTTTTTTTTTTTTGTACAAAAATACATTTTCACTGCTTCGTTGACCCACTGATGTCAGGTGGACTACTTTGTCGTCAATCATCCTGGTGCCTTTCTGGGGCCTGAACATTGATAGTTGCTGTCTATAAAAGAGCCAGAGAGATGTCATCGTAAATATCTTACACTGTGTTCCGAAGATAAAAGATCTTGTGCTTGCTAGTTGCTAGCTTGCTAGCTTTTGAAACAACAGCAGGGTGAGTAATTAATGTCAGAATTTTCGGTTTTGTGTGAACTATTCCTGTCACGTCTTTTCCTTTCACTAAATCTCATATGCTAGTCGTCAAATCCCAAGGTCTAAAATTTTAATTCACAATGGCTAAAACCTCCAGTCAAATTTTTCTTTTCCTTCAGTTCCTTTCCCTTTAGCCCCAGTCCTGTCACACTTCTCCCAGTCTTTAAAGGCCAGTCGAAAATGCTTAACTTGAGCTGAAATCACTAACTAACCATCACTAACGGTTATCTAAACCTTCTTCTTTCTACACACAGTGCCCTGCAGATAATCATTAACAAAGACGATGTTTAGATTTCAGTCGGATAACAGATAACAGGTCTGACTTTGGTGTCTCTGTTCTGATGCAGGTTCTCTAGTTCTCTGTTTATTGCGTTCACGTTTTAGAAGCGATTCTCAGCCTGGAAAAGCAACGCATTCAAATAAAGCTGTTGCGTAGGCGTCGATCTAAAAGCAGAAGCTCTCAGCTGTTGTGAAACTGTTTGTCATGCTAAAAACCCGATGGTATCATTGCCTGTTAAAGGCAATGTTCAGGTTTAAACACGACAGTGTGTTTGTGTTGAGAGACAAATGTATTTATTATATGGGACGGGTTATCATTTTATAACTGCTATTAGATTGCATTTGTTTCGTAATAGTTTTGTATTTATGTACTGTGTTAAATGCAAATCGTTGCAGTGAAAAGAGGAAGTGCTGTGCTCAGGACAGTCCCTCAAAGATAATCCGCCTTTCTGCACAAGACATCTAAATTTTTTTTTTTAAGCTGCTCATCCTGTCACAACTTACTTCCCTGAAGTGGCTTATTGTGTACATGTTGTCATGTGGCTTGAGGTGGACTACAACATTTATTAAGAAAAGAGAATAGACCTCGCTTTGATCTACATTTATATTTAAGCATAAGATCAGACTGTTAAAGTCACATGTAAAGAACTTCCTGCTGGATTGATGTTCCTGATGTCTTAACTATTAATGCAAATTCATCCAGTTCAACCATTGTGGGTTTTCTTTTGTAAATTTGATTAATCATTATGCTATTCACCAACAAACATTACTGTAGTAGATTGTGCAAAGCAATTTCCTGATGTTCTTCATGAAGAGGGAACTGTTCTACGCCTTGTGTAATTTTTACTTTTTCCTGCATTTAACACGGCTTTTTTTATTTACAAAAGTTGCTATAAATTTAAGAATCTACAACAGCAGCAAAATTGTAAAGGTAAATTGTAAATTTAATGCAAAAACTCATGAAAAAAAAACATACATGAAAAAATTAAATAATGTATTAAATGTTTTTTTTTTTTATTCGCAGAATTTTATTAACTATTATTATGTGTAAAGATTAATACATTGTACGGTTAACATTGCACAGTTCCTATATCCATCCCGTCATGCAGAATGCCTGGAAAAAGGTTACATTTGCTTTGATAGTTTTTAAATAGACTTGGAGCCCTTGTGTAGGTCTACAATCTTGCCCATCCTTGGACAGCAGTTTGGTCTTGGCCATGATGAAGAGTTTGGAATCGAAATGATCAGATAATTATTTCGTTGATTGATAGATCTGTGGACAGGTGTCTTTAACAAGCTGAGATAAAGAGCAGTCCCTTTAAGAGAGTCCCTTTAAGACAACACTTCTAATCTCAGATTGTTACCCGCATAAAAGATACCTGGGAGCCAGAAATTGATTGACTGTGGGGTCAAATACTTTTCATTTATTAAAATGCAAATCAATTTCATCTAATTTTAAAATGCAGTTTTCTGGATGTTTTTGTTGTTATTCTGTGTCTCCCTGTTGGGAAAACTACCATTCGAATTTGAGACTGGTCATTTCTTCATGTCATGTCAGTGGGCACAGCAGCGGATTAAATTAAATAATTCCTCCCAAAAATTAACTCAATTGTTTAGTTTAAGAGGCTACTTCTTGTTCCATTAATACGTTTGCTTTACCCAAATAAATAATTCTCATAGATAGATAGATAGTTTTATAGAACTTTGTTTGAAGCTGAAGCTATTCTCTTATTGTGTGTTTAAGATTGGGTTGGTGGATTTACAGTGCAGTTTCAGTGTGGGATAAAAGCTTCCATCACTTAACTCTTTTTGCTAATATACCAGGGTTCTAGTACTGACTTTGCACTTTGGGGTTACAACAAACAGTTCTTTGATGGAATAATTAGCGATTGATGCAGCTTTAAGGCAATCACTTTTTGAAAATATAAAACAAAACTATTATTTTATTTGTCTATTTATTTGCATCAGTATAAGTTTCAACCTCGAAAGTTTCACACAGATTTTTTGTAAAAAGATTCAAGATCTTATTTTATAGATCTAATTCTTACTGAACACTGACACTGTTTTTCCACGTTTAATTCTGGTAAGTACTTTAAATTAATCTAAATAAGCATGAGGTGACTTTCATGCCGTGCCAACTGCAGTGCTTATGTAAACATCCACATAGCAGTTACAAAAGTAAAGATCAGAAAGCATCTGATCACAGCAGCATTTATTATACTCCTTTTTAATGCTTAGTAAAGAATTTAGCCGTGATTGTGTCAGAGCCTTTACTCATGATGTATTTTGTTTATAGATTTGTAAAACTTTCACCCTTCTCTACACTTTGCGCAAGTCTAATCTAAAATAAGTCAGAACTCTTTTGGCTTTCAGTATTAGAAGTTTTCTAATATATAAACTTACACAAAATGTTTAATTTGATGCTAATAAACAAGCTCTTGGGACGACTCGGAGCAGAAATTGTTTTAATATCATTTGCTATGAAAAAACTGACATTTGAAAATCGAAATAAACTTTAGATATATCGTCTAATATACAAGTTAAACAAATATTTTCTTAAGACTAAAAAGCGTGTGATTGAACAAAAAAAAAATCATCGGTGAATATAAGAAACAGACGCAAATTCCATGATTCGGACACCAGTAAACAGACTTAACCCTTAAAAACTAGTTTTTAACTTTCCTGAACAACAGGGCGTCTCTGCCCATGGACCAGATACTTTTAACATTTTCATATCTCTTAGCTGGTTATTTGGCACATTCGTTAATTTGTAGACGGTGACTGGTTTTATGGATTTTGCCGATAAATCGGCACCGACAGGTGATTTACCGCAACTATCGGTTAACGTTAAAAATTCCAACCAATACTTTTTCCGTGTCTATAATGAAAGCAGCCTCTAAAGGCAAAAATTACTGCTAGCACATGCATTTTTCTGACAAGTGATACTGCACACTGCACAAAGCATGCACATTATGTTCATCACAAGGAGTCATTACTTTTACATTTGCAACATTTGGCAGACGCCCTTATCCAGAGGGAACCCGATTTCAGTTATTTTTATTGTCACACACTTTAAGATTTTTTTTTTTAGATAATAATCAAGTGTCCTAAAATAGAAGCATATATTTGTTATATTAAACATATAATATACATTTACAATTATGTAACATTTTTATTTAATACTCTAGTCTAAGAAAGTATTAAAATGGTTTAAAGATAGCGACTTTTACAATACAAGTTCTATTTATAACATTAAGTAAAAGCTTTAGAAGTATTTTTTTTCTTTTCATTTCAACATTTGCTAATACATTTTTTAAATTAATTTACATTTTATCTAAGCATTTTTGTGTATGTAATTAATTTGAGTACCGTTTTTTGTTTTTCTTTTTTTTAATCCAGTATTCATATCAAAAACCACTGCACCATGCAGATGTAGTGCATGGGTTATTTTATTACAGCTGGTGATAAGTTCTCTTTATGGACAGGTTTTTATTCCGTTTTAGCTGCCAAAATAAGAGATTCCAGTTAATAATAATGAGCTATAAACTAGCAAGCTGGTGCCAGTTCTGTTCAGGATATCATGTTCAGCTTTTAGAAAGTCTATTCATTTTTTATTTATTAAAGCAACTTGGTAGATTTTAATTCAGCCTAATGCTTAACTTGGTTCTGGTCTGTTCAGGCAGTTGGTTCAAACTGAGTAACTTTAGGCATCATCACATCTAGGAGCTAAACATGGTTTTCTAAACAAATACTTTTATGAAATTAAAAATAAAATTTTAAAAAGCAAATTAAGGTTAAAGCTGCTTTTTTGAGCCTCACAAGTTGTTTAAATATTGCACAGTAAACGGTGGATGGACGTGGTTGATGAAGCGGTGATGCTCTCAAGCAACAGGAAAGGAATCTATGACTAACATTTAGTATATCAGTCACAATGACTCTTAGACACTGTACTTCCTGTTAGCAATTGCACTTCCAGTTACTATTTTTCACAGCCAGTCCAGACTCTTTCAGTGAGACTAGCCGAGTCCTAACTGTCTCACTGCTTACATGCAGCACTGCTGTTTTTTATTTTATTTTTTTTAATAACTGTTTTTTTTAATTATATAGTTATTTCTCGCAGTTATATTAAATTTTTAAGAGTTCATCCGTACTTGTATTAACCCGCTTCCTCTTATCTTTAACACAGTCCTGTTGGTTTAGCAGAGAAGAAACGAGCAGAAGGAAGTTACAAAACTAGATAAATGATCACACCGTATGCATTGCTGCTCAGGGAGGCAAGTCGTGCTTCGATCCAGAATGCTAAGCTTTACTTGAGGTAACAGAAGCAGATGGCATCTAATTTTCTCTCTACGTTTTCAAGGCCATGTGGCACCTGACATGAAAAGATTTTTGTCTGTTCCTAATCTAGTTTGTAAATAATTTCTCTTGATGAAATAAGCATCTTTTGAAGATGTCATCGTTAATACTACAGATTAGAACTAGTCCGTAAAACCCACACCAGTCTAGTCCCAGACATTGCATGATGCCGTTAAGCTTTTTATAACCAGGGTGATTGTCAAAAATTATTTTGCGCGTGTATTGCCAAATTCACTTTTTCAACAATGACCCATCGTATCTAAAAAATAAAAATAAAATTAATTTTATTTGTTTATCACAAAATTGTCATAAGTTGCTTTAAAGGTACTGCAAAATGTAGTAATTTGAGTGTTGGCCACAATAATCTTATATTAAAATTTCTTTGAACATTCTTCAAAACTACTTGGCCTATCGATTCATCTTATCTCACTGTTTGTCTATACGAGTCAGCTACGTAATATATAAAGGATTACGAGGCATATTACGAAGCATAGTCAGGATTGAACACCAGGCCATGTGGTGTAACTGACTTCGCTTCTCTGTGTAAAGAAATCGAGATCATTGCGTTCAGGTTTTCAGTGTGACAGCATGAACGCATGTGTTGTGGTATAGATACAGCTTTTGTACTTGGTTTGCAAATTCACTATCTACATCCTGTTATGCTGTTTGTTCTGGGAACTTTGTTTTAAGCTGAACAGTGAGTAAACCTCAACATCGACTCTCGGCGCCAGGGCACGATGAACACTCTAAGTTGCAGATGAAGTTTTATTGCATTTCGGCAGATTACTATAAAAAATAATGTATTAAGCATGCACACATCTCATATACTCCTGTTTATTTTCGGTCAAATTTAGCCCCTTTGCATGTATGGAGAGTGAAAATTTTATCACATCTGGGTAACAAGAAATGCTTGTTAGCACAGTTATAATATAACTTTTCACCTCACTATGCAGGTGCAGAGCTGACATCAAGCTCTTTTAGTTTTTCATAAAACTGGTATTCACAGATCTTTTATAAATTGTATTTTCTGCTTTTCCTAACAATTTTAAAAGGTTTGTGTATTTACGGGGGGGGGGGGGTGTTCATTTGATAACCTGCTAATTTTGTACGTTTTGCCCAATGACAGAGAAATTATCAGTCTTTAATGGTAGGTTTATTTTAATCGTGAGACAGAACAATAAAAAATCCAAAGAATTTACATTTTTTATATTTACAACTATTATAGACGCCAAAATGATCATTTTTTTTAATTTTAAGTTGGTGCCCCTGATTCATATTTAAATTTTTTGCGACAAGGTTATTTTTAGTCACTTAATCAGCAATTTATTAGAATGATTAATAAATTAAGTACTTCAGATTATGAAATTTATTTAAAAGCAATTTGTGTTAATTATCAGAGAATTTTATTGTCTCAACAGACTTAACGTATGACTGCACATTTTATTAGTAGTTTTGTAAAACTTGCCTACACCCCACTGCCCTGTCCAACATAATCTGATGTTGCATTTTAGCGATATAGCGCCACACTATTGCAGGCTCTAACATAACCTCATACAAAGTCAATTGACAATTCAACAGCAAAACTATTTGTCAGCAGGTCTATTTTATTTCTAACCTTTATTTTAAAACTGCTGCTTTGATTTAGATAAAATGTTCTGAACTTCTATTTTAATTTACTCTCCGCAGTTGCTTTTCTTATTTGTTTTGTTACATTTGTTTTTAGTAGTTTTTCTTTAACTTCTCATTAGCCAGTTGCAGGATGGCCGTAAAGCTGTAATTGTAAGTAATAAAACAAATGCGCATACTGAGCCTTAAAATTCATCCCTTAATCAATCCCTTAATGCTTCTTTAACAAGCTCATACACCTGATTTTCTGAAACACATTGTTTCATTTTAACACTTCTATTGGAGGTTAAATTGAGCTATAACTTTAATGGTTATATAGATATTCAGCACTTATTCTGGTTATATTAAAAAAATGTTTTTTAATTAAATTTTTAATTTTAAGGTTTTTAGGTCTCGCAAAATTTAGCACCAGTGCCAGATTTTTGCAGACCAGCATACAGTTAAAACTTAAACATAAATATCACACTGCTATCAAGTGGTAGCTTGGTGTTTAAGGTGTTGGACCGGGTTAAGTGACCAAGCTGTCACTGCTGGGCCACTGAGCAAGGCTGTTAACCCTTAACTGCTCAGCTTGTTAAAAAAAATGAGAGAAATGTAAGTTTAACAGTTACTGTTTGAAACTAGGGTCTCCCAGATGCCGTAAATGTAAATAGCAACACTTTTTTTTTTTTACGCTCTAAATATCTGGTTTCTTTTTTTTAAGCTTACATGTTTTATCATTAACATTTTATCTGCAACCTTATGTAGAACTTAAGTTGTTTAGCAAACAAAGTTGTTTCTCCCTTTTCTTAGCTGTTTACCCTTACATAGCACAAGACAGAATAATTTGACATTGGCCAATAGTATGAGTCCAAAAAATATGCTATGTTTTCAGCAAAATATAGTTGCACAACGCAAGCTTTTGTTCTGTAGCGGCACCGAGCGATAGGTGTTGATATAGGAGGGACTCTTTGATTGTCTGCCTTGGGCATTTGCAGACTTGTGTCTCTCCTCTGTTGTTGGCCTGTTTTTTTTATTATGGAAAACAGGAAACAGGAAGGGAGCAGCCAGCTGCAGGTTAAAGGTCAGGACAAAAGTGGAGGAAGGCTTACAAAAGCACAGTATCTAGGGAAGGTTCAGCCTATACGCAGTGTCGTGACAAGGAAAGGCCAAGAGCCTAAAAAAAAGGACAAGGGGGCGATGGCTTGCGTGTTTGTATTTTAGTCATAAAAAAAGCTAGCATGTGGGAGGACAGTTAGGCAAGGGGGAAAAAGGATGAGCTCTCTTTGGTCTTAGAAATGTCGGCACATTAATTGAATCTAATCTGTTAATTAAAAAACAGAATATCAATGTACAAAAGTAATAAACACCAAGGTAGCAATAAATACACGCACATGGCATGTATGACGTAAACTTTATATTCGCATACGTTTCTCCCAGAATTGCCGTTTTTGCATAACTCTCAGCACTCTATAGGCCACAAACACGATTCTATAGGAAAATCTGCATATTTGAAAAAGCGGGATTCACATTGAAAATGTTGGCAGGAGTCCCAGAGGTAGGGACAGTGCTTCATATAGCATTCGGGCTCCTAGCCATTTAAAAGCACAGAAAAAGCCACCCCCTCCCCCCATCACTGTGGGAACTTCTTCAGTTGAGAGGATGAATTTTACAAAAAGAGGGAAGTGGTAGCTTGGTATAAAAATATCTCGCTGCTAATCAGATCGTTGGTTTTATTCCCAGCACCACCAAACTGGGCTCCTGGGCATGATATGTTAAACAGTTGAGGTCACAATTTTTTGTAAACTTAAAAAAAATAATAATACAAAAAACCCAGAATAATAATTAAATTTAAAAGTCAACATATCCACCATTCTTAACACTGTGTGTCAGTGGATGATAAGCGAGTGTTTTTAAGTTTTGTGGTGGTTGTTCATGTTTGTTCTGAACAGTAAAACTGCTCACTATTTTTTTTTAAAAATCCGTCAGGTCCTTCACATTTGCTTTCTTTATCATTTTCTGCATATTTAACCGCTTTGCTGCAGCGGCTAGATGATTGAGATCCGTCTTTTCACACTAAGAACAACTGAGGAATGTGTTTATTTTTAAACTGTTACAAAAGCTAGAGACATGTGCCAAGGCTTAAGAAGGCATCAAGAGTCAGGAAGGTGAAGCATTGTCAACTTTAAACAGGACTGCTTTGCCAAATGATTGGATCTTCTTATGTAAATATCTAATTTGTTGTGGTATTTGAGTACTGAAGACTTTTTACAATTTTACGACTAATTTGAGATGCACAAAAAATGGTTCTCATTCTAAAGGTTAGCTTGAGTAGGTGCTACATTTGAATTAGAACCTACTTCTTGATTTTTCTAATAATGGTTAGTATAAATAATTTAAGCTTTTAAACTTAGTTACATGTTAAACATGTAATGTTTTTTTGTTTTTTGTTTTTATCCAAAAGTACTTAAACTTGCACTTAAAAGGCTGTGTTGACGGTTCCACTATTTTTATGTCATCCTTTCTGTCTTGTGTAGCCAGACCTTCAGTCTACCAGCAGACGGCCCAGGCAGGCATCTAACTGACCTCCAAAAACAGTTAGTTTTGTTAAAATGTAAATTACAACTCCTTAGAATGACACTTTCTGAAAGCTTTTCTAGTATCCTAGGTATCAGACCCTTCTTCAAAGTGTTTAAGGTGTGATGTCTGAGAATGTAACCAGTCTGGTGTGACCCAAAAAGCACTTTAATTTAATTAAAACTTTCTTAATTTACATGGTTTATTTTTAATAATTTCCCGTTTTGTCTTTTTTCCTAATTAGTTTGACATTTGTCTACTAGATAGCCTCCTTGAGGTCAGAATTTAAAATTTTAGTGTCGCCAATTAATTGTGCGCTAATTGTAACTGTAATAGAAGTTAGTGTTCTTCATTAGGGTTGCAAAATTCTGGGAGTTTTTTGAGGCTGGAAACATTCAGTGGGATTTAACAAGAATTAAATTGTATATAAAGTGCAAAACACTTTTCTTAAATTTCTAAATAATGTAAATAATTTTTCACAAATTCCTAAAAATTACATTACATTTTTGTTATGTTTTTAACTTGGAATATTTTCAAGATTTCCAAGATGATGATCCCTGTGAAAGTTTCTGGAAATTTCCCAGAAAATTTTCTGCCCCTTTTATAACCCTTTTACTTGTTAATCAGCACAAAATGGTCTGTGTGTGTGTGTGGTGTAATAAAAATTAGTCTTGGCTGTCAATCTATTAGGATAGTTCAGCGCGAAATCATACCGCCATATTTTGTTTCATTTTGAACCTTTCTGTTCATTTGCTTGATCAGAATCATTTTTCTTTCATTTCACTGACCAACGACTGACCAATGACTTGGTAAGCATTGGCTTTGAGTGTCAATGGGTCGCACACAAATACCAACCTGCTTTCAGTTTACATTTCTGGTGGGCAGAAGATAAATCAGTCCAAGGAAGTGCTGGGAACATCAGGATGGGTGTGTGTGTGTGTGTGTGTGTGTGTGTGTATGGGTGTGTGTGTGTACAGATGAATGACATCTGGAATCTGGATAAAAACAAGAAATATCCAGTTTTATATCGATATGTGTTACCGTTGTTATAAATCAAGCCTTTTCTCTCTTGCAGTTTTCTGATTCACTCTGGTAATATAACAGTTGTGTGTGTGTGTGGTGCAGAGGTAACTGTGAAGTAGTGTGTGGTATAGGGATAAAGGTAACAGAGGGGATGTGTATGGTTCAAAGGTAAAGAAGAGGGTGTGTGTGTATGGAGAGCAGGACTGGAGGCGTATTTGGAGGCAGCTGTACTCTTGCCCCACACTCACACTCTGTTCTGCATTTTAATACTTCAGACTGGAGCCCTTGCACAATCCCCCACTGTGCTGGCCTGTAAATCACTGCTTTCTCCCCCACCAATACACCCCCCCCCCAAATCTCCTGCAGGACTAGATGCTTTGCCTTGCCTTGACTTGTTGCCCAGGGCCAGCCGTATAAGCCCTAGCATTACCCTTTCCATCTTGCTCCTAAATTCTCATTCATTCAGTTTTACTAACCTTTCATTCTGCTCCTACTGGCACATGTCGGGAATGGTTGTTGTCTATTTTAGCTGATTTTTTTGTGTGTACTTCGTTTTCAGACGAAACCTGACCAAATTGTCGCTGATCTTCAGTCACATGCTGGCTGAGCTAAAAGCCATCTTTCCCAATGGTCTGTTCCAAGGGGACAATTTTAGGATCACCAAGGCTGACGCAGCAGAATTCTGGAGAAGATCATTCGGAGACAAGTAAGTTCTCACTGTGCTAAAAGGTCATCAACTTATCATGCTATATAAATCACGATACAATCGTCACCAGTCCCATCTGTTTCCATGCAGGACTATTGTCCAGTGGAAGGTTTTTCGACAAGCATTGCATGAGTTTCACCCAATCAGCTCTGGTTTGGAGGCCATGGCCCTTAAGTCCACGATAGACCTCACCTGCAACGACTACATCTCCGTGTTCGAGTTCGACATCTTTACCAGGCTATTCCAGGTGCGCTTGCTTAACTCTATAACTTCCCCCTCAACACAATCTGACATCTCTGCTATTGTTTCTGATATCAGTGATGGAACAATGGATATTGTTCTGTGTTGCACACAACTTCAGGTGTTATACGAGTGTGGGGTGTATGTGTTTGTGCAGAGGGGGTGAATACTTCTGCACCGTTTTTAATGACTACAAACTGGAAGGAATCAAGCTGGTAGTTGCTATATTGTGATCAGGCCAAATGAGCATTTTTAACATGGATTTAAATCAGGCCAGCATTAGGAACAAACTTTAGCAGTTTTGGTATAACAAATAAACTGCATTTACTTTTGCATTCTCTAATGAGGACTGGATCAGTTTGTACAATAAAAATACACAGGCCGGGGTGACTACCAGTATTATTTAGATTTTCCTAATTTTGATGTATTTATTTTGCCTCCTAATGCTAGATTAGTTATTTTGTTATGACTATACACAATGAATGAATTTTACTTTTTAGGAGATATATAGAATATTAGAAAATGACAGAAGAAATGAACAGACAGTGATTCAAAAAGTCATCACTTGTCCACTGGTGCTTACATTTTTCCCAACCGTTTAGTCATTTTGTTGTCATTTAAGTTTTCTTGCTGGATGGCGTGCCGTAGAACCTGCTCCACCACTATAAAACCTCATGTTGAATGTACCATACCATTGGGGTAAATTTCACTAATAATTATTCTATGTACATAACTAGGGAAATTTAAGTTTAAAACTTTCATAATCAAATACCGATATTATAAGAGTAAAATATAATTAAAATTTCCAGATTATGTCCCTGGCATTGTTCAACGGGTTAAATTATGGTACATTTACAGCATTTGGCAGAAGTCCTTCAACAAAAAAGGTGAAGATTCTTATCAGTGGATGCATTGTTACTTGGTTGTAGCCTAAAAACTTTGTTGGTTGAAAACAGCACAACTTCATAGACATATTATTGTTTGAGTGTTCTATCTTACTTAAAAACCTGCTTATTTAAATAGTTCAGGAAGATTTTGGTCTTTGAATGTTATTGTTGCCATTTTTATGTAATTACCTTATTTACTTACTTTTGTGGCAAAAGCCTACCCAGACAGCATGTATGAAATTCAGAAAGTTAGGACAATACTAAGGGTCTATGGGGGGTTAAGGGCCTTGCTCAGGAGCCCAGCAGTGGTGGCTTGGTAGAGCTGGGAAACAAACCCACAATCTTTGGGTTGGTACATGAACATGAGCCACCACTTCCCCCTGAAGTGAGATCAAGGCTCACTTTAGTTTGTCTGCACCAACCTTAGCGGACCATGACTTCATAAAGGTGCACAGGTGCATTGTCGTGCTGGAACAGTGTTTCTGCCTTCTGAATATTAGCCTTATAGTTTACCAGTATAGGTTTGGATTTTTTATTCCTGCTTTTCGTATGTCTATGTTGGTGTTTAAAATTGTTTAAACGCTTTTTACTGCATAAAATGCACTATGAGAAACTATCATTCGTGTTGGGAATTTATACAAGCTTCTTTAGTTACATATTTCTGGCGTTTTAAGATGACAAGCAGTAAATAATGTTTTATTTAGCAAACACTTTGTTTGTGTGCTTTGTTAACACTGTCATGGTCTGTTGTTCGCTTGGTTTCCTGCTGTACTGCAGCAGCATAACTGCTCATTGGGCAGCGTTTAGCAGCTGTGTTCCTGTGCAAATAATCGACTCAGTAATCTAAAGCAGACATTGCAGAGAGCCCTCGGTGCATCAGCCTATCATTACAGATCATATTCACCCTTTAATTAAGCTGCTTTCTCCTCATCTGTATGCAACAAGGCTAATTTTAGAGAAAGAGGGAAGTTATAAATCTGCTAGGATTGAAGTCAGTGAATCAGGAGGTTTATAGCACAAGCTTAGGCTTGTTAAAATTCTTAGAAAAAACCAATAGGAGTTTTTTTTTTTTTTGGTATTTGGAGGCACAAAATGCTCTAAACCCTTATGTATTGTGGGCAAATCAATTTATCATTTTTTTAAATGCTATATTCTGGCTATATTCTTTTTGTTATTGTTCTGTTTCTCACTGACTAACCTACCATTAAAATTGGAGGCTGATCATTTCTTTGTCAGTGGTCAAACTATGTGCTTTATTTAACCTTGCCATCAGCCAGAAATAGGCAGGCTGTTTACAGAGAGCTTGTTTGCTCTTTGATGAAGCTCTTCACAGTAAGGCCGTGCTTTTTTGGCTAGGTCTGTAGACTGCCACTGCAGTTCTTTTAAGTGTTTGGATTTAGTCGAAATGCTCAAAAAAGCATCAGATGGTTGCCAATCGGTAGACTCTGTTGAACCAAAACTAACCATTTAACAAGGCTATATATTAACAAGGGCCTCATAATATAATACATGGGTCATAATACAATATGCCACGGTTTATTGCAATACAATACATATTGCAATACATTAAAATACTTCGAAATGAAAAGTAAAACAAATAGCAAATTTTTTTTTTTTTTTTTTAACCATGCTTGCTTCTCAGACAATGTCCGTATGTGTCGGCGACAATCACACGAAGGCGTTTGACACGCACCAAGGGTGTTGATTAATTATTTTGGTTATTAATTAATTTAAAATGTATATATGTAGAAATACTACTGGTTTCAATGCAGTTCAAACAGACTAAAATTCTGTTCATTATAGAGGCCTTGCTGTATTTCGTGTAAGAGAAATAAACAGCATAATCTGTTGTTAAAAACAGTTCTTTCGCTACAGCTGTCTAAGTTTAGATCACTAAATATGGTCTGCAAAATCTAAAAACTAAGCTTGACTAACCCTAATAAATGACTTGAATCCTCCAAGCAGGGATTGATATATTGCTAATCCCAGATATGTCCAAATTTCGCTAAATTTGGCCTATGGCCTATCTTTAGACGTGTTTAGGTTCCAGACATTAGGTATGCTTGCAAAACAATAAATCCTCAAAACTTTTGCCTAATGTCATAGCTATACTTTTCTCTTTTTGCTTAGGCACTGTACATTTGTAATTTGTGTGTGTGGAGAAATCCAGTCTTTAAATTTATTGAGCCAATTACTGGAAATGCAAAATTTATTGTAGGAAATAGACTGTAGCCAGGTCATATCTTTTATACAGATGGATCAGCTTCTTAAAGTTTATTATAAACAAATGTTTAAGGTTAAGTATTCATGCAAAAAAAAGAACTTTAAATTTTATCTGACATTTGAGGTTGCACACATCACTCACCATGTTCAAAAGGAAATAAGATGTGAATGCAAATGAGACAGATGGATATTTAGATACTATTGAGAGCACCACCGGCTGCAGTTTAGGACAACAAAAAATGGATTCCTAAGCAATTAATATCTACATAGTGCAGAGAATCGTTAGTATTTTTTGTTGTAGTCTTCAATCAAGTACCACTCCTATAACCACAGGTTGCATGGAAAAAACACATGACAGGAAGCCACAAAATATTCCAACATTTATGGTAGAATCACACTTGGCGGCTAGTAAAGAGATGCACTGTATCCTGTGTAAAACAGTGTCTTGTAACATTGCCATTGGTATTGATTGATATTTAAGACCAGACCTTTTTAGTTTTTGCCGATTTAGTGCTGACACAAAAATAAATACATTAACAACATGATAATTCATGCATTCATATGAATTAACACAGGAAAAAAAGATAAAACCAAAATCGTCCGCCACTGTACATGGTATCAACCTGTTTTACATCACAGGAAAAAAAAGCCTTGTTCTGTTATTTCGGACACCTTTGGGATAAACTGAAATGATGGCAAGACTCAAGAGCTTCTCTCTTAACATCAATGTCTGATCTCACTAATTCCATTGTGGCTAAACAAGCTAATCCCCACATCAAGTTGGTCATTATGTATACTGAATGTATTAGTAATTAGAAATAAATAAAGGTTATGACAAGTTATGTTATAAAATAAATAGCCTCTAAAAGCCTCGTGGTTTCTGCAGACTTGTTAATGTGTGTGATGCTCTCATCTGTGTGCTTATATTCATTAAAATCATCCATTTTTTCCCCATTAAACATCCTGCTGTTCTGCTATGTTTTTTATTAACCCATGGGTTTTTCGGACTATCCAGCAGACCTGCTGTTTCAAATGACTCATTCTCATTAATGACCCTCACTGTGTTTAGTATGGTTTCTGATGGTGTGTGTGTGTGTGTGTGTGTGTGTGTGTGTGTAGCCATGGTCGTCCCTGCTGCGGAACTGGAACAGCCTCGCAGTGACTCATCCGGGATACATGGCTTTTCTCACCTACGATGAGGTCAAAGCTCGCCTGCAAAAGTTCATCCACAAGCCTGGCAGGTACTACACACCGCCCTTCCCCAACAATCCTCGCCACCTACACGTCTACAGAACAAAACAACAAAACAGTTATGCACACCTACTGTATCATCATAACCTTTTGGGCTTCCTACGCAAGGCCCGGGAGCAACAAAAGAGCTCACATTGTCCTTTTTGAATAAGATGTCTCCTATATGTTCGCATGCAGCCCCGATCCCATCCAAACAGCCGTTCATTACGCAAACAGGCTTAGATAATAGGTTGTAAAGCTTTTCACACAGAACAATGGCACACAGAGACAATTCACATTCACTCAGAAGACAGCGAGATCCCAGCGGATTGCAGAACAGCGTGGTACCCGAGATCAATAGATGTATTGTATTCACTAATGATGTCACACTGATTTCTTGGATATTCATTAACAAGCAGTATACAGTATATGTCCTTGTAGATTTATGCTGTTTGTCTAAGTGCTATACAACCGTAAACGTGACCAACCTCCATCATATGCAAATTGTTATTTTGATATTATTTTGCAGTAAGTTAAAGTATTAAGTTGTGCAAATTCTAATTAATTAATTAGTATTATTTGTACGTTAAACTGTGCTATTGCAAGATCTTACGTTGTGATATGAGATCAAATGACTATTCGACAACAAAAAAAAATGTTGACTAATGATTTCTGCCCTAATTATTGGTCAGTTTTACAGTTTTAACAGAATGGCTTATGCACAATAAATTTATAGTTAAAGATCCTCCAAAATGTCTCACCAGAAAAAAAACACCCTGATGCTGAGAGGGAAAACGAAAGTACAATAAATAAATGAATCTATTCGAAACTAGCCCATGCTAATTTTGTACTTGTTACTTATAAATATATCATGATGATGATGATGATGATAATAATAATAATAATCATGTCTAATTATTGTCATAATTATTGATTAATAATCAATAATAATCAGGTCGACTAATCCTCGATACACCCTAGAAGGAATATGAATTAAAAAAAAGATTACACATTTTACAAACATGTTATGAGATTTCATTTTATTTGTATGTGTTATAACATTTTATCGTGTCATTTAAAAAAAATAGTGAAAGTTGTGGTGCTAGCTGGTTTAGTTTTTTGTTTTTTATCTTATCCCATATTTATTTAGTTTTTAGTAGCACTTTTTTTCTAGTGTCAATCCCTGTGCCGTCAGCACTCCATTTACACACAAGGTTGCAGCAGCTCACTTCACTCTGAATCAGCGTTTACACTCTTCTCTGCCCACAGGAAGAGGAAATGGTCATAAATAGTCTTGCATAGATCACACACAGGTGTTGACACTTGTTTGTTACCAGGTCATTCTCCATGGCTTTCGCCACCCTTCACATCCGTTTCCTGATTCCGCCCCAACCGCCACAATAGTGCACGTTATACAGGATTTTTTTACATTTATAGTTAGTGTATAAAGCTTTTAATATTGGGCCATTTTCACTCTGCTCTGCACTATAGCTACATATTCAGGCTGAGTTGCACACGTCTTGGCCAGTGGGCCATCGGCTACGTGACTGCAGACGGGAACATCCTACAAACCATTCCTCATAACAAACCACTCTTCCAGGCTCTTATCGACGGCTTCCGGGAAGGATTGTAAGTGTTTGCCATAACATGTTCATATTGTGCTAGTTGTGATGGTTGGCTTCTCACTCCTACATAATTGGAGCAATTAGTCAGTTTTAGATGATAATCTATACTGTATTTTTGTTCAACTAACTTAGAACTGCACCTCTGCTTCTTAGTTATCTGTTCCCCGATGGCCGTACTCAGAACCCAGACCTCACAGGACTGTGCGAGCCTTCCCCGCAAGACCATATCAAAGTCACACAGGTCAGTCGCTCTGTCACAGCTTCCTGCTCACAACTCATTCTCTTTCATGGTACTTCACAGCTCTGACATGCTTTTTTTTTTTTTTGTTCAGGAGCAATACGAGCTCTACTGTGAAATGGGCTCCACTTTCCAGCTGTGCAAAATCTGTGCAGAAAACGACAAGGATGTAAAGATTGAGCCTTGCGGTCACCTTATGTGCACTTCTTGCCTTACTGCCTGGCAGGTAAGAATTACTGCATTAGGACTTCCTAGTTGTAATCAGTTATCATGTTTAATGTTTAATTGATTATTAATTAGAGTATTTTTATTTTGTGTTACAGGAATCTGAAGGTCAGGGATGCCCTTTTTGCCGCTGTGAAATCAAGGGCACAGAGCCCATCGTGGTTGATCCGTTCGATCCCAAGGACAACAGCGGAGGTTTCAATGGGGGCTGCAGGGGCATGTTTGGAGCAGAGGGCGCACCTTCACCAAGCTATGATGATGATGACGATGACCGACTGGAAGACCCTCACCTTATGATGAGCAAGCTGGCTTGTACTAAAGTGAGTCCTTTTACATCGGCAACAATGCTTTTGTCTTCTGTTAATGAGACTGAAATCTGATTGTAAAGGAAAAGAGAAAAAGAAATTCGTTTGATTCACCTTAAATGATATTTGTATAGCACTTTTTACAAAAAAAATTTCATAATTGATGATAAACTTGAATTGTATGTGTAATTTTAATTATATATATATATATAATATTGTACTTTATCTAATGCCTCTGCATAGACAGTGACATGGGGTTTGCTTTGTTTTTTTATTAAAACAGCTATTATTACAGCTCAGTGTTCACAGCACAGACACAGAAAATCAGCATCCCTTCAGTGGTACTTTATAATGGAGTTTGAGAATTTAATACTGATTGTTCAATGCATTCTCAGTTTTTTAGTGCTGGTGATCCTCTTATTTGTTTGATAAATGAATTCCTGCTTTTCGGTATGCACAATGTAATGTCGCGTGCAACATCTAGTGTAACTCGTGAAATGTTAATATATTTGTGTTGTACAGGTGGAGAGGCCTTCATCCCCACTGTCAATGCCACCTCAAACGTCCTTGCCCCCAGTACCCCCACGTCTAGATCTTATCCCACACAGATCGCCAAATCCTTCAGGAGCCTCCAGCCCTGGGGCCACATCTAAGGTACATGTATTGACCACAGTGTTGTATATGGTCGAAATCAACACCAATTATCATGATATGGACAAACAACAGACAAAAGGTGTTTGCAAGTTTCTGACATGACTGACGAATCATATCATCCTGTTCTCAGGCTTCCACACATCACAAAGACAAGCCATTGCCTCTGCCCCCAGCTCTGCGCGACCTTCCCCCTCCTCCTCCTCCAGAGCGGCCTCATTCCGCCGGGGCTGATAGCAGAATCCTGAGACGGCCTCTGCCTTGCACACCTGGAGAACCACCTCGTGATAAACCGCCTCCTACCCCGCCCAACCGTAGTGTGGCTGACTGGAACTTACGCCCTGTCCCTAAAGCTCCCTCACAGATACCTGCTGTAGGAGGAGAGACCCGTGGGTCACGAGAGCTGTCTAACCGCCACTCCCTTCCGCTCGCCCTGCCGTCAGTGCTTGATGGTCAGCGGAATAACAACTCTGCCTGTCTCGAGCACCAGCTGGTGGGAATTTTTTATTAGCCTTGTATTTAATGATGAAGTCAATGTGGCAATGGTGTGCTGATCAGTGTTAGACTGTTTTTCTTTTTGTTTTCCTGCAAATATGATGTGCTGCTTTTTTCAGTTATATTTCATAACACACACACAAGTACAGACTGTATAAAGTACAAGCGCACAACAGTGTGAGATGAGGGGTAAGGTGTCGGACTGATACCAGAAAGACCGGGGTTTAATTCCCAGCATCACCAAGCCACTACTGTGGGCCCCTGGGCAAGGACTTTAACCCCTAATTGCTCAAATGTGTAAAAGAGATAAATGTAAGTCGCTCTGGATAAAAGCGTCTGCCGTATACTGTAAATGTAAACAATAAAAATGAACAGATCATGAATTCATAGCAGTAAATACACAGTACAGTGGATACATGCTACACTTTCACTCTTAATTGTTAATCTATATCCATATTTTCGTACAATTCTGCAACTTTACACATGCTGGTATTAATATGGGTGTGTGTTTTTGCTTTAGAGCTTTGGTGCTACAGCCTCCGGTGGATCTGATTATGACTGCCCAAAAGTCAAGCCCTCTGCATCGGCCAATGCTATTTATTCTCTCGCGGCCAGGTATATGCCGGGTATATTTGTATGACTCATAGCATGTGACTGCGTTTGTCTGTTGTGAATATCTAAGCACTCTTTGTGGCATTGTCAGACCGCTTCCTGCAGTGAAGCAGCACTCAGTGGAGGACGGCTGTGAGGATAATGAGGATTCTGACTACATGACCCCCAGCTCCCTGCCTGTGCTGGCCACTATAAATCCTTCACTGGGGGAGGTGGTACCAAGACTTCACCCTTCCAATACTCTAAACTCCAGGTACTTACAAGTTTGTGTGTGTTTGCAAGTGTGATTTTTGTAAATTAAAATAAATAATCTATTTGAATGTCTAGGGTTTTGCTCAGTGAGTTGGAGCCTGAAGGCCCACAGATGTATGAAGCCATGTATAACATTCAGGCTCAGGCCCTCAGTGCCACTCTGCCTTATCAAGTCAGTGATTCAGGTATGCTACACAATAATACAGGCTGAATAATATTGGTAATATTATTGGGTGGCTGGAAAGATATTTGCATTTCTATTATTTCTTATGGGATTAGTTTTGCCTTTATAACTTTATGCCTTTTAAAACAAATTAATTTTGTATGCCAAGGTTTCATATATAAATTAATATGATGTAAATTAAACGTACATATGAAGCTGCCTACTTGTAAATCGCTTATTGTTTTACATCTCTTTGTTTTATTTACGCATCTCTACTTAGAAAGTCTGAGGCACTGATTAAGGCCCTTGCTCAATGGCACAATAGTAGTAGCTTGCGGGCTTGAACCACCAACCTTCTGTATGAGTCACAGATACCTAAATTAAATTAAAAATAAAATACTGTAATGTTCATAATCATAGCATAGTAAAGCTTTAATATAGCATTTTTGTAAAGTTTAAACATGCTGACATTTTTTTTCTTATAGAGGGAAAAATATCCTTTTTACTTTTCATTTGAACCCTTTGATAAGCATTCCTGAGCAATCACTTTGTTTTCTTCTGTGTCCAGACTACTCTGAGTTGCCTCCGCTGGTCAGCAGTAACGGGCCGCAGGAGGTGGAGTGTAAGGAGGAGGAGAACGGCTATGACATTCCCAAACCACCTCTGCCAATAGCTCGCCGCACACTTTCTGAGGCAAGCAGCTCATCCGCAGCATTCAGCCGTCTATCTGTGGACAGCGAGCCAGGAACATCATCCAGTAAGTACACACCAACAGATCGCCAGATCTCCTGGCATTAAGATGCTTGCTTTGTTAACCAGTAGTTTGGGTTTGTTAATAAACACATTGTTCAATATGAACTGTCTAATGGGAAAAAGCTAAACAAGGATTTTATTATGGAAGCACGAGCACCCAGCTCAATTTCTGCCCACCCACTGCTGGTCATATGAATGTAATAACCAATTACTCCTACAACAGTTGTCATGGTTACGATCAAGCAAATTAAGGTGGTCAGGGCTTCTAGGCTGCTCTTTGTGTGAAATATGCAACTATAAACAGTATAGAAACAGAATTCCCTTTATTCACAATTCCAAGTGGTCTCTGATCAACGACTCGCCTTTTTATGCATATGCAAATATAACTTACTTGTAGATTGTTTTAGCTTTATTTTTCACTTGATGTAGTTATAAAATGTGACCTGGAATCCCAGTGTGTTTGTTAAAACACAAACACAACTATGCAGCTTCTACAAGTAAAAAATGCTCTAGTGTCTGTGCTTGGGATTAAGTGGTCCTATAACACATGAGGAGCATTTGCTATAGTTGTGAATTCTGCTGTATGCAGTGTAGCACTAACAGTTATATCAGTAAACTTTAGCTCAAAAGAAATTACAGTTATTATTACAGGATAACAGGAGAAATAGTTCCTAATATACAATGTAAATTGCAACTATAAGAAGATAGAACAGGAACAGCTGGTCTCTCAGTTGTAACATGTCATTCATTAATGACTATTACTATGTAGTCATTAGGAAATTGTTGTAGTGAAATAATACACAATGTGTTTGTCTGTTTGTATGTTTGTTTTTGTCTGTAATTTTTCAGTTTTTTGTCTGTCTACACACCAACACACTGCGTGCATAGAAACATGCATAGCTAAACACATCTGAATTATACACCTTCGCATGTGTGTGCATGTAAATATAAAATGTTTTCATCATATATAGACGATATATGCTTTTTTTTTGCCCCAGATTTAATACACACCCTGTTATTTATTTTAAAGTATTATTTTCTTATCCTTTCAGTGTTTGACTCTGCCGAAGTTCCTGAACGGCCTCCGAAACCCCTTCCCCGCCGCATCAATTCAGACCGCCGACCTAGCCCTGTCCCCCCTGTCGCATCCAGCAACCCGCAGATCAGCAGCGAAATTGAGCTGCTCGTGAGTCAGGGCTACTCCCACCAGGACATCCAGAAAGCTCTTATGATCGCACAGAACAACATTGAGATGGCTAAGAACATCCTGCGCGAGTTTGTGTCTGTCCCCACTACGGCACACATTTTTACATAGCAGCCCGTTTCAATCCAGAGCAAATCCCATCTTCCTCTCTCTCTTTATCTTTGCTTCAGGACTGTCCTCCTGCAAGTGCACGTCATTCACACGTGAGGCACAGTCCTGATTCTGATCCTGCTCCTGCTCCTGCATGCTGCAACAGGAGCACACAGTTCTTGAAGTCAGCCTTATGGCATTGCACATCCACTGAGGCTTTTAGTTGAAACTTAAGCAAAGACAAAAAAAAAATCATGTGTTTTATATAATAATAATTTAATTTATAATATTAGTCCAGATAGTTAATATATAGACAATTAAAGATGAAGAGGTCTAGGGGCAGGGCTGGAATGTGTGTGTCATGGAAAGGGGAAAGGAAGGGACTCATTTGTCAATATGTTGCATGTGAAAACCTGCAGCTGGTGTCAGGAAAAAAGTCTTTTAATGTTGTTCTGGTACTTTCTTGACATGTCATTTTTGAAGTGTCAGGGCATGAGCGTCAGTCCTCAAGCTACCACCTGATATTGATTTTTTTTTCTAACATCATGTAATGAGGATGTTAAGTCACTTTCCGATTTTTTTTTTTTGTGTGTGTATCTGGTTGTTTGTTGTAACTGGACGCTGCCAATGAAGTTCGCTTTACCCATGGTGTGTTGCATTGCCTCTGCTGCTGTCTAGCATTACTGTAACCGATCTATGTTAATGAAACAGAATTGGATCTCAGCCTCTCGTGTGCATACAGCGACATCCCACACGCTGCACATCTAAAAATGTGCACAATAAAGAGCTCTGGATGTAAACCTAACATCTTTAAAATCCTGAAGCTGATGTGAGCTTTGGTTTGTGTCGTAACCTTTGTCGTACTGTTCGTGTGTTGTGTTGTGTGTTATGAACGACAGGCTTTTATTCGTGTTCTTTTCTGAGTTCTCTAACACATTAGTGTGGAGCCAGACACAAAGTGATGTACTTTGTGTGAAGGAAGTGTTCGCTTTGACAGTTTCTGGGTTAAATCAGGACTGAGATCTTTTGGATTTCTGTAAAATTCTTTTTAAAATCTTAAGTGAAATTATTATTATTATTATTGTTTATTATTATTATTAATTCAGAAGTGCTTTACTGCTGCTACTCCTGTTAGTGCTGAACAATTAAGCCTTAAATGTATATTTGTGAATATTGTGTTGAAGCTGGTTTAAAGTGACAGTATCTGTTGAATTTGATGACGTAGCATACTTGAAACCGCGAGAAGCTAGTGCAGCTCTGGGCCCTGGCTCACGTCTGTCCTTTCTTCACTTTTTATTATTATTAGGTTTTTTGGGTTTTTTTTTATTTATTTATTTTTTTTAGTTTTATTACCTTAGTTTACTTGGGCTGTTTCCAAGACGCTGAAATTTCCTGTTTGCGTCGAAAAAAAAAACAAACAACCATTTTATTCCCTTTTCCTCTGGGGGAAAAAAACAGTTTCAGTTAAAGTCCCCCAAAAGCCGAACAGTCCCAGGGTGGCTTCATGCTTCAGTCGTCTTCTTTTTTCTCAGGAATGCAGTACATCCACACAGACTCGATCAGTATTGAAGAGGAAATAAATCGTCGTGTCTGTATTCTTCAATTCAAGCCAGAAGCACTGAATGACTACTTCGAAGACTTTTTTTTTTTTTTTTTTCTAGCGACGTCTGGTTTTTCCTCAGACCTCGTAGGATGTGCTTGGAAATTTTGGGGTGCTCTTAGATACACACTGTGTGTGTGTGTGTGTGTGTGTGTGTGAGAGAGAGAGAGAGAGAAATGATTTTAATTATTACCTTCTGAAACCCTGGAGGAATTGCCTGTTCACCTCTTCACATGCTCTTTCATTCTCCTCCATCATTGTTTCTCTCTCTGAGATATTGCACTGGCATAGCAGGTACTTCCACAACATGAAGCTTGTTAGGTACAACAATGTTCAGCATACAGAAACCTGATCCAGGTGATGGTTTATAGTTCAGTATTTTTTGTTTTTCTTTTGCATTATGTGAAGTAGTAAAGCTTTGTTTTCATATCTGAGCTATTTTTATTTTTCTTTTGATTACTGTATTTCTTGTCATTATTGTCAAAACGTGCGCGCGCGTGTGTGTGTTTAAGATTTCACACCATCTTCTGATATGTGCTCCGATACTGTCACTTTAAAATCAAGCATTTATATACTTATGTATAGACTAGCTGAAAACGGCTGTCTGATTTCATTTGCATTCCTGTCAGGATTTTTTTTTTTCTTTGTTTTTTTTTTATTATTATTGTTATTGTTATTATTATTGATGTGATAATACTGTGAGCAGTGCCATATGTCTAGAAAATGTCTGAAATGTTGTTCTTCTGCCCAGAACTGTTCTCCTGCCTTGTGAAAGTGTCCTGTTGTGAGCTGATACGTTTGTGTTGTTTTTTTGTTTTTTTTTTCTTTACACAGGCCCCCAATTGCTTTTAGGAAAAACAACACCCCAATGCTTATGCAATGACGTTATAGCTGTGTAGCTGTAGATTATAATGTAGACCACATGAGGGTGTGCTTTCCTTATTTTACAATGGCATTTCATTCTTCTTCTTTTTTTTCCCCACTCAGTTTATTTTTAGTCCTACTTCTGTTGTTTTGGCCGTATGCACAGTGTCCCATTACTGTTTAAAAATAAAAAAGGAATAGAAATAAAAGCTCCTGCTTTCAGTCCCTAATATCCGGTACTTTTCTGGTACATATGCTGGTTCCTACGTCCATCTAGCGCTGTTTAACATCTCTGTACTCGCATCAGAAATTTAAGGTTAAAATGAACCCTTTTTTGGTTCATTCTTTTAAAAAGTCAGTGTTAAAAATCTAACCATGGAAAGTCATTAGGAAAAGTGTTTAGGAACACCAGATGGTCGTGAAAATTCCACGTCACATCAGTAGCTGCGTTAATGATGAGTCTAGAATCTCTTGTCATGTTCCTAACGACCCACACTGCCGTCCTCTTCAGTGCCATAAATCCCCTACGAGTGTGTGAGCCTCAGAATCTTTTTAAATAAGAGTTTTAACACTCCTTTAGATGAGATTCAATTAGCGACGCTCTATTTATTCCTTTTTCTGAAGTAAATCGGTTGCACAAGTACATTTGATGTGTTTTCTTCATGTCAAAGCCAAATAAGTTTGAATATGTTGTTTTAACAGACTCTGTTCGTACACTTATACATACATACATACATACATACATACATATATACATGCAGCCATACACGATCCATCTATAGTACCGTTCTTTAATCGTTTGAGGTATTTTACCGTTCAAACTTGAGCATTTACAGACACTAAAGCATCGCTGTGAAAACTGGAAGTGCAAAAAATTGAGGACACTTTCCCCTCTCAAGATCGCTGGTATTGTTTCTTTTTGTCAAGAAAAACTAATAATATTTATTAATGTTGATGTTCTTCAAGCCGATGGTTCCCTTCTTCATAAAATATCCTTAAATTTCTGTTATTAAAGAAAGACATTTTGAAAGAATACTGTTGATCTGATGTTTTGTGCATCCCCTCCCCTTCCCTTGTATACAAAAGATTTCAGAAGTCAAATAGTAAACTGATTATATAGGTCAATGTTTTTAATCAACTGGGGTTGGAAAAAAAAGAAAGGGGTTTGGGGTCAAATACTATTTCAGTAATAAGGCACAAATGAAGCTGTGACGAACACAAAAAACAGAAATGACACTTAGCCACAGGATGTGCACATTAGCTAACAGCTGTAAAACTGGTATTCGTAATGCATTAATCCTTTGGTTGTAATTTCCTTTGGTATATAATTAAATGTGAACCATGTGCTTCTATAATTTACTGAAAGGTGTGTCCTTTTACTTTCAAAAAGTTAAAAAAAAAAAAGATATGACAGTAATAATAATGGCTAACTTTGTGTTTGTCAGGCAAACCTAAAGCAGATTCTACTTCCTTGTGTAAGTGTAATGCTTTATCAAAAGGGCTCAGGAACAGAAAGAAATTCTAAAGGTCTCAGCAGGTTTATTGGCTCTGTCTGAATTCACATACTATAATCTGTATTGCGTAATATTCATGTTTTAAAGTATGTGAGGCGAGGACTATGTCCTAATCCTTTGTATGTGGAATATGGTAAAATGGCGGAAAGCGCTGATGCAGCACTTTGTGGCTTTAATTAGTTAAACGTCGTTCCCTGTGGTTAAAGTCTGCTTTTTTTAAAATCATCAACCAATAAAAAAACTTTAAATTCAAGCTGCAGTGACTTCGTAACCCAAACCACAAAACATGGATTTTATAAACAAGCCCGAAAGACATGATTCAAAGAAACTAAGTTTGAAACCTTTGAAACTTTACATGTGCTTTTTTAATGGTCAGAAAGTACGTCTTAACTTAAACGTAGTACCTACTCAAGTAATGTGATTTCAGACAGAGCTGTTGGGTCATACTAATACAGCTGACTTTATATAAATCACCTGTGCAGCTGCTCATTTCTGAAGTTATACAATCACATGTCAAGCAGATCAACAGTTTCTGCACATTAACCTTGAAATACATAAAAGGAAAAAATCCTGGTTATTTCTATGACTTTAACATTAGCGTAGTTGACGATCAGGAGGTTATGAAGTACCTAATCCAGTAGCGGAGGTACTAGATACTATTATGTGTAAACTTTAAAAATTGTTGTGTGCATTTGAATGAAAAAAAAAAAGATCTATGCTGCTCTTTTCACCAGTTTTTGTGGGTTGTGATTAAATGTACCAGCATTGAGCTGTTTAATAATGGGACTTTTGTACATCGCTCTGAATAAGGGTGTTTGCTAAATGCTGTAAATGTAAATTTGTATAATTCCCAGCAGATCAGCTGTTTTTCGTATTTTTCCTCATTTAATGTGAACATTAACTGAAGCTCCTGATATGTATCTTCATCATTTTATACTTTGGGCTGCTACCATATGATGTGTTATAGTACTGTGTATAATTTAATGTAAAAGTTTTTCTTTTTGCCTGAACACATTTTGAAAAATACTTCATCTGGATTGATTGTTTCTCAGTGCTGACGTATTTATGGAGGCAGCAGATGAAGCACTGAGTGTCTTCAAGTTTCAGTGCACAGACTAGAGTGAGTCAGAATTGAAAGCTATTTTAAACAGTCAAGAAAAAGCATACAGAGCAGTGAGCACTCAGACAACTAAAGCATAACCAAGGTCTGTGACTTGAATCGAGGACTTTGTTTGGTCACAAAGAACATTTTAGGTTTTGTCTTAACTTTAAATAACTACATATGTACATCGTTTCTTATATACATGATGTAGCACATAGAGAGCAGATTGTTTTTTTTTCTGGACAGTGAGGCCAGTTTAGGAGAATTAGATGATTGCGGATAATATGCGAAGTTAAAAAGTTGTGGAGGCAGAAATGAGTCAGTGGACCTGACTCAGTATCATGTTCCTGATCCCACAGGAGGATTAAAGGTTGCGGTCCTGTATGGAGGAACATTCCGGGATCTATCCTGAGAAAGCTGAGACAGTGTAGTAACATGGAGACTGCAAGCAGCCTGTCCTCTCTGTTTACTGTTTATCTCACTGCAGAAGAGTTTAAAGCAGAAATGTTAATAATCAAATGTGTGCTGGGACATTTCACATCCATTTATCTGTACTTAATGTCACATACTGTTCTACCCACTTTGGTGTTACATCCCAGAGAAGTGATAGCTTAGTGATGCTAATTACATAAAGTCACCCATTCATTTCTCTTGTTTCTATAGCATGCATTGTTGTTTTATTTATAACAGTGTGTATTAACTAGTTTTGGATCTACTACCTGGTCTCTGGAAGCCCTTTTATCCCCGTTGACTCCCTGTAGAAGCACTGCCTCCTCCGATTTGCTGCTCTTCATCTCCACAACAATGTCATCACTGCTGGCTTTTTCTTTAGTGCTAAGGAGAGATGCCATGAGAAGTCAGTGCTGCAACAGATCATCGGTGCTGCACTAGGTATTGTTTCTCATATGGAATTTGGCTTATGTGATAATATGGCTCAGAATCCCTTGCCAAAAAGGACTTAAAATGTTTTATAATTAAACTTAATGTGAGGTTCAAGTAGAAATCCCAAGTTTACTTCCTGTAATTAGTAACCTAGTTCAGTGTCCAGGTAGTGTACATACTAGTATACTAAATTAAACATACTAGTAAACTAAATTAAATACTTTTTAGTTTATAACTGTAAACCTTTCAGTTACTACATGAGTACCATGACTAAGTACTATTTTAGATACTAGTTTTGTTCTTTTGGTTCACTTTTTAGTTTATAAAACCAGACTAAGTAAACGTTTTTAAATACTGTTATAGCTACCACTACACTTTGTAGTTTATTAAAGATTACTTTATGTTCTGTGAGTGTAAATGCACTAAACTTTAACTACTTAAATATTTTTTTTTTAGTTTTTGTTTGTAAATGCCACATATTTTTAGGTATGCTGTAAATACAAAGTACAGGTCAGATTTTATATACTTTCATATTTTTACATAACTATATGTATATATAAAATAATATTATGTACTTATAATTTTTCATAACTATGTATATAAGTATAATTTTATATACTTATAATTTTATATACTAAAAATTCGATATAACTTTGTATACAAGTATAATTTTACATACTTATGATTTAATATAACTACACGTATATAAGTATAATTTAATTTATATTTAATCAGTAAATAAAAAGTAAAAAGTAGGAATATTGACTTATTTTTATATTTAAAGTAAGTCATTTGAATTCAATTAATTTGTATTTGTATAACACTTTTATACTAACATTACATTTACATTTACAGCCTTTAGCAGACGCTCTTGTCCAGAGCGACGTACAAGAAGTGCTTTGAGTCACATCATTAAACATTTAATGACTATGTTGTAGCATAAGAAATGTAGCAAAAAAGAAAACCTACAGATCCTGCTTTCCTGAGCGTCCACATGAGATCTTGCCCTTCTTGTACATAAAGTACAGCACACTCCCCAGGACAGCCAGAAGCAGGATGAAAATAATGATGATTGCAATGATGTAGCCATTGCCCCCTGATGGTACAAACAAGAAAGTGCAGGCAGCCTTTCAGTAACATTTTATATTACCATTCTACACCGAAGTTTCCAACAGCCAGAGCTCCAGAATCCAGCAGTCTAAGATTTCAGCTCAAACACTCCTGATTGCTTAATGTACAGAAAAAATATATTTTATATTTTACAGTCAGCCAGATCCAGAAACTCCTGTGATACAGAAGTTTCTGAGAACTCCAGCAGGAACATTTAATATAAGGTCGGTTGTGTTTCTTTTCATGTTTGAAATGCTTTAAACTTAGCAGTACTCTCGTTATTTGTACTTTTCTTTAGTTCAGAACTCAGTTTATCAGCGCAAACTTCTGGTAGCTGATATGTAGTGAAATCCATGTAACTTCAAGGCACAGTATATACTGAGAGAGCATCCTTGCCAATAACAGCATTAATCAATTAAATTACACGACTGACGAAATAGTTAATGATAAATTATTGATCATTGATTAATTATGCCTATTTCTACCCAAAGGCTTTAAAAATAGTTTGTCTTGTTTTTCTTTGTCTACCCAGCAAAAATATATCCTTTAATACAAATTGACACAATGTTCACGATAAAGTAAAATATAATAATAAAACTGTTTCTTGCTCATACGGATTTAATTTAAAGACATTGTCTTCAACCACTAAAATCCCCTGCAAGATAAAAACATCTTGCACTGAAATCCTGACAAATTTTAGACAAGACCTAATTTTCAAACAAAATTAATTTGTTTAAAAAGTGAATGTCCATTTCACTGGTTGAATAAAAATTCAGTTTATTGGTTATAAAAAAATAGCCTATTGTGGCTTCTGCTTAAAAACCTTGGCCCTTTTTATACCCTGACTTGTTGGGACACCCTGATGTAGACTGTACTGTATCCATAAATCATTGGAATTTAGGCTGCCACCACTATCCAAGTTACAAAAACTTAATCCAGACTAGAGAATATTGATCTGGAATATAACAAGGGTAATTAGATAGACAAAGCAAGATGATTAAATTAGGATTCAAAAAGAAAAAATACAACAAATTGGTTTTCCATCAGTAACTTCAAACAGAAGTAATGCATGTGATTGTTGATGTTGAAGGCTGTCTGTAGTCTGTGACAAGGCTAACTTTGCTTATTTGCTCATAATGCTTTGTCTCAGACTGAAAGACAGTGTCAAAGTGTAAACATAGAAAAAAAGAGCAGTGTGTTTTTCTGATAACAAAGCTGTTCCTTTAGCTGGCGAATAACTGGGAAAAAACATTAGCATACAGAGTTAGTTCCATGCAAGGCTAAAAAACATGTCTTCTGTGCATTTCCGTGTTCTTAATATATAAATATTGAGCTGTGAGATCACCATGCACATGCAGACAGCAGTGAATGCTAAAGTTGGCCTGTTTATTTAGTAGAGAAATGAGACAAACCTTTTTTAATTTTTTTCGGGTTGGCTGTTCCTGCCACTAAGAAGACAAGGGTTAATGACACAGTGTTACTCAATGACAAGCACAACCACACAATTAGTTTAAGTTCAACAAAAGCAAAACTGAACAAGCAGGAAGAGTAATAATATATAAACAACTTCCTGTAGAATCTTATTTTTATCCATGCAGAGCTGCTGTTTTCTGATTTACACCAGATTTTTTTCCAAGCTGAACAGAGACATTGCACTGTTACGCTAAAATTATTTGTGCAAACACAGATTGAGCACGAATAGAGCCAACGGAATTGGCATTACAGGCTGTCTGTTGAACTGACCAACACAATTTGTACTAGAACAGATTTTTAATAAACATGCAGTATTTAATAGCAACATGCACCCCATAGAAAGATCAAAAATGCTTGACAGCAATGAATTTTGATGACTCACACACTTTAGACAACTAAGAGATGCCAATCATACTACAGTGCATATATTTTAAACTACTACTTTTCATTTTGCCGGTCCCCTTTAGGGGTCACCACAGAGAATTATCCGCCACCATTGAGCCCTGTCCTCTGCATGCTCCTTACTCACAACTACTAACTTTATTTCCTCATTTATCACAGCCATATCCCTCCTCTTTGACATTTCTTTTTGCTTTCTGCCTGCAGCTCCATGTTGAACATCCTCCTACCAATATTTCCATTTACAGCATTTGTCAGATGCCCTTATCCAGAGCAACTTACGTTTTTTTTATTTACACAACTGAGATATTGGGGGTTACGGGTCTTCCTCAGCAGTCCAACAGCGAAACCACTTAGCTACCACCTCCTTCTCTGCATCATATCCAAACCATATTAATCTGGCCTCTCTGATTTTGTCCTAAAAACATCCAACATGAGCAGTCTCTATGATATGCTCTTTCCTAATCCTAATATAATCAGACTGGTGGATGAAAATGGAGAGTCTAGAGAAAATAGATAGTTGCGAGGCATCATCTAAAATGCCCCCATTTTTTTATGATAGGCACTTCTAATTTTTGCAATATTTGTCAGACACTTACCCATCGTAACAGTCGTACTGTTTGTTGTGGTTGTTGCTGTGGTTGTTTTGGTTGTTGCTGCTGTTGTTCCTGCTGTTGTTGTTTGGTTCATTTGAACTAGAAAAAAGTGAACTCTTAAAAAAAAAACAAAAAAAAAACTTTTCCCTGATGTAAGGGGTGTGCATGTAAGAGTACATCTGAGTTACAGAGGTAGAGACAGACTGAAGATTAAACATTTAACAGACTCTGGTTAGTACGGTTAACACCCCACCAGCAGAAACTCACTGGCTTGAATCTGGCGCGAAGTTTCAGTGGTGCCGAGGTCATTGAAGGCCCTACAGGATGCTGTGATAGCAGAACTGGTACTGATAGAAATAATGCTGAGGACACTGTTCTCTGTCCTGGTGTCCCACCTTCCCAGCTGAGCCTACAGACAGAACTCACAGTTCAGAGAAAGTTCAAATCCACAGCATACACTCTAAAGAATATCTCCACAGGACTCTACAGGACTCTACAACTCAGTTTATTATCTCAGTGGAAGTTTTTTTAAAAATATTATTATTGCCAGTAACAATAGTAAAAATAATGATAATAATGATAAAATATTAAAAGTCTCTAATGACTGCATGCTTTTCCTTGTGTTTTTATTACAATGACACTGATAATACTGAGTATTATTACTTTCATTATTGTTCTTTTTATTATTGTATCATCATTTGTTAGAGGTTAGGCATTTTATAATGTTGTTGTTGTAATAATAATATTAATAATACTAATAATAAGTCATGGATGTTTAGAGGGACCCTAATATAATTGTAACATTACATGATATTTAATAGTCTATTTAATATATAATGTATGTATAGTAATCAACAATTTCATACAATACTCTATATTTATGTAAAGGTTCAACTTAACATGTTATTTGCTCTATGAGAGATCATGTGACTAATTTCCCCTCTAAATATTTTCTTTAGTGTTTAGTGTTTAGTACTTGTTTGTCAGAGAGACTCCAGTGGATGGTAGGAGTTGGATGTCCTGTAGCACGGCAGCTCACGTTTATGGCCTTTTCGGTATCCAGAGGAATGACGGCCACTCCGTCCGTGATCATCGGCTTTCCTACAGAGAGGTCAGAAGTGTACTGATTTAGCTATTTGGGGTCCTGCTGAATATATAATTTATACCACATTATTTAATTATTTATCAGTGCACTTTTGGTAATACACACCTCTTACTCTGATGTGCACAGTGTTAGTCCTTTTTAATTCAGGAAGTTCAGCTGACACAACTTCACAAAGATATGTCCCTGCTGTGATGAAGGAGGCATTGTGTAATATCAGCACATTTCCTTTCTCCAGCAACGCATGATCCTGCACAGTCACACATAGCTTAGACACAATGTTGGAAAATGTTGCTATTATTACAGAATCTATTATTTATATTCAGATATAAATTTATCTTTATCTACAATGTACCATTACTAAAATTCTGTGTAACGTGATTCTCACTGTGAAAACCAACAATCTTTCTACTCGTTTTATATCAGAATTTCTGTCTTATGCAGAATAAAAAAGTCATCCCCAGTACGTCACACAGACATGTCAGTAGGCTTGCAAAATTTTACAGTGAATTTTCCAGGCTAGAAACGTTCCATGGAAATCAATGTATGTATCAAATATGTGTATTAACTTAAAAATGTGTGAATAAACAGGAACAAGAACATGTACGAATTAACAGCAAAAAATGGGAATTAATGGGAATAAACTATGATTTTGCAAAATTGCAGGTCAGAATATAACAGAAAACTTAAATGTAGTTGAAAAAAGGGGGGGGGCAGTGGTTAAGATGTTGGATTGCTAATTGGAAGATCAGGGTTTGATTCCCAGCACCACCAAGCTTTCCCTGAGCAAGGCCTCAACCCCAATTGCTCAGTTGTGTAACAGAAATAAATGTAAGTCGCTCTAGACAGAGGGGTCTGCCAAGTACAGTAAATGTAAAAACAATTTTCATTAAAACAACCAGATTTAATGTAATTCCAGTCAAACTACTAGTTGAACTCTAGCCTGCAAATTCCTTAATCACACACAACACAATGCACTATGCACTCCTCCAGAACATAAACCGTCATATTGAAAAAAAAAAAAATGTTTGCCTGTATGTCAGCTTAAGACCAAACTAAACTTTTATTTTTGTATGTATATGCAGTTTATTTAATTTTTTTCCAAATTAAAAAAATAATAAAATAAATAACTAAATTCCCAAAATTTTCTGTTACGTTTCCAACTTGAAATATTTCCAAACTTCACAAGATGAAGTTCCCATGCAAAGTTTCTGAAAAGCTATTGGGAATTTTCTGATTATTTGCAGTTTTACATGTCACCAATTTTTTTGTGGTTTGAGTTATAGATCCAGTGATCGTAGATGTTCACTGGCAAGTCATTATTTTCTTATCACTAATAACTGTGCTTTAAAAAGTTTGTACCTTGTACCAGAATGCATGTGTGGCCAAAGATGACAGGGCATTGCAGGTCAGAGACAGATCTTGTCCTTCATCCAGACTCTTTGTATTCTCAGGAATGATCACAACTGGATCCAAATCTACAAGAACACAAAGCATGAACATACAGCTCTCCAATAGTGGACAAGCCGCAGTAGCAGAGGGTTGATTTTTACTCACAGTGCACCGTGAGATTCAAGCTGCCGATGATGTTCTCAAAATTTATTGTATCTAGACAGCTGCATTCGTATAAGCCGCTATTTAACCGAGTCACGTTATGCAGGACCAGCCTGTCCTCATCTGTCTGAAGCACTTCCTGTGGTGAGAGGAGTTTAAATTATTATTCACTAAAATTTCCAATATAATGACATTCGCTAATCTCTATCTTTCGCAACAGATAATTCGCAACTCTATCTGTTAACAGTCTATTTAACTTTTGACCATGCGCTACACGGACAAAAGTATTAAAACACCCCATTATCACATGTTTTTTACATATGTGTCTTACTCTTATTATAAACTCCACATTTCTAAATTGTTTTTCAGTAGATTTAAAAACATGAATGTGTGAATTTGTGTGTGGGTAGGAGGTCTGGGGTGCAGTCAGTGGCCTAGTTAATCCCAAAGGTGTTTAGTGGGGTTAAGGTCAGAGCTTTGTGCAAGACACTTAAATACACTAAACACTAAAATAATCATAGAAGAGGATGTCTTTATTTAGCCCGGGGGCTTTGTGCACAGGGGTAGTGTCATGTTGGAACAGTGTATTTTCCTAACCCTATCCTATATCGTCAGTAAAACCCAACAATTCTAGACAACTTTGCCTTCAAGTGTGTGGTAAAACAAGGTGTCCACAAACTTTTGGTCATATGGTGTATTTACCCCAGTTTTAACACCCATCCATATCTTGAGGCCAAATTTTAAGTTCCAGTTTAAATGTAAAATGTAAATTTTAAAATAACCAATAAAGTCTAAAAAGCTTTTAAAAATCTATAACACCAACTGGTCCTACTGCCAGGAATTACAACACTAACAATGAAAGAAAAAGACTTTTTACATTATTGTGCATGAAGGTTTTGACTGGCTGAGGGTTCCCATCTCCTTGACATCTTAATTCTACGCTGTCACCTTCTTTAACCAACTGCTGAGGAGAATCCTGGAACACTATAACCTCCGATGTTGGATCTGTAATGATGTAATTTACCAGCAAAAAAAACACAGTTGTGAAAAAAACCTTTTCAAACAAAACATGCTCTGTGCTTTTGCTTAAAATGACAATAACATGAACTTAAAATAGTAAAACAAACATCAATTTAAATTAAATTAATCTACTGAATGTGCAAAGGGCATGTGCATAGGACAAGCTTTTAATTGTAATGTTTTAATCTGCCTTTCAGGGTACAAAGTGTGTATGCTTAACATGGGAAATAGTTCTTCAGTTGTAAAGGTATTGGACTGCTAAAAATTGTTGGTTCAATTTCCAGCACCGCCAAGCTGCCACTGCTGGACCCCTAAGCAAGGCCCTTAACCCTCAACTGTCTGGTTGGGTAAAAAAATTAAGATAAATGTAATTCACCCTGGATGAGGGTGTCTGCTAAATGGCAGGAAAGTAAATGCTTAGAACTATTCTCAGGTCTGGCATGTATGTCATAGCATGAACTTTTCATCAATGTTAGATGAGTCTTTTGACGCAGTAATCTTGTGGGTAGCGTATCAACATATGATTGTTTTGCATTTATGGGATACTGATTTAGAATCCAGACTCAGGGTCTTTTGCTGCTCCGCCCCTTTCCCTTTCCCACCTTGTTCTCTGTCTACATGTTCCCGAAATAAATAAAATAGCACTTTGGGTTTGTTTTTAATCAAAGCAATTATAGTTTGGATGCTTTTATTGCTAATTTGCTCCTCAAACAATTTTTTATAGTTTTCTTAGTTTGCGACCCAGTGAACCAGAATTAATGTATTTACTACTGGAGAATTTACGGTAAATATATTATGATCGTTTTAAGAAATTTCTAGGAAATGGCTCACAGTGAATTGTGATATTGATGTGTTCGGACTCGATCATTTTCTCTGCCCCGGGAACAGAGTAGGTGACCTCGCAGTGGAAAAATGCATCCATGTCTTCTTTTACCACTGTAAGGTACAGCTCACTGTGTACAGAGTACAAGCCCTTGGAATTGATGGTCAATCTGTTCTTCACGTCGACTAGAAGCAGAGGCAGAAACAGGACAAGTTACAGAATAAAGTTACAGTGTTCATAACTTTATGATGCTGTGTGGTCCTGTACTTACTGTCAGCTGAGGAGTATAAAGGATCTCTGCCTTTGTACCATGTGATCTTGGGAGTCGGGTATCCATTACTGGTCTCGCAGGTAGCAATCTTTAATGCAATTATACAGTTAGAAATATAAAATTATAATTAAATTAATCTAAAATTTTAAATACATTATTGTTATTTGTGACATGATTTTCTCTTTTAGGAAATTAACTTATTATTACAGTGTAGTGTAAACAACTGAGACCTGGCCAGCAAATTCTGCACCTTTTGTTCAATTAGCATACTGTGAATGAGATGCTGCTTTTCATTTTTAACTAGTGTTCTACAAGAGCTTTATTATTACTTTACATTTACATCATTTGGCAGACGTCCTAATCCAGAGGAGACTAACAATGTTTCTTGTTATACAACTAACCGATTGGGGGGTTAAGGGCCTTGCTTGGCATTGGTGGCTGGTGGTGGGGCTGGGAATCAAACCCGGGTCCTCAAGTTGGTAGTCTGACAACTTAACCACTGTGCTACCACTTCCCATTACAACCATAAATTCTACACCAAATAGATGCAAGTAATGGGACTCCAGACCATTATATCTGTATGTATTTCTGATTATCTTACTCTATAATAAGTCTCACTTTTACTTCTATAACAACAACTTTTAAAAAAACATTTTACTAGATTTTGGAGTGTGGCTCTGAATTAGTTTATTCAGCCACAATAGTATTAGCGAGATCAGACTACGTCTTTTGACAAACACCCTTATCCAGAGTAACTTACATTTATCTCTATTATACAACTGAGCAATTGGGGATTAAGGGCCTTGCTCAGGGGCTCAGGGGCCCAGCGGCGGCAACTTGGTGGTGCTGGGAATCCTCCAATTAGCAGTCCAACACCATAACCATTGCGCTACCACTTCCCCACACTAACATTGGGTGAGGTCTGCGGTGCAGTCGGTGGTCCGATCATTTTAAAGGTGTTCAGTGAGGTTGATGTCAACGCTCAAGTTTTTCCACTTTAATCATAACACACCATGTCTTCATAAAACTCAGGGGCTTTGTGCACAAGTGTCTTGTTGTTTGGGTCTCTTAGTTTGGAAGAAGTGGTAGTGCAGTCGTTGAGGCACAGAACAAGGCCGTCTACCCCCTATTTTCTCAGCTGTATAAATGAGGTAAACAAAAATGTAAGTCATTCTGGATAGGGGGATTCTGCTAAATGGCAGATTTGGATGAGGAAAAGTAAAGGAAAACAAAAGGGACATTGTATTCAATTTAAATAATAATAAAATCTATTACCTTATTCAGAGTTTTTGCGACTGAGGCATATGTTTCTGCTTCGATGATGGGGTTAGACGGAGCATCTAAAGACGAGACGAGACAAGTCACAAGACTGCGTTCATGAGAACGAGACAAGATGAGATTTTTAGACTTTATTAGAGAAATCCCTAATAATAAAATACAGGGGAAAATAGTCGTTTATTAAATGCAAATGCACAAAATGCATTTTAAAATGAACGTGTATTTTATGAAATTAAACTTTTACTTTTTTTATAAAAAAAAAGTCCAAGGGGTATGAAAACTTTTTCAAGGCACTGTAGCTAAAAAGTCTTGTTTTACGCCTTAAGTTCTATATACTATTTTGGGCTAAATATGCCAAGTTGTTTGTGCTAGTTGTAAACTCTTGCAGGATGGCCTTATCTTACTAAACGCTAGAAGTTGAGTACGTCCCTCTCCGATGTTCCCATCCACATTCACATGGCATATGAAGTCTCGCACGTCACTGACACGCACGGCGTTGATGGTCAGAATAGAGTTTCCCATCATGCCTTCTTGAGAGTAAGAGACATTGATCCTCTTTGATAAACTTGTGCCCTGATCCACAATCGATCCTCTGTCATCTTTCTGATAAATCCGCAATTTGCTGCTACCCAGTGATTTCTAAAGGAGGTTGAAAAAATGGATGATTAAAGAGAACTGAATTAGTGTTGTGTCTTCGGTGCTTTAATAGATAAATGTTGTTTCTAACAGAAGTGTTTCTGAGACAAAGAATTACAACATAGCTATTATAAATATTCGACATACCACAAACCACTGTATTGTTGGTGAACTGGTAGATCCGCTCATGTTGTATATGCAGGGGATTTCTACCAAATCATCCAGGAACACTTCTATTCTGTCCTCCATGCTGACCTCCAACTTGCCCCAGACTGTATGCACACACACACACACACACACACACACACACACAGTCAGTCAAGCAATGGCTAAGCTTGAAAAAGACCTTTGTACTGTATGTCAGATGCAAAATGAAATTTAATCGTTGATGTCAGTCCGGCGATAAAATAAAGACATTACATTTCTACGTGTCCACAGACATCCTTTACTATACAAATGCTTGATATAGTGAGAGCATAGCAAAAAAAAAGTAATAAGTAGCAGATGAGGGGAAATGCTATGAGTGGAATCCATTGAGCCCACCGATGAGTGTATTAATGTGCGCTATTTGAGTGTGCCCGTCCTCAGAAGAATAAAGGCTTGATTTACACTGTAGTATACTGGCCCACTGTTTGTGACGCTGTCTGGAAATTCACTTCTTTTTCCGTCTGAGTACCAAATACTGTAGCTCCAATTGTTTGTGATAAAAATATAATATGTGCTGCACACTAAAATAAATAATATAACATACAGCATTAAAAAATGCCCAAGCAGATTAGAGAATAGAAATGGTATCCATTGTAGTATAATTTTCGTCTAATGTTGTTATTCTGTGCATGAGTGGCTCTTTTAGGCCATAGTCAACAAAAACAACAGAGCTCCCCTTCCTTTCAGCCGGTGCTTCGAGCTGGAAACTAAGCATGAAAGATGGCTTTCCATTAAAGAAATTGAATTAGTTGTCCTCAACAAAAACATTTCCTGTGCATTAGTGATGTAAGATCAGGACTCGCCTGCTCTGTTGTGTACTTCAGACCTGCTCTGCCTCCAGTCAAGAGAAACAACAAAACCTGAAACATCCCTAAACACAAGCTGCATAACACAGACATTTTCATTACATATCAGTTTCCTTTCCTTGTTTTTTTTACACATCAAAAGTACAATGTACAGCTTGCTAACACTGTCCACTAACTATAAAAAAAGATAAAAACAATGAATTCATATTTTAACTACATCTGTACCTTTGCATGGTAAATGTAAAAACATGAATGGAGCATAATTTTAACGTGTCATCCCATCTAACACAGCGTTGACCTGAGTGTTGGACTTCTTGGATATTATACCCCAATGAGAATTGGCTTGTAGTATTTTGGACTAGAGCAAATGAATGATTCTCTTATTCTGTCTGTACCGACAGGACAGGAGAGGCCAGAGGAGTGTAATTGGCAGCAGCTAAGGACTAAAAATAGAAAGTCTTACATGGAGTCTCACATGATGTTGTAATAGAGAGAAAAATAATAAATTAGTATTTATTTAACTGGAACACTTTTTATGGAGAATATAACATTATATACTGTGTTACTATTTACTTTATAGCCATGTTATCTCCTGCACAACCTTTATAACGACTTATAACTAGCATTACTGTAGGTAAGGTAGATATGTATTTAGTCATTTCTTATTACACTTTTTTTAAAGTTGTTAACGACTTAACTATAATAGAAAATATATTAACATTTGTATTTCACTGTGAAGTGTACTCTTCTGGTATGTATGGCAACAGATTTTTTTTCCCTTTTTTCCTTCTTTTTTTAACCTAATAGGGACACATTTAAACTTTTCATTAATTTTAAATTAAATGACCTACTATTCCAATAAAGAAATCTGAAATAAGTTTATCTGCAGTGGAAAACGCACTAGCTAGTCAACAAAAACAAGAAATAACATGAACATAAACAAAATGTAAATTAAATACCACCTCTGTTTTTAAGATGCTTCTGAACATGTGACGGGACATGCACTAATCATGTCCATTTACTTGTCGGTGCTGTTGTCCTCTGACAAATCAGCACTGCTATGATAGCCTCAGGTAGCCTTTGGTATGACAACAGAAGGTCTGGTCGACAAAGCAAAGTTTATTGCCCAGGAAAGAATTGAAGACTGATTTGTAGTGCAACCAGTCACAGTTTATTTTTAAGGACGTAAAAATTTGATGTCCCTACAAAAAATAACCAACAAGCCATAGACTGCTTATTAAAATAAGTCTTGCTAATTGATTAGACAATACCATATACGTCACACTGTAGATGTAAAAAATCCTCTAGATTTCAAGCAATCAGAATGACCTTTGGCATATGCATTGGATGTTTATCATCTGTTAGTGTTTCAGTGTCTGTGGCTGATAAAACTCTGAAAAGCTTGTAATTAAAATCTATATGTAATAAGGCATCTATAATTGGCAGGTAAGACTAAATACTTATATACTTTAGATACTAATTTAAATACTTGAATCTAAATAACAAAAAGAGTATAGTTCACTTAGACTAAAGCTGTAATTACAGACTTATTAGTAAAACCGCACACAGACACAAGAAGTAAGCTCCAATAACAAATCAGAAATTCCTTTTCAAAAACTATAAGGGTTGGAATTGAAATTTCTTTCCAAAAGCAAAATGAACATAAATACTCAGACAGGCTCTGTCTGAAGTTGCATGCTTTTATACTATATAGTAGGTTAAATTAAGTATGCAAGGCAATTAGTATGTCTAAATCCTTAATAAGCAAATTTCAGTTCAGGAAATGTTCACGGATCTACCACTCCCATCCAGATTTTGAAGCATGTGTCGGATGTAAACTTTACTATCTCATAAGGCCACAGTGGAGAGTGTTGCTAGTTACATCATTCGAGTTAAACGTTATCAAACTTTACATTGGTGCTGCTGTGACGTTGTATGTGTCAATATCAAAATGGTGGATATAATATGTCCCAATTTTAATTCATATGAGCTGTAACCATACTCTACAGAATGTAATTTTTTAATCTCCAGGAAGCAAGTACATGCTTAAACGAAGTAAATATTTGAGTAGTGTCCAGTACTTTCCCGTTTACTATGATCAGATATTCCCTGAATCTTATTTACCCAAGCTCTATATGGACATTTTCCCCACTGCAATGTGTTCATTCAGAACGCCAAACTATGAGCTGATATATATCCTTTCATGGACTCCACATGTGTCTTGGCACTGGTCCAACTACAAAAAAAATAAAAATAGGATGACTGCTCTTTAAAGATAGAAACCACCTTAACATATAACATATATTGTCTAAATAAAGCTCCACAGATTCAACCCAAATCCTACACAATCCCTACAGGAGTTTTTTGTGATTGTTGCAAACAATGGTTTTTTTTTTTCAACTGCAATGCAACTTTGAGTGAATACCCTTAGATAACTACCTAAATTGCAGTAAAATAAAGCTTCTTATAAACTCCTATTAACTCCTAAGAACAGATCTGTAATTACTATTTATGATAGCAGTTCCTTGACATGCACTTTGACATAATTTGATAATTATGTCTAATTAATTAGATAATTCAAAGAGAGGTTCAGCTGAATGTGCAATAGGGTGATGTCACATGACAGACAGGTCTTGATTTTGCAATAATTTTTGTAACCACAAAATTGTAAAATACTGGAGTGTCTGACTAGGCAGCATAGAATGGTTACTGGTTAATTGTTTTAGACCCATAGCCGTCTGCTCTAATACCAACATCGGTTACCACATGACATGCAGTATTGTATCGTTATGCAACACAAACTGCAATAAGGCTCTATAAAGATATTAAAAATGTAAATTAAGTCAAAGCAGAATGCAAACTGTGCTTAGAAAAATGTATCAAGTGGAGAATGATTTATGAATTCATATCAAAAGTATGTGCACTTTCTTGCCATCTGTACTCACAAGAAGTTCTTTAATTTTACAGTGCTGAGGTTAAAAAAATGATAAATGCAGAAGAGCTTTGGAAAATAGGAGACCTACGGGTAGTGTGTCATATCTGTAACTGTACAGTGTAAACACTATTCCTGCTGCTGAAGTGTTCTGAAGCTGTATTCACACACAAACATTTGCATTATACTAAAATATTGGTGGTTTCCCTGCTATTGTATTAAGCACACCGCTGAAAGTGTTTTTAAAAGTTGGCCCACAAGAAGTTCGCGATACAAATGGGCTCTGATTTAAATCGAAAGGGCGAAAAAGAAAAAAAAGATTAAAACAAAGATGGAAACTGAAACCATGCTCGCTGATGTTGTGGTCTATTACTCCTCGCCGAACGTCCCGCTGCCCAGTATTTTGCTCTCTCATTGGCTGTAAGTCATCAGCAATGTTTTTTTTAGTCAGAACTCAATTCACAATGGCAGATTTTAAATTGCTGACAGGTCCAAATAATGATGGCAAATATTTAACTTTGCAACTCTATGGGGATTCTCTCAGGTCGCGTTGTTGGTAATTCACACTCACGTGCAGAGATTTGCCTCCAAGGTTAATGTTGGTGATTGAAAATCAAGGCTAAAATCCTGCAGTGTGAACTTATAAATGCATAACTATTGTCTGTGCAGTGGTGTTATATAAAAATAGGAATGGTAACACCGTCATACCAGTCAGAGTTTATCGGTGCTGTAACAAACCAAAGCCCATATGGAGAGGGTTTATTTAGTAGTGATATCATGCCAGCTTTGTCATAGCTGACATTACTGGTCTAATAATAAACTGTATCAGGTGTGAGTGACATGGCAAGGGTGCAAGATATTTGAAGTGAAGTTAAGATACATTCTGTAATCAGCTGTGTTTATGTAAGTGAGATCACACAGATTGACACAAATTGTTCTGTGTTTTTTTCTCACCGGTTTTGTGCATAATTGCTGTATATGACAGTCCAACAATCACAATTTTTTTTAACCATAGATGATCTTTTCCATGTTGCAGCAAGTAGCGTTGTCACTTCAGGACTCTAAGATCACAGATTTTTTTATGGCATCATACTACATTTGGGATTTTTACTTGTTTCCCAAACAAGTGGCTCCTCACACACTTACCATTTTCGTCACACCTTTTTGCTATTTCTAAGGTGTAAATGTGTTTGACATTTCTGAGCTGCAATGGACTGAGTTCCTAAAGTCCAGATCTTTTATTTTTGTTACCATTTTTTAATCCATTAATTTGTGTGTATAAAAAAAATTAAACACAAGACAATGCTAGAATGCAATAGGATGTGGAAAACCTTCCCTTATCCTAATAAGGAACAAAACATGAGAGGAAGCAGATTGTGAAAAAGGAATCCATCATTCTCTGTGATGTTAGAGTAAGCATAGCAAACGAAACCCTTAATAGCAAAACCCAGAAATATTTGGGTTTGTAAATAAATCAACGGTTAATCTGGGGATTTACTATATTGGAGGAATAAGGAATAAATTATGGCCGCTGCTCAAGCAGTGACTAAAAGCAAATTTTTTTTTTTACAACCATGTCTTTTTTTGTAATTAAGATTCCTAGATGATTGCTGAGGCTTAATTATAACACTGTACATCAAGGATGCTAGAATTATAGCAACATTTTATAATCAGTAAGGGGAATGCTTATGCAAGCATCTGCTGATCTCTTACACACTCTCTCATGACAAAAGAAGAAAATCGGCTTATTGACTAAAGACTTAACACATGGTGGCCATTATTGGGTCAGCCATAACAGGTTAAATTTTGCAAATCAATAAATCTCATTTGTTTTTATTTTATACAAAACCACTATGCTGTACATAGCTGTATGGGATGCTGTAAGGGACTTTTGACTTTGTATGACGTGTGGTCAGTTTCTCATGTACAGCTTTGAAATAAACTGAGAAGGGTCATCGTTGCCTTAGCTGATGTACTACATCTTAAGTGCACTTACTGCTAGTCTCTGAGGACTTCCCACTCGTGCCTTGTCCCATGCTCCCTTACTTCCCTTCCATCAAGTTTTCCCACGTTAAAAAATCCCCGGCATCTTGTCACAGCAGGAAAGCATATAAATAACTTTAGAAGCAAAGTATGGGAACAAACCAGTCGACAGGAATGTGTACAATGCTTTAACAAATAATGTCAAATATCTTGCTCTTTAAAAATAAGCCATGCATCGAAAAAAGCAAATCTCGACTCAAAGTCTGAGAGTTCCACTGGAAGTACTTGCTGCAGCCAAAATGATGGAGCAAAAGTAAGCAGCTCAGTCCTTTTTTGGTGTAGCAGACACTGGCATGATTTAGTGTACTGCATAACATACCTAAGAGCACGCCAAAGGAACTGTTCTTTTGCTCTGGCACAGTTTTAAGTACAAGGGATATTCAAGGCATTGGAATTCATGAATTAAAAACAGCAGCAATGTCTTAAAGTTTAAAATATTTAGGTCTCATAAATAGAATGCATAACTGAAAAATACAAATGGCTTGTTGGTAAAATTACCAAAAGAGGAGCTCAATTTTGTAGATAAAAACTCTCTCTTTTATAAGTTAAATTAAAGTGGACTAACAGGCAGGCATTCTAATGTATTCAGCGGATGCCTTCCCAATCAATCAAGCGGCCATGCAAACCATTTAATAAGTATTCTTTTTATTAGGCCGACTGACTCTGATACAACCAGAAATAGATAGAAAGGTCATAGACATTCACTCTTTTTTTGAAGTATCACTATGCAAAAGGATGCCAGAAATGTAATTGCAAAAGCTAGGCAGGTTTTTATGTTGCTACACCAACAACAGAAGCTAGATACCAGATTAAATTAATAAATACTGTTCTGTAATCAGATGCTGAGAAGTCGAGTGATGATCATCGCTTCCTGTGCTATAAAAACATTCTCTAATTTGCTAATGTTAATTTAATTATATTTCCTTCAGCATATTGTATATCATGTTCTATGGTTACTGAGTGAGCCATTATATATTGTTGGACATCTGCCCCAGTATAGACATAGAAATATGGCTTATTATTAGAATATTAGGAAAGACTATTTGTGACACATCTTTTAACACTGGATATGAACCATTGTCTCTGAAAGACTTTGCCAAGTTACTCTCAACACAGTGCTGTCAACTAGTTCCAACAGAATCCGATCCAAAATTGTGTTTAGACTGTTAATTACAATAGAGATGCTAAAAAAATACCCAAATACTTAATTTCAAGTAGTTATTTAACCTCTTCACCTCTTTGGGTTTGGAAAACTGGTCAGTTTCATCTTATGTTGGTAAACAAGAATTCTCCAGAGCAATGAAGCTATTTACGAAAAAGCTTCTGTAGTTTGTGCTGGTTTAAAAGGCTACTAATATGTCTGGAATCAGCAGAGACTGGCGTTTCAGGAAGCATCAATTATTAAGCTGACTTTAACGATTGGAAAGAAGTCATCTCTAGTTCTGTACTTCTGATGGAAAGCTAAGTAATCCCCCCAACCCCCTGCTTCTCTATAATCAACATCTAGAATACTCATTCAGCTGCTAAAATGATGGAATCTTGAATTGTGCCCAAATCTTCTAACTATTAAATACTTTTTCTTCTTGGTGACGCAAAAAGCTTTAACAAGTCTGGAAAGTCCCAAAATGCCATACCGTGCCTGTGCTTCCACCCAGCAGCCGAGAATGTTTATATTGAGGACAAAGTGTTTGGGTGAGAGTGAAGTTTTCTTTTTGTTAAAGGACTAGATAAAGAACAGACACCTGGTGCTGTACTGTAAATTGTTACTACATTTTACCCTGATGTATGAAATTCTACAAGAACAAGTTTAATTAGAGTTTTCCAAATTTGTGAGGATTTTAGATATATTGTCAGTATACATTAATGCGATATAAAAAAAATATATAAAGCATAAAAATCTAAGGTTTGAGTAAATGTTCATAAATTTAGTTAAAGTTAAATATCATATCATATCAAATTGTTCTATGTATATCACTGTTTACACTGTTTAAAGACTGTTTACACTGTTTAAAGAAGTGTTTTTGTGTGTTTTAGTTTTCAAGGCCAGGCATTTACAGCACACAGAGATTTCATAAAGCTTTTATTAAATAAAAAAGTCCTAAAATAGGTTGTTTTTCTAAGTGCAGTCATGAGCTCACTTCCATGTGATATGAAGGCAATTCTGTTTATAAATGAATTCTCTGTCTTCTCATTTGGCACTTTAGGAAAAAACATCTTATTGTGCATTGTTATAATTCACAATAGAGCAACAATAGAGGCAACTTTTATCTTACACTAAGCACTGGACAGTAAAATTGTTTAAAGTAGTGCAATATAAAGTGAGACGTAAGAAAATCTTTGTGCACATTCATTTAAAGATGTTGCACATTCTTTCCCATACATTTTCCAGATTTCATTTGCTCAGTACATTTAAATACGACACTAGTGGCACTTTTCTGTGTCAATACACAAAAGGCCTATAATGTATGGACAAAAATACTGGGACACATAACCATTACATCACATTTTGCATTACATTTTATTTTAAAACATAATATTTTAGATTTAATCTCACTCTTACTCCTATAATAACCTCCACTTTTTGAAAATATTTTCTGCTAAGTCTGGAAGTATGGAAATAATGTTACGGGAAGAGGTCTGGGGTTCAGTCAGTGTTCCAGTTCATCTAAAATGTGGGCAGTGGGGTCAGGGCTCTGGGCAGAACACTTAAGTTCTTCAACTGCATACACCATATCATGAAGTTCCAGAGCCTTTTTTTAATTTTAAATCTGTGCAAAGGGGCTATGTCATCCTAAAAAAATAACTAAATGCTAATTAAATGCTAAAACATACAATAGCATTTAAGACTGTTACCTTTTAACATTAACAGTTTGAAGAAGACACACTTGTGTGTGCCAGTAAGGTGTCCACAAACATTTAACCATATATTATAGGTAAAATAGCAGCAAAGTAAAAGTAATGTTAAATCCAAATTATTTTTTTTTCATTTTTCATTAATGTTATTAATTTCTTAGCAGAATACACAGGACAACAGGAACAGGACTAGACAAAGCCAAAAGCAAATTTGTGCAAATCGAGCATAATATTGTCTAGTTATTACCCGAAAACGAATGAGAGAGCAAAGGGGAGAGAGACATAGAGATCATTTCTATTATGTCATCTCTGCCCATCATTATTGCTTAAGCAGCAGTTTTCGGCTGCTGACTATTTGAAAATAACCACATCAGCGAAGCCTCTCCAGCAGATAAACACAGAGATTGCAGCAGGCGTCAGTGCTGCAGGATCACCCATTTTATAGAATGGCCCATTTGACGTAACCGCAGTAAAGCTCACAGAGCCGTGTCTAACATCCAGGAATTGTTTGAAGAAAACGTATTGAAAACAGTTCAGAGACCAGGAAGAGGTAATGATTGGGTGAGGAAATCGCACTCTTCATGACAATTTACACACACCAGCTACTGTTTTGTACAGTATCAGCATTGTATTGTTTAAAATGAAACATTTACAGTTATATTTCTGCCACTTGGCAGAGCAACTTACATTTATCTAATTATCTAAGTAGTTAGGGGTCGGAGGCCTTGCTCAGGGGGCCAGGCGTGGAGCTTGGTGTAGCTGGGAATTAAACCCACAAGCTTCCGGTGAGCAGCTCAACGACTTAACCTCTGCACTACTATTTCCCCAAATAAATTTAGCATGTTTCTATGGAGAGACAGTGGACCATGAAGAGACCATGCCTATATATTGTGAACATAAAACTGTTAGATTTAACATCCACATTATGCAAAAATGCAATAGATTTTAATTTGGTATGTATTTAGAAATTGTTTTGGACATCATTATGGTGTAAAGTGATAACTATGCTGCTTGCTGCAGAGGCTGATTCTGAGTCTATACTCATCAGCTGGGACTTGCTGAATGGTGGAATTGTTTTTACAAGGTACTGTAGGTTATTCATGTATAATGATTGATCGCTTTATGCTCAAAAACACACAGGTATAAAAAGCGGGCAAAATGCATCCAACGCAGGGCTGACAAGCAACTTTCCTTATACAAATAACAGTTACTGTGTAGATACACAGTATCTATTTACATGTTTCATTAACCATGAGCACTGCCAAAATGCTGGTTAACAATTTACAATTTTTTTTGTCTGGGGCACAAACACACAATTCTAAATTTAGTTAGATCCTGCTATCTATTCATCAGGATAATTATCTAGTTCAGGCGTTTTCAACCTTGTGTACCACCCAAATTTGTCTAATTTCACTTGTGCCCCCTCCCTCGGCATACAGACATCATTAACATATTATTTGCAGCATATAACATGCGTAGCTTGAATTATTTTAAAAACATAATATAATATTATATAATGTAGAACCATATATAACCAGTTTGCCTAATTCAGTGTGATCCTGTTACTGAAAGCACATGCCAATCTGAGGTTCTTGCCAAGCAATTTCTATTTTTTTCAACTGTTTTTTTTCCCACTGGTATTTCTTATTTTTCTTGAACTAGATCACACGAATTCTGCTCTAACAGCTGCCTGATACATAGCTACAGGACTTAGATTGCCCATAGTGGACGCCTAAAAATTGCTTTAACAGATTCTCGAGCCCCCATTAATAGTGAATGAAACATAACAAGCACATTGGAGAATTTACTTGTCAGATACTAATCCTAGATCCTTATAAGTGTGGCCAGGTAAACACAGTGTGTAGTTTTTTAAGCATGTAAAGGGCACCACATTATTGTTATTTGTGTAGAATATGTGTGTTTGCGGGGTTGTTGGGTTAGTTCCGTACCTCTTTATAAACATTAATGACGTTAAATTATGTGTTAAAGACACATGGAATCTTTTTTGTGTGAAATGCTAGCTGTAATTTACCTTAGCAATCTTGACACAGAACTGAAGCACTAAAAAAACTTAACATTAACCTGGTTGTACAACTCTGCTTAACACAACATAGCGAAATTTCCAGACTGACTGCTGCATGGCTTCTTACACAGAGCCTCTTCTGTAAGAACAGTTTCGTGGATGAGTGCTCTTTCCTTATATACAAAATAAATTACCTCTTTAAACTGATGGCTTATTCTACTTTACTTACTAATTGGCTGATTGTATTAAAATTCCCAATAGGCAGATGCAGAGAGTTGTATAAAGTGTAAATAAGCAAAAATATAATAAGCATCGTGGTAAATATTCTCAAATACCTGGCACTTGTAAATAAAAAAGCTCCTTTTATTTCTGCCACTGTTTTTCAACAGATTTTAAGTTTTTATACTTTGTTTTGTAATCTATCTTACCAGTATTGATCTGTTTAATGATGAGACAAAGCATTTTTGTACATCTCTCCTGATAAAAGCGTCTGCTAAAGGTTGCAAATTGTTTAGTGAGCAGCAATTAACGATGTTATCCACTAGCTATAAATACTGTTCTTTGATGCAAAAGTGTCAGGTGTGACCAGCTGTTTGTTACTCCCAACAAAGCACAACACAATGAGTAATTTGGATATGTCCTAATCCTTTCAGTGAACACTTATAACAACAAAGAAATGGAACACATACATCACTCCAGTTACAGTGCTTAAAGAATAAAAAAAGTATCCTATCTAAATGTACATCTACACAGGAGCCAGATGTAATCATTATGTTGTAATTAACATCAGTCCCAAAAAACTGTAAAATCTGGAAATTCCTAAATATTTTTCACACTTTTAAACTGTAATGCTGTTTTGGACACTTAAACAACTAAAAGTATTTATTTAGGTTTCAGCATGTGTATCACCAGGTGTGTAAGCGATTCAAAAAAAAGCCTTTAGCAACACAAAGTTCTTTTTAACAATAGAATTGTAGCTGAAAAAATTTTCTAAGCTTTTCCTGTTCATGTTGAGGTCTGGATATTGTTACATTAACATTAACAACAGTAAATTATCCAGATGTATTTATACAGTAACCCTGGAGGGACGATATGATGAGACTTTTTTTACTTTTTAGATTGAAGGTCTATGTAGATTAAAACAACAAGCTAGAGGTCATGTTAAATGGACAAAAATGGTTTACACTGTGGATTTTAAAAGGTTAATTTCCATCAATCAATCAGAACTTAGTCAAAATAATATTATCCAATGTGAATTAAGTGTTCAGTGGGGCTGAGACTTTTAGAGACTTTTGTCCATATGTATGTATGCGTTGAGGCTAAGAAAATAATATAAAATACTGCGGAGGCCTTCTCTGATTCTAGTAAAATTTAGTTTGTGCTGCCCGTGTTTACCTTTTGGGTGGCACTATTGTGCTTTGTGTAGTAAATCTCAACCCCGTAGACCTTTTCCAATCCCATCCACCTACAATCTTTTCACTTACTTTTCTGTCCACTTAACAAAAGCAAAAATATATCAATCATATTGCATAGCATCAGACAAAATAAACAGTGTACATTTATTCATTTGTAAACGACGAACAACTGACCACTGTTCTAAGACTTTTCTATTATAGTTAAGAAATTTACATTCCAGAAACTTTACACTCTTTAAGTAACTCATTCAATTGTGATGAAATTTCACACAAAGCACTTTAGTGTTGCTTTAAAGTCTTTATGTAAGAGTGCTTTGTGACTGTATGTTTCCTCTCTATCGGAAACGATGCAGTGCCAGATTATGAGTGGCCTTTAACTCATAATTACATTGCTCCTAATTACAGATACAGATGGAATTCTTTTGCAATACAACTTTGATGAGTCAGGGAAGAAAAGATATCCTTTAATGGGATATAGTTTAAAGCAAGGCCACTGCGTCTATGTGCATTGTGACTTTTGAAAGCTGCCCTTAAAGCAGATTAATAGTGTTTTCTATCTCCATGTTAAGGAAGAAGCATTGACGTTTTTCAAATTGTCTAGTTTTTTTTCAAGTTGTTTCAGGGTGTTTAACCCTCTGACTGCTAGTTTGAACTTTAGAGATTTGATTATAAACCTTACTCAGATTTCCAGGAAGCTACTTAATAAATACATAACCTTTGGGATAAAAATACATTCACTAGTACATTCAGCCAAACAAACGAGGCTCCGAGGTACAGTAGGTCTGAGGTCTGCTTTCTATTCTAAGTAACACAGATAGCAACAAGCAAACTTTGTCATGGTTATTAGTTGAGACATGAGTTAAGTTGAGTTACAACAGTTCTGAGAGGTTTAGGGCTAAGCATGTGGCATACTCAGGCATACTCAAAAATGCTTGTCGGGTGGTAAAAAGGCAAAGAATTGGATTTCTGGCATTTTTGCAGACACTTTTATCCAGTGACATGCATTTATCTAATTTTTTAATCCAACTGAGCTGTTGAGAATTCAGGGCCTTGCTCAGTGACAGCTTGGTGGTGGGAATTGAACCCATGATCTTCTGATCAGCAGTCAATCATGCCACAAACCTAGCACACATCACTGAAAGTAAGATCCAAGCGGAACATTTGAAGGTGTTAAAGTACTGACATATTATAATATGTTAAAATGTTATAATGCAGTATGTGACATTGGGATTTGTACATTGTTTTAAGGCCTGTTACTGTGTAAACGTTTTTAACAAGTTTAAAGCATTAAAGCACAAGAAACGATCACTTCACTAGGTTTAACAAAGATTAATTGTATTTATTTATATAGTGAACACTATACAGTATGATTTTACATTTAATTATTCAATTTCTGTATCTGAATCTTCAGGGAAAAATTTGGATAATGTTTAATCTTCAAAAAATAAATAAATGCAATTATGACACTTTATTGCCTGTTTTGGGGCTTTAGCAATTATTTGTTTTTTTGGATTTTATAATTAATTGTTTGCACTATATAAAATTTATAAACTTTAAACATATTTACCAATTTAATAGTTATTTACTGATTAAATGAATAATAATTACTAGATCTTTTAGAAAAATGACATTTATCATTTATAAATGTAATATACGTATTTGCTTAGAATAAATTGTGCAGAGTAAGCAGGTTAAAAGTAGAGTGAGCGGAGTGGAGCGTGAAGAATTTTTCGCACTGCGCTCAAATTCTACAAATTTTATAATGGCTCCACTCCAGCTCCACTACAAATTTTCATTTTCTGCACTTCCGTCACTCTGTGCTTCCTCCTTACTCCTGGCTTTATGTTTACTCCATGGAAAAATTAGTGCTTTATTAACACTTCACTGTACATATTTTATTATTCATAGATAGATAGAATTTAGGCAAATCCATATTTTATTGTTTTTTAAGTGTTTTTAGCAACATGTGACTTTGTCCATGCTCTCTGCTTTTTAATTATGGGCTGTTAACATAATTTTAACTGGTAATGGAGTTTTAAAGCGTGCTTGCAGCGTCAGAAAACCACAATACTCAGACTTACGAAAAACCTACTCCAAACTCCAGGCAAAAATTACGCTGCTCCACTTCTCAATCCGCTCCCGCACTCCGGTTGGAAGTGGGGCGCTGCAGGTTCTACACCTCCCCCTTGTGGCTAATAAAAGTAAAATATTTATAATGTTTGTTTATTTTACGCAGATGCACTTCCACACTAAATCTCCATCAATCTAAAATAATAAATTGTATCCAAATAGAGCTATTCAAGTCATTATGCAGCCCTAGTTGAAAGTGTGTAATGTTTTGGAGTACTAATGTAATTTAATGCAACAGGAACTGGGGATAGCTGATGTATGACATCAGGGACAAAAGTGGAATGTGAGCAAACAGGAGGTAAGTACAATGAGGAGAAGCACTTAGAGTCAAAAGAAACAAATAGAAGGAGAGCCAGGTGTTTGGGGATTACATGTAAGGAAGTTAGAAACAAAAGACAAGGAACTTGTGTCCCTGACATGTGGAAATAAGGACAACTTCCACATGAGAAAAAATATTCTGTAATGATGCATTTGCCATCCAATATCCTCGGGTATGTAGATTCAGCATAAAAGATGTCGGGAAAAGACAAAAATTTAAACAATAAAAGATTTGTACAAGCATCTATTGGAGATTTCTGGATGCTTTTAGGTAATGTTGTGATCTTGTTTAGTGATGTGTGCAGAAGCAAAAGCAAGGTGCTCTAAAGAGTGGCTCAATTTAACCCCCAGCTTGTGGTCTCTGAAGTGTGCACCACTTAGATATGTTACTATTTTCATAGCTCTCCCAACACACAGCCAGATCCAGATATTGCTGATCCTGACATTAAACATACACTTGTTTGCTGATACAGTTATAGGAACTGACCATGCTGGACACTTTTATGTATTTTACACCGAGGACATTGTGGTGTATTACCCTATTACCCACTCTTAGTACCATACATTACAGACAGATATTGTGTGTATTATTAAAAATGTAGGATTTGTAGCAGCTTGCTATCAATGATCCATATGTTTAAAACATTCTTATTTATTTAGCTTTTCTGTAACACTATTTTACATTTACATTCTGGAATTGTGTAGTAAAGGCAGATGACCTTATTCATGTAGGCAGATGACCTTATTCAGAGCGACTTACATTTATCTCTATTTTTTATTCAACTGGGCATTTGAGGGTTTAGCCTTGCTAAGTGGACCAGCGGTAGAAGCTTGATGGTGCGGGGAATTAAACCATGAGCTTCCAATTTGCAGTTCAACACCTTAACCACTGAGCTACCACTTTCCCTGTTGTGTAACTCGTAGATGTTTATAAAATTATAAAGAATTATAATGATCGAGAGACTAAACCGGAACAAAGATATTAATTTATGTTTAAAAACTATTGGTCATGTTTTAAAACCAGACAAAATTTAGGCTTAATACTTCCATATATTTAATTCTGCATTGTAATTGTAAGTAATTGTCAGTCACTATTTTGTTATACTCCTTTGGGAGAAACCCAGAAGCATAAAACGCCCAGATTATAATAAAATCCGGGAATAAAGCGTTTTAATATAGATACTTTTTCACTCACCTTGACATAAAAGGACGTGAATAATTGTAAATGCAAGTGCGATCTTTTTTCTTTGAGCCATTTCCTCACCAGGTCCCAGCTGCTGAACTGACAGCGAACTTACCGCTATCCCGAGTGAGCGGGGAGCAGAACAGCGCGGAAACACCGCTGCTTTACCACGTCCCGCGAGAACACCGCGAGATCTGACTGCACTCAGTAAGATGTGACTACACTCAGTAAGAATTGTGTGTGAGAGAGAGAGAGCTGCCTGGTGGGGTGCACTGTGTGTGTGTGTGTGTGTGTGGAGGAAACAGGTGTTCACAAACATTTTGGTATTTAGAGTATTATTTCTATGTGTTATTACCTAAATTATCTTGAATTGAGCAGTGCTAGCATGTAACATTTATTTTTATATAAGTCAAATGACTTATATAAAAATAAATTATAAGTAGCCTGACAGGAAAGACATAAATAAATAAAGAGAAGTGAAAAATAGATCAACCCACTGATAGTACAGGGCAAGTGTTTCTACCCTACAAGGAAGTAGATTTAAGTCTTATACTGTCTCTATGTCATTGTTTAGATTTTGCTTTACTATTAGGACAGTATTTAACCAAAATATTAATGTGGGCTAAAGATATAATTTAAGTAATTCTGTTAAAGACATGCACATAATTTTTAATATGTTATCATTTTAAAGTGATTTTAAGTGAAGACGTTTGTATTATTGTACTGTAAAACAGGCAGTTATTATAGATCACACCATGACTATTGCGCTTCTCATAATGTGCTGTTGACAGCTCAAGTCTAAAAGCACAATGTTTGCTCACCTGGGCAAAGGTGGCTGTGTGCTCTATTTTAATAAGAATATATATAGCAACCAATCTAAAACTTCATTAGAATTTACAGGGTTTAGTTGATTCAATGTTTCTTTTCTATCTTCAAGAAGTTCAAACAGTAAACAGGATCCGACAAAAGAGGTTAAAAGAGATAAATGACCAGACAAAGTCATGTCTTGTTTTTTCTTTTACGATAAACAGAAAAGCTCTATTGAATTAGGTTCCAAAAACTATTTGAAAGATTATCTAATATTTTATACAGCAAATAGACAAAAAATTATTTGTCTGTGAGTGCTTTGTGTTTTTATTGGGACTAATTGATGTTCTTACCTTGACACTAATGCTGTAAAGACAAGCAGTGAAATAAGGCCACATTTAGGTAATTATAAGGGTCTTCAGTTCTCCATCAAGAAATGGAGCTGGCATGAAATGCTTTGAGGACGCCCTTTTATAAACTTTGCCCTGAAGCATGTGTGTAATTCGATCAATTAGAAAGCATTACATCACAGATGGGTGATGTCATCGACCAGAAGTAACACTATATAAACATGAGCGGAAGCATACCTCAAAGTTATTTTTCATTAGCGCACGTGTGTGTGTGTGTGTGTGTGTGTGTGTGTGTGTGTGTGTGTGTGTGTGTGTGTGTGTGTGTGTGTGAAGAAAAAAAATATGCCAAAAGAAAGCTAAACATGGCAACTGTAGAATATAGGTGGAAATTGAACTAGACTAGAAACCAGAAACTGACTAGTTTCAATGAAGGTGGCTAGATATGGAGTTTCCAAGGGTCAGGACCCTTTGCTGCTAAGGCATAATGCAGGATGATATCTTGAGGCTCCCAGGTGAACCTAGGGGAGGCTTAGCCTTATCTCATTCCCTAACCGCTAGCTCTGCAGGCCTTGAACTGTCTGAGGAAGCTCACACTGCTAATTCTATCCCCCAGGGATAGGCCCAACCATAGAAAGATTTCGAGTTCGAGGACTGGCACTCTCCCCAGGAAGGCCACTAGAAAGAGGCGGGCTCTCTGGGGCACAATATCCATCACTCTTGGTATATAAATTGCTTAGATATGATGGCAGTGTTCAGAGCATAAAAACACCTCTTGTCAGACCTAGGTGGCCAGTATGTACTACTACATACAGATATAAAAGTAGACACCACCAGGGAGGTCTGTGTCTGCACCTGAATTTACAATCAAGCGTGCCAGATCTTTCAGTGGACTTATGGACAACAGCTTGGTCAGAGCAATGCATATCACAGGATCCCTGAATCACAGAGCAGATGTCCTGTCAAGGCAGGAGCTAAGGCCAGGGAAATGGAGACTCCACCCAGAAGTGGTGGAGCTCTTATGGAAACACTTTGGCCCAGCAAAAATAGACCTGTTTGCGTCACAAGAAAGGATGCATTGTCTGCTCTGGCTTTTGTTGTCACCTTTAGACTCACTGGTTCTGGACAGTATTGTAGAGACATGGCCAAGTGTATGTCTGCTTGCATTTCCCCTAATCATGCTGTTCCTGGGAGTTTTGGAGTGAGTTATCCAGGACAGTGTTACACTGTTGCACCTGGTGTCTGTTCTGGATGGCCATCTTATTTAGATAACTTACAGGAGGGACCTCCTCTCACAAGAAGAGGGGGGCCCTAGTGCATCCCCATTTGGAGTTAACTGTGGGCGCGGCCCTGAGGGAGCACAACTCATAGCTGAAAGCCTCCCGACCAAGGTTGTCCTGTTTAGAGTTCCTGCCACAAAGAAACTCCTTGTGCAGAGACAGACAACAGAACCCAATTAACTGTCCAGTTGGTTCAGTGCTAGAGTACTCATTCCTGCAAGAATGTTTCTCTGTAGGGCTAAAACCATCCACCCTGAAGGTATACATGGCAACCATTGCTGCTTTTCACACCCCGCTGGTTGGCAAATCAATGGGCAGGGACCCACTAGTATTAAGGTTTCTTTGTGGCACAAGGGGGCTAAGGCCTGCACAGCACCTGAGGTTCCTGTCATGGGACCTTGCTATGGTGTTGAGAGACTAACTGAACTGAAAACATACACGATTTCTAACAAAATTTGTCTTGGTCATCAAGAATCTCTTGATCTTAAGTAAACAACTGCTTTGTCTCTCCCAGAATGTTTCCTCAGTCTTACTGTGAAAAAAATTTCTCTCCTCCAGACGTATACTCAAACGGGGTTACGTTCTATGCCCTGACGTCCCTCAGACTCATGCATTCATGCTATTCAATTAACAAGAATAGAACTTATAACATTTATTTGTCTTTTTTAAACCAATGTGTTTTCCTTTCCTTGCTTTTTTTACTTTTATGGTCTTTCTCATTCATTTTTTCCTACACCTAGTATATGTGTAATTGAGACAATAATGAAAACAGTCTGGAAAATTATAATTATCTGTGTTTACACAGGTGAGATGCTTTCTCTCTCTCTCTCTCTCTCTCTCTCTCTCTCTCTCTCGCTATCTCTTTTTCTCTTTCTTTCTTTGTCTCTCTCTATTATTGCTCCAAGAATTTTATGTGCTGAATTTTTGATGTGTTAGTGTGTATTAAAATTTAATTAAAATCTAACAATTTTTATTTCGATTGCCTAATGCAGCAAATGTCTTGGTCCTTTTGAAAAATACCTAAATAAAATGTAAGTTTTCGTGATCCCGTTTAATATTTTTAAAAATGTGTGGGGTTTTTTTGTTAAAGGCATCTTTGAGGAAGGCATTTGTAAAAGGCTTTTGCTCCTCATGAAAAACAAATGCCTGGTAAATGTTCACATTTCTTATCTAACTTTTTTTTGATGGTGGAAAGACCCTTCCTCATGTTATAAGTACAGCTAGGAAGGAAATAGGAAGTAAGTCATTCTTTCCATTCTGTACCCAAGGCATGTAGAGTCATTTGTGTGAATGAGAAGAGGCTATTGTGTGTAAAGCACAAGGGTGGTGGCTGTCAATGTCTCTCCCAGGGTGAGGGGGCTCAGGGGCACAAGGGCAAAATCCTTTAAGTTCCAATTTACACAATTCATCTTTACAAGAACAAGACTGGTAATAGGACACTCGCACAACACCCAAATCTTCATGGAACATGATTTTATTGCATCACACATAACTATGAAATTATCTTACTGGCAAAAACTAATTTTACTAAAATACGGGGGACCTTTAGTAAATTTTCTTTCAGGCAAAAAATTTGAGTGTCTTAGATCTTGCTAAATCCAGTGTTCAGGTCTGGAAACACAAATTACGTGGTTGTGCATTTCATTTTGCTAGTTTTTTTTTCTGAAGCAGAGCTATGCATTTCAAAGTCAGCTTAATACCACTACATTTTGACACTCAAAGCTAGCGCAATACAGCTAGATTTTATCAAATAATTTGACTCCTTATATCTCAGTGTGTAATAAAGGTCACTGGACAGTATTTATTTTTTACCACAGTAACCAAAAGTAAGAATTTTAAGGAGATTCTAGAAAATAAATTTTTTTTATTTAAAAATAAAAATTGTAAGGGGGGACCATTAGTAAATTTTTTATTTAGGCAAAAAATTTGACTGTCTCATATTTTGCTAAAATTGTGTTTGTTTGTACCTGGAGACATGTATAATATATAAAGTTTGGATGGATGGGGCTGACGCTGCTCTCCAACAGCAGTTCACACATACAGACTGGAGTGAATTTGCTGCACAGGCCACTACAGATACAGTCACCAATATCAACACTTACACCACAGCTGTCCTCGATCACATCAATAAGTGTGTGGATTTGGTGACTACAAATAAGAACATCAAAGTGTTCCCCAATCAGAAGCCCTGGATGAACCGTGAGGTCCGTCTCCTACTCAAAGCACGCAACACCGCCTTCAGGTCTGGAGACCGGGAGGCCTACAACGTCGCCAGAGCCGATCTGAGGAGGGGAATCTTCAAAGCCAAACACGAATACAAACAGCAGATCGAGGAGCACTTCATCTCTGCTGACCCCCGACGCATGTGGCAGGGAATACAGGCTATTACTGACCGCAAACCACCCAACAGAACACCTCCAACCAGCTCTGCCTCACTCCCCGACGAGCTTAACCACTTCTATGCTCGCTTTGAAAAAGGGAACATAGAGCCTATGCTCAAAACAGAGCTGTCACCAGGTGAGCAGCCACTCTCGCTCTCCATCTCTGAAGTGTGTGCTACCCTGGGAAGGGTGAATGGTTGGAAGGCTGCTGGCCCTGATGGCATCCCTGGACGCGTACTCAGAGCATGCGCGCAGCAGTTGGCTGAGGTCTTCACGAACATCTTCAACCTGTCCTTGGCCCAGGAAATCGTCCCCACCTGCTTCAAGTCTGCTACAATTGTACCAGTACCGAAGCACTCTGCTGCAAAAGAACTGGGTGACTTTCGTCCAGTCGTACTCACCCCAGTTATCGCAAAGTGCTTTGAAAGACTGGTCCTCAGCCACCTTAAAGCCTGTCTGCCACCCAACCTGGACCCTCACCAATTTGCCTATCGTCCAAATAGGTCAACTGAAGATGCCATTTCCACAATACTACATTCTACCCTGACTCATTTGGACAACCCAGACACTCATGCCAGGATGCTGTTTGTCGATTTTAGTTCAGCTTTTAATACTGTTAGCCCTTCTAAGCTAACCTTGAAGCTGAAACAGCTCGGCATCAGCACACACCTTTGCAATTGGACCCTGGACTTCCTTACGAACAGATCACAGTCTGTTCGACTGAATAACATCACCTCCTCCAATCTCACCATCAGCACCGGGGTTCCCCAGGGTTGTGTTTTGTCCCCTCTCCTATACTCCCTTTTCACCTATGATTGATGCGTGTCTATGCGTCAAACAGCATTGTCAAGTTCGCAGATGACACCACGGTGGTAGGCCTGATCAGAGGTAACGATGAGACGGCCTACGGGGAGGAGATCCAGCACCTGGCAGCATGGTGTGAGGACAATAACAATAAAGACAAAGGAGGTCATTGTGGATTTCAGACGAGCTAGCAATCACACTCATCCTCCAATTCACATCAACGGAGCGGCTGTTGAGCGTGTACCTAGCTTCAAGTTCCTAGGAATCCACATCTCTGAGGATCTCACCTGGTCTCTGAACTCTTCTTTCCTGGTAAAAAAGGCACAACAGCGCCTATATTTTCTGAGGAGACTTAAAAAGTCCCATCTCAGCAACAGGATACTGGAGAACTTTTACTGCAGTACCATCGAGAGCATCCTCACAAACTGCATCTCAGTATGGTACAGCAGCTGCACTGCTTCAGACCGCACAGCCCTTCAGAGGGTGGTGAAAACCGCCCAACGAATCATCGGCACTCAGCTACCCACCCTGGACAATATACACAAAAAACGCTGTCTGCAAAGGGCGAGAGGCATAATCAAAGATCCCTCTCACCCCAACCACGGACTGTTCACTCTCCTCCCATCAGGCAGACGCTACCGATGCCTCAGAGCCCGCACAAACAGACTGAAAAACAGCTTCTTTCCTGTGGCTGTTTCTGCACTGAACAGCTGATATACATTACTAATTACTACTGCACTGCCACTTCTGTACTTTGCACTACCTTATCATTATGCATCTTGCACGATCTATACAATCTATACAATCTATACTATATCTATCTATATCAATCCATACAGTACTTTGCACTACCTATCATTATGCATCTTTGTACAATCTAAAACTAGCTATTGTTACACCTCCATACTCTATCCATATACTTCTGTACATTATTTACCCCCACCTCTGTAATTATCATCCCCATACCCTATTTATTACACTGATATTTATTGTAAATAAGCCACTTATGCACTTCTGGTTAGATGCTAACTGCATTTCATTGGCTCTGTACATGTACCTTGCACAATGACAATAAAGTTGAATCTAATCTAATCTAATATGGATGTGTACTTCGTTTTGCTGGTTTTCACTCCGAAGGGGAGATATTACACTTAAAGCTAGCGCAATACTGTTAGATTTTACTCAACAATTTTTACTCCGGATATCTCAGGGTGTGAGTATGATATTTTAATAAAAGTCACTGTTTTGTATTTATCTTTACCAAAACAAGTAACGAAAAGTAAGAATTTTAAGGAGATTCTAAAAAATAAATTTTTTTAAATCTTAAAATAAAAATTGTAAGAGGGGACCATTAGTAAACTTCTTTTAGGCAAAAAATTTGACTGTTTTAGATTTTGCTAAGATTGTGTTTGTTCATACCTGGGGACATGTACAATATGGATGTGCACTTTGTTTTGCTAGTTTTCACTCCGGAGATAATAGCATAGATAATACACTTAAAGGCAGTGCGATACTTCTAGATTTTACTAAACAATTTAACTCCTTATATCTCAGGGTGTGAGTATAATATTTCAATAAAATTCACTGTTCTGCATTTATCTTTACCCCAGTAACCAAAAGTAAGAATTTTAAGGAGATTATATAAATCTCTGAAGCGGACATATGACAACATTATCATGATATGAAAATATATTGATATTTCAATAGAAGTCACTGTTCTATATTTATCTTTAACAAAGTAACCAAAAAGTAAGAAATTTAGGGAGATTCTAGAAAATACAAGTTTTTATCTAAAAATAAAAATTGCTATAACTATTTTCAAAAACACTCTGCTCTGCTCTAACTTTATTCAGATGCAATCTGCTCTGCTATAACTCTATTCAGATACACTCTGTTCTGCTATAACTGTTTTAGATGCACTCTGTTTTGTTATAACTGTTTTTAGATACACTCTGCTCTGCTATAACTGCATTCAGATACACTCTGCTCTTCCATAACTCTTTTCAGATACACTTTGCTCTGCTCTAACTGTTTTCAGATACACTCTGCTCTGCTATAACTGCATTCAGATACACTCTGCTCTTCCATAACTCTTTTCAGATACACTTTGCTCTGCTCTAACTGTTTTCAGATACACTCTGCTCTGCTATAACTGCGTTCAGAAACACTCTGCTCTTCCATAACTCTTTTCAGATACACTTTGCTCTGCTCTAACTGTTTTCAGATACACTCTGCTCTGCTATAACTGTTTTCAGATACACTCTGCTCTGCTTTAACTCTATTGAGATATATTCTGCTCTGCTTTAACTCTATTGAGATACATTCTGCTTTGCTAAAACCCTATTCAGATACACTCTGCTCTGCTATAACTCTATTCAGATACACTCTGCTCTGCTATAACTCTATTGAGATACACTCTGCCCTGCTATATCTGTTTTCAGATACACTCTGCTCTGCTGTAACTGTTTTCAGATACACTCTGCTTTGCTATCACTGCTTTCAGGTACACTCTGCTCTGCTTTAACTGCTTTCAGGTACACTCTGCTCTGCTTTAACTGCTTCCAGGTACACTCTGCTCTGCTATAACTCTATTTAAATACACTCTGTTCTGTTATAACTGTTTTCAGTTACACTCTGGTCTGCTGCAACTCTATTTAGATACACTCTGCTCTGCTATAACTGTTTTCAGATACACTTTGCTCTGCTATAACTGTTTTCAGATACACTCTGCTCTGCTATAATTTTTTCAGATACACTGCTCCTATAACTGTTTTGGTTTTTATTTTGGAAGGACACAACAGCTAAATTAATCAGTAATAAATAATAAGGGTAAAGGCATTTAAAGAGTTAAAAACAATTCCGAGAGTGCTTAATATTTATTTATTTTTGCAATATTTGTCGGGTAACTTTATTAATTTAAAATATTTTCCCCTGTCCTATTCACAGAGCAGTAATAAAGAATATATTTATAATATAGAATATATTTAATAGGATAATATAGTTATTCAGGTTTATTTGGAAACATCTAACTTTATATTCAAGAAATAAAACACTGTACTTTGCAGCTTAGTAATTTTCTTTTTAATTGGATTTTTTTTTAGCAAATAATTCGAGAAATTGGCCCTCATTCTGTTTGCAATGCTGCTGAGCGGTTTGCTGGTATAGTTTCGTGTAGTTTTTCGCTAAGCTTCGCTTTTTGTTTAAAATCCTTATATTGTCTTTACTCTCTGTCAATTATATTAACAAAATATGACTTAAATACCACTATTTTTCTAATATCAATTTTTTTTTGACGTTCGCTGTTAATTTTAATCAGTGTGTGCGTGTTAGCATTGTTCGCCCGTTTGTTAGTTTGTTTCCAGTCGCATTTCTGTTCTACTGTTTTCTTTCCCGAGTGCATCAACAACTTCGGAATCACTTATTATTTTACGGTGAGTAATGGCTTCCGCTCCTGCTGTCGTTGTCTGCACCACCTGCCATATGTACAGTTTATCTCTCTCTGTCGGCGGTGAGGGCTTTACATGCGATAAATATAGAGAAATAGTCAGGCTGACAAAGAAGGTTTTAGAACTAGAGACACGTATCCAAACTTTCATTGAGGATACTAAGAACGTGAGGGCTGTAGATTCGGTTTCGGATGCGACTAGCTCAGGGAATCCCGTACATGATCCGGTTCCGGTTTTTAGAGCCTGTGCAGCAGGGCAGATGGGTGACTGTGAGGCGGCATAGTCGCGGGTCAAAACACCGCTCTTTAGTTCCAACAAAAACATTAAACAGGTTCTCCCCTCCCCACTCAGTGACGCACCCACTGAGAAACTTGCTGAAAGAGTTCTAGTTATCGGTGATTCTGTTGTGTACGGAACGTGAAAATGGAGACTCCAGCTACCATAGTCCAATGTTTACTGGGAGCCAGAGCAAAGTGCTGGCTAATGCTGAGCTTAAATTCACTGAGATTGTTATTCATGCCGGCGTTAATGATGTTCGACTTCGCCAGTCGGAGATCAATAAAAATAATTTTAAAGAGATGTGTGAATTCGCAGGTACGATGTCAGACACAGTAATCTAATCTGGTCCCCTCCATGCTTACCATGGTGACGATGATGACATAGCAGACAGACTGTCATCACTCAATAGCTGGATGTCTAAATGGTGCCTGCGAAATAACATAGTTTTTTATAGACAATTGGAGGAGTTTTTTGGGGCAGACCTGACCTGATTAAAAGAGATGTTATTCATCCCTCCTGGGGTGGTGCCGCTCTTCTTTCCAGAAATTTGGCAAAATAGTCTTAGAGTTGGCACTTGACTAACTGGAGCCCAGGTCAGAAAGCAGATAGTCTGGCTAAACCATCCGTCTGCTTGCCGTCTCACCTCACACCCATGACAGAATTCAGTTAATGTACAGCACATAGAGACTCTCAGAAGATATCACACACTGTATAACACACTGTTCCCCGAACTAGAAAATACAATAAGCGCCCAAAACAGCTTAATCAAAACAATTTTATTCGATGTTCAACAAATAAAAAAAAATTATGCAATACAGAGAAACAAATGATAAAGTTTGGTTTACTAAATTTCAGGTCCCTTTCTGCAAAGCGCTTTTTATAAACAATATAATAACTAGTTATCCAGATGTGCTCTGTTTGACAGAAACCTGGCTAAAACCAGATGACTGTATCAAAGAATTTTGTGATTTTCTAACAGAGTTAGTGCTGGCTACAGATAAAGTCTTAATTGTTGGTGATTTTAATATCCATATCGAAAATCAGCATTTTTCGAAACAACATGTTTCAGGTCCTACTCATAATAAAAATCATACTCTAGATTGATTTTTTTTTAACATGGAATTTATGCTAATGACATTGAAATTCTGCAACAAAGCGATGATATTTCAGATAATTTTCTAATCCTGTGCAAACTTAATATAGCTAAAACAGTAAATTCTAAAACCTGTTACCACAAAAGATTGTTTTGTAAGTAATCTTCCTGATTTATCCAAATTCTCCAGCATATCCAATAGCTCAGAAAAACTCGATGATGCAATTGAAAATATGAAGACTGTCTTTTCTAGTACTTTAAATACAGTTGCTCCATTACGATTAAAAGAGATAAAGGAAGATATTTTGGCACCGTGGTATAATGAGCAAACTCGACTTAAAGAGAGCAGCAGCTGTAGAAAAACTAAACTAAAGGTATTTTATATTGCATGGTGGGATAGTAACCTGTCCTACAGAAATGCATTAAAAACTGCTAGATCTGAGTACTTTTCATTTCTTCTAGAAGAGAACAAACATAACCCTAGGTATTTATTCAATACAGTGGCTAAATTAACTAATAACAAAGCATCAACAGGTGTTGACATTTCCCATCAGCACAGCAATGATAAATTTATGAATTACTTTAATTCTAAGATCGATACTATTAGAGATAAAATTGTGAACATGAAGCAGACAGCCACAGTATCGCATCAGATATCGCTATAGATCCCCCGAGGAACAATTTCACTCATTCGTTGCTATAGGAGAGGAAGAACTTTATAAACTTATTAAATCATCTAAACCATGAACATGTATGTTAGATCCGATTCCGTATAAACTCCTAGAAGAGAAAATTTCTGAAGTCATAGGTCCGCTTCTGAATATAATTAATTTATCGTTGTCATTAGGATACGTTCCCAAAACATTTAAACTAGCTGTTATTAAGCCGCTCTCTAAAAAAACACAACTTGATCTCAAAGATCTAGTTAATTACAGACCGATCTCAAACCTCCCATTTCTGTCTAAGATACTTGAAAAGGTTGTTTTTTCAAAACTAAATTGTTTTTTAGAGAAAAATAAAGATTTCCAGTCAGGATTTAGATCATGTCACAGTACTGAGACTGCTCTAATTAAAGTTACAAATTACCTGCTTCTATCTCCCTATTTGTGCTATTGGATATCAGTGCTGCATTTGACACTGTCGTCCACAACATTCTTTTAAATAGATTAGAAAGCCTTGTTGGCATCAGTGGAAGTGCGTTAGCATGGTTTAAATCCTACTTATCTGACCGCCAACAATTTGTAGAAGTAATTGAAGAGGTATCATATCGCTCGCAAGTAATGTATGGAGTGCCCCAAGGCTCAGTTCTAGGACCGTTACTTTTTACACTTTACACGTTACCCTTGGGAGATATTATTAGGAAACATGATGTTAGCTTTCACTGCTATGCTGATGACACTCAGCTTTATATTTCTTCGCAACCCAGCGAAACTTACCAATTTGAAAAACTAACTGAATGTATAGCTGATATAAAAAACTGGATGACAAATAATTTCTTATTGCTGAATCCTGAACACTGAAAACAGAGGTGTTAATTATCTGCAATAAAGCCTCTGCCTCTGATAATCTAAATCACTGCCTAACACTTAATGGCTGCTCTGTCAACCCTTCATCATTAGTTAGAAACTTAGGTGGGCTTTTTGACAGTAATCTTTTTTTGAGAGCCACATACCCATCTTAAAAATATATCTAAACTACAACCTATGCTCTCGAGGTCAAATGCAGAAATTTTAGTTCATGCGTTCATGACCTCAAGCTTAGACTATTGTAACGCTTTACTGGGTGGTTGTTCTGCACAACTAATAAACAAACTCCAGCTGGTCCAAAACGCAGCAGCTAGAGTTCTTACTAGAACCTAAAAATTTGATCATATTAGCCCGGTTCTGTCCACACTGCACTGGCTTCCTTTTAAATATCGAATAGATTTTAAAATCTTGTTAGTTAATCTTGTAAAGCCCTAAATCGTTTAGCACCTCCTATCCTATTATAGTCTTCCACGTCCGCTGCACTCTCAGGACTCAGGACTTTGATTATACCTAGAATAACAAAATCAACTGCAGGTGGCAGATCCTTCTCTTATCTAGCGCCTAAACTTTGGAATAACTTACCTTGCACTGTTTGGGAGGCAGACACACTCTGCCAGTTTAAAACTAGATTAAAAACACATCTCTTTAACCTGGACTACACATAATACACACATTTTTATTATTCAAATCTGTTGAAGGTCTATCAGTCTGCAATATTCAGGTAAACCGGAACCGGGAAACACCACCAATAACACATAATATATTTGTTTATCACCAGTCGGATTGCATCTTCGCTAACATATGTCTGTTATTTGTTATTCCAAGCTCACTGTCGCCACCATCACTTGGAGACAATAAGGCAGTTTCTCTTGTCTTCAAAGCGTCCACCCGGACAAGACAACAGAAACTTTACTGCAGCATGGGTAACCTACTGGTTTATCTGGTCAGAGAAGAACTGACCCACCGACTGAGCCTGGTTCTCCCAAGGTTTTTTTCTCTATTTTGTCACCGATGGCGTTTTGGTTCCTTGCCGCCGCCGCCGCCTCACGCTTGCTTAGTTGGGGACTCTAAATTTCTGGATATCAAACAAATTGACTGATCTATTGAATGTTTAATGTTTTGTAAAGCTCCTTTGAAACAATCCTGAATGTTAAAAGCGCTTGACTTCACTTAACTTTTCAGATACACTCTGCTCTGCTATAACTGTTTTCAGATACTCTGCTCTGCTATAACCATTTTCAGATACACTCTGCTCTGCTATAACTCTATTTAGGTACACTCTGCTTTGCTATAACTGTTTTCAAATACAATCTGCTCTGCTATAAATCTATTCAGATACACTCTGCTCTGCTTTAAATGATTAATTTAATGATTAAATTAATTGCGAGCTCATTGCAAGTATACGCAAACTTTACTGATGCTAATTATAAGAAAATATACGTGGAATGTTTAAGGGGAAACGATAAAAATGTGAAGTTTTTTTTTATTTCTATAAAGAAGAGTGGAAAGGAGGAGAAACAAGGGCCGCATTTTGCAACTTAGGGAATAGAGTATAGAGCCAAAACTAAACAAGTATTACTCATACCTGGAGTTTCAGGAGTTTCTTATAGCTAGTAAATCGGAGATATTAAATTATGTGGAAAAGAAAGTAACTGATCAAGCAGTAAGACTAAATTTAGCTCTAAATGTGCTGCAATGGCCAATAGTAAATTTAATAGAAAAAAAAAAGAATAATACTCAAGTACAGAATAAAAATATTGTATATTCAAAAGGAGCTTAATTCACAGGAACAAATTGGACAGGTACAAGCCTGAAATAGACGATAATCATACTCTGCTATGTGGAACGGTGTGCAACTACCTAAGGCCCAGAATAACTTATGTTCAGAATTACAAGTAGAGGAAAAATCAAATTACCGGTAACTTAAAATACTCAATTACAATAGGAAATTACAATTTGAGCAACATCCGTAGTGTTACCTGGACGATCACTTGTGGAACACAGCACCAGTTCCCTAAATGCCCAAGAAATCTATTAAAAGATTGGGTATGGCAACCATTTACTAATCTTGCCAGGCAGACTCAAGATAATTGTATGAAGAGGAATTATAGTGCAAAGTCTGACACAGCTGTAGTGTTTCTCATAATCAATTAATAAAAAGGGGTGTGGGAGCACATATCCTACAAGGCTTAGAGGAAACTTAGGACATGGTAGGGATAGAGAATCAGAAACAACAAATAGCCCTACAAAGAAAACTTGGATACTATAGGGAACCAATGACTGCCCAACCTAACTGGGGATGGGTTAGAACAGTTTTGATATCGAAATGATAAAAAGAATGTACATTGGACAATGAATGTGGTAAAAACATTTAGAGGAGTTGGAAGAGCATTTAAAGAAGCAGGAGACCAGTTAGTTTAGTTTGCAACTGACACCTGGGAAACTGTAGGAGGATGGATAGGAAAAAATTGGCAACGGCTAACTAATTGGTGGTGGATTATTGTATCCATGATTGCAACTATCATAGGGTTGATCATCTTGGTGAAAATAATACAGTATTGTTCAGCATGTAGAAAGTGCATGCAAGCGTGTTGTTACAGGAAGTCGAGCCGTATTTGCAATTACTGTAATTAGGATATTTATATTTATTTATAGGAATATTATATTTACAGCATTTGCAATTGTTTTAACTGAATGGTCAGATGACCTAAAACCAATGATGTTAGGTATTTTAATGTTGTTTACCTCGATAAGATATAATTTACGTGAAGCATGTAATAATGTGGAGGGTTTATCCTCTGTTTCAGGCAACTGAGGGAAATCTTTTCACTGACCAGGAATTGGATGTGTTGGCAGAATGTGTAAATAAGTTAGAAGAAAAACATTGTGTGTGGAAAAAGAACAGGACCAACGAAAACAAAAATGTACATGAGATTGGAAAAATGTATAAAATGTGGACCATGTTTTTGCAATTTACCAAGCCAGATAATGATTGAAGATCAAGCTGACTACAAGACTGTAGTCAGCTTGATCTTCAATCTCCACTACCAGGCGAAATTGAAATTTGCTTTGTAAATGTGGGTGCTAGAAGCATCATGTGTAAAGCAGATGACATGGCCATGACGATGACACAGTACCAAATTCGTTTGCGTCAAAAATTCAGCGCTACGCCTATATATTTATGTTTTTGCAATGTTATATTAATATTAAGATAAATATTAAATTCTAAACTGCTCCAGATGATGTATTCGGCACAGTTGTCACTCTCCTACCAACTTACGTTTCACACTCCAATCCAGTAGGTGGAGAAAATGCACCTTTTAGTTTCCATTTAGAAGAAGAAGAAGAGGAGGAGGAGGAGGAGGAGGAGGAGAAGGAGAACGAGAACGCCAGCTTCCGCTTAGCTGTAGAATTAAAAAAATTGTATTGATAATTGTAAAGCACATTTTCAGGTGAGAATGGCCAAAAAATGGGTGATTTGTGACATTGTCAGTCGAAGAGTGTTTAGTGGTGTAGGTGCATTACATTTATGTAATCGCTGGGTTTAATTCAGTTCGTCATCTTAAATATAGCGTAGTAAGTGAAAATCGCTGACGAGCCGTTTTTTCAAATTATCCGCTCACTTATATGATCAAGCAACTTACACTGTTAGTAGTGCATTAGAATATCAAGTAGTCATTTGGTAACTTGTCTGGGGGCAGGTAAACATAATGTACGTAGGACGGCGTACTACAGCGTTTGTAGGGTTGGGTTGTTTTTCTATTTTTATAGCAGTTATATTTAGTGGGTTATACAAAATAGTTTTAAAGCTTGTGCAACATGTGTTGTATTAAACAATAACACTACATTCATATTAAATTACATTATTGAATTAGTCTGGAATTTGTTTTATAAAAAATAAAGCACATAAATACTTAAAAGAGTGGCAATGTTTCATTTAAATTACAGTTTGGAAAAATTATCATTATTGGTCTTATGATTGTTGTTTTTCGATTTTCTGTTGAGAAAAATCATTGATTTTCTGTTGATTATGATAAAAATGTCAGATCAAGTCTAATTTCAGTGTGTCTGTGTGTTTAGACATGTCCACGCTGTTTCCATGTTTATTCCCCAGGATGACAGAGTCGCTGTGGTTTAATCTGGACCGGCCGTGTGTGGATGAAACAGAACTTCAGCAGCAGGAGCAGCAGCACCAGACCTGGGTAAGTGTACACTGTGTGTACGGGCAGTTTGATGCAGTTCGATGCACTCTGTGTGTCGGGGCGGTTCGATGCACTCTGTGTGTCGGGGCGGTTCGATGCACTCTGTGTGTCGGGGCGGTTCGATGCACTCTGTGTGTCGGGGCGGTTCGATGCACTCTGTGTGTCGGGGCGGTTCGATGCACTCTGTGTGTCGGGGCGGTTCGATGCACTGTAATGGTGATATGATTTTTAAACACATTTCCGATTTTTCGATAGACACCACAGCATTCCTCACTAAATGGCGTTCACTGCACAAAACAGCTGTATCTCAGATCTTCCACGGTTTCGGGTCGTGAATGAAGGAAAAAATGATGCAAAAAAGATTTGCATGCACAGGGTAGGCTAATATTTGTGTAAATGACATTGCAAGCGTAAAATTAATTCGCACGCGCAAAATGTTTGTTAAAGGTCAATAGTTTCGTAAATGTAAATCATGTGCTGCAACTTCATATTAATTTGAAATAAATATGATCTGTATTCTTCTGACCTACATTTTTCCACGCTTACACTTTTAGCACTTTTTTTTGCTCTAAAATGCCAAAAAAAGTCTGTAAATGGCAATTTGTAAGAAAAAAGAGTGGTGTTGAAAAAATGCAAACAGATTCACTCTGAAGAATATGGCTCTGTGTAAAGCTGGTGCAAAGGTGTAAATGACATGTTGCATACGCAGGGCATAACAATTTCTGAAATAACCTGATCTGTGCGGTGTCCTTCTTTTACTTGCGCTTGCAGTTTTGGCAAGATTCTCCTACTTACTGGAGTTTGCAAGCGTAAGTGGAAAGGCACGAACTTTTTCTTCTAAGAAAACACTGTATTAGTCAGTCAAATATTAAGTTTAACTTCCCATGAGTTCTCCATTAAATTGTTGTAATCCAACCCCAGGAAAATTAACAATCAGCTTTTGATTTGTGCTACTTCTTGAATATTATTTTCTGATTGCAGGTGTTTTGTTGCTATAAAAAATTGTGTTAATTGATTTGTGTAGGCTCATTAAATTTCATAGGTAAATGGGAAACATTCGTGAATGCATTAGGTGACATACTGGCCTTTTTTTTGTGCGAGGCACCACATAGGCAAACGTGCCCAAAAATGTGTTGCAGTAATTGAATAAAATTTCATGGTTGTGCAGAATGCACAGGGAATTTGGTTGAATTTGCATCTAATTCCTAATGATGAATTATTTTGTGCATGCAAATTTATTTTATAATTTATTTTTTCATATCATATTGAGTAGCAAAAACGAAATTAATATGACTTTTTATTCAAGGCTTCATGCCTTTGGCGCTACGATCTTGTGTCTGTTTTTGCCGCTCACGGTCATGTACGCATGACCCAAAACCGTGGGAGATCTGAAATCCAGCTGTTTTGTGAAACAGGTCGGTCTGCTTGCAGCACACCCTGAGCAGACTTAGTGGTCATGTTGAATAGAGCTCAGTAACTCTACTGAGCTCTATTCAACATGACCACTAAGTAAGCTCTGCTCACACAGGGTGTGCGGCGGGGTTACACTACACAAAAAAAGTCCTAAAAATAGTTTTATCGTGATATTTATTGATATTGAAATATTGTCTAGCCCCATGATGATTTATCGATAATTAATTATTCATGCATTTCCCTAGTGTGATGTGTGTATCTAAAGATAGTTGGGATGAGTTTTCAACTAGTGTGTTTGTTTGTGTATGTTCATTTACTTCATTTTCATTTACTTTACTGTGGTGTGTGTATGCTTAGGCTAGAGTGCATACTTTGTGTTTATTGTTGTGGGGGGTATCTGTGTGAAAGCTCTGTTTTCAGTTACAGAACATTGCAGAGAAGGACAGTAACCTGATGCCTATTGGTCGGCCGGTGTTTGAGGTAAATCCACACCGCAGTAAATTTCAGTGTTCAGTTATGCTTCTATTTAATTCTATTGTTTAGCGCTTTTAATAGTATATTGAGTTAGTTGGTCAGAAGAAGGAGTTGTTACAAAGAAACAGTATACATTGTTACGAAGAAACAATTAATAAACCTTATAAGAATATTTTAAGTATTTACTTTTGCTGGTTCGTTGCTGACTTCTCAGTGCTTGTCTGTTTTATATTTTTAGTGAAAATAGTGAAAAAATAAGCTCTGAGTTTTCTTGTTGTGATTAATTATATTACACTTTATACAAATTCGGCCACCACTGTTAATTTATAATCATCAGACTACTTTGAATATCAGGAATTCTTCTGTGAAATGTATTATGTGATTCTAGTCTAAGACACCGCCACCATTGCATTTTGTGGAAGTTTAATTCAAGATAAGCGTCAATTGGATAGTGTATTTAATATTTTTTATAGACTTGGTTCAAGAATTACCACATGGATTTAGTGTGAGAAGCAAGGTTATTCTATTATCAAATCAAGATCTTAATGTTTTAATATGTCTATCTGAAAAGAACTGAATCCTATATAATAATAATTTTAAGCCCTCTCAAGAGTTCTAGGACCAAAGATGTTTTTGATTGTTATTTTGTATTTGTTAGAAGGTATGCAAATGTTCTTAGTACACCTATATCTTATTTGGTTAATTTGTCAATGAAACAAGTAAACAACTCTGTTTCTCATGCATGTCCTGATGTCATTTTATATTTCTACTCTATTTGTTCTGAGATCTTGGACGCTATTGCCCCTTCTAAACACACATCTTCGAAAATAAAAGTACAACCCGAATTCCGTATAAGTTGAGTCGTTTTTAAAATTTGAATAAAATGAAAACTTTTACAGATCACATGAGTCAATGTGTACTTAAAATAGAACATGGATAACACAACAAATGTTTAAACAGAGAAATTGTATACCATTAGAGCTCTCATTACCATGAGACCTTTTTTCACTTTCACTAATAAAAGGAGTTGACATACTTGCAGCACAGTGGTGTTTGAACAGTTTGATTGAAGTAGTGCACAAGTTGCCCGTTGGACCTTATTCCAACCAAGCCGAGAGGTTTTTGCCACTGTAGGGACATATCCTTAGCTAGTAGGGACATATCCCTGCTGTTTATAAACGTGCTGTGGTTACCCCTCATCTTAAAAAAAACTTATTTTTTCCCTCAGCCTTATTTAATTTTAGATTAGGTTCTCACCTGCCCCTTTCTTTTAGAAAAAGTTTTTTTATACAATTACAGTCCTTTTTAGAGAATAATTAAATTTTTTTGGAAAGTTACAGTCTGGATCACAACATAGCACAAAATCTACGCTATTAAAGGTGCACAAGGATAATGCTCATTATGTTAATGCTAAGTGCCCTGTTGTTCAGGTGCTACTTGATCTCACCTTCGATGCAGTGGACCTCCTGTTTCGCCTGAATCGTTATGTTGGCATTGCACAATTTGCACTTTAGTGGCTCTCATCATATATGACTAATAGAACCTTTTCAATTGTAATCGGGATTCACTTTACATGTTGCCTCTTGGGTCAGTTATAGCTTTTCACTGCTATGCAGACGATCTGCAAATTTAGCTACCTATGAGGCCAAAAGATACTGATGCAGTTGGGACGTTAACTGATTGCATTAATGATATAATATTCAGTTAGAGCAAAATTGTCTTCACTTGAATTAAGAAGAAAAGACTGATTATGCTTTATGTAGAGGGTCTGTAACTCTGACTGACTTCAAAACTTAATCCAACTGTCAAAATTTTGGGTGTGACTTTTAATACTAGACTAAAATTTGATGAAGAAATTGCAGTGTGGTTGAAGCCAGCTTTTTTTAGCTACGTCTCTCGGCCAAGATCAAACTATTTTTAAATCACCCTGACCTTGAGAAAGCTTAGCCTATTGCAAAGCTCTCAATGGCCTTATGTAACTAAGATGCTAGCTTTTCGTCAACAAAACAGTTTGAGGTCAACAAATCAACTTTTGCTGCAAGTCCTAAGGTCAAGGTATAAAGAGTGGGGTGAACAGGCTTTTTCTTTGGCTGGCCCTAAGCTCCAGAACAATCTTCCCTCGAATATACGCAACAGTACTGACCTGGGCCTCTTTTAAAACTAGGCTTAACCATATTTATTTGGACTGAGTTTTTTGTATATTTTATGTGGATTTTTTTATTGCTCTATCTTGTTTTTATTGTTTATTAAGCACTTTGGTTCACCCTGGGTATTGTAAAGGACTGTATAAAAATTTTATAGAAAATTTGTTTAAACAAAACATGCCATAACATCTCAGCACTTTACTACCTTCTTTTAATTTCAGACTTTTGATGAAGAGGAAGAGGAGGATGATGAGGATGAGGAGGACAGTGAGGAGGATTCTGAGGAGGATGAGGACATGCAGGACATGGATGACATGAACATTTATAATGAGTTTCCTGATGATGGTGAAATAAATGAGGTTAGATTTCTGTTTTAATTGTGTGCTTTGCTACTTTTGATGTACAATGTACAAATAAGTGAATATTTTTGTGAGTATTTTCACATAAAGGTGAGCAATGATGCTGTGAGCCACCATGCTCAGCAGCACAATTAATAGGTTTGTTTTTGTCTTTGACTGTGTGTGTGTTTGTGTTTGTGTTTGTTCAGGTGGATATGGAGGGCGCAGATCAGGATCAAGACCAGTGGATAATCTGAACCTTATATTGTGTCTCAGCACAGCAGTAAAAAACTTCCCTGGCTGTATTTATTTAGTCTGTTTCCCTTTGACCTACTCAAAGACCAGCTGCCTGGCATGTGACGGTGAACACAATGTGCTTATAAAGGTGTGTGTGTGTGTGTGAGGCAGAAAATACATTGAGTTTCTGTGTAGTGTTTGAGTGTAATTTGTGTAGGTTTTGCATTTACATAATTAGTGCTTGTAAATAAAAATGCTGTCATGAAATGTGAATGCCCAAATAAATGCTTGTTTTTGTACTTAAATCAATTGCGTATGTTTTAGTTTTTAGTCTTTTAGTTATGAGTGTGGTGTAAAAATATTAAAAATATTATTATTATTAATTGAATGCTACAACAGTGCCTTGAAAAGTATTCGTACCACTTTTTCACATTTTGTTACCTTGCAATGTAAATGTATTTTATTGAGATTTTATGTAATAGACTAACACAGATTAGCCTATTACATTGTGAAATAAAACGAAAATGATACAGGGTTTTCAAAATTTTAAGCAAATAAAAATCCACAGGTGGGCTCTATTAACTAATTAGGTGAGTTTTTAAGGCAAATAATTGCATTGGATTTTATTTAGGGGTATCAGAGTACAGGGGGCTAAATACAAATGTACGCCACATTTTTCAGATTTTTATTTGCTTAAAATTTTGAAAAGCCATTTCATTTTTGTTCCACTTCACAATTCTGTGCTACTTTGCGTTGGTGTATCACATAAAATTTCAATAAAAACACTTAAGTTTGTGGTTGTAAGGTGACAAAATGTGAAAAAGTTCAAGTGGTATGAATACTTTTTCAAGGCACTGTAATTAATTTTAGCTGTCATTAAAAAATTTTACTTAAAACTTTTTCATTTTGATGTTTGATGTGATCTTTTTCTTCTTTGCAAAATTTTGTTCTCTGTAGCTGCAAACTGTCTTATATATAAGATATGTGAACTGTCACATATCTTTTATTTAATGCCACGGTACACAAGTTCAGCCATGCCATCACGAATTCCATGGATGTACTCAAGTGCGGCACGGTGCACACGATGTTCATACAGACCAGAGCAACGCACATGGCGCAGGAAGCTGGGAGCGCCGGGAAACACCACATTATCAGCCAACACCACGGAGCCTTCTCCCAGCAGCCCACAGTCCTCCAGAACCTGTAGATCTGGCAGGTAACACCGTTTCCAGTGGTCCATAAACACAAAGTCCAGACGCTCGATACCAAACTCCTCATGCAAGCGGGGAATCACCTCATCAGAAGGCCGCACAATCAGCTCGACCTGCACCAGGACAATAGTGAGGTCAAGCCCCAATTATTTAATCATTTAATTAATTATTACAGCTCAACTCCACACCGTTGTGTTTCAACTCTACAGGGTGGTGTATAAACTCCCCCTCAACTCTACAGTGTGGTTTTTAAACCCCTGCCTAACTCTACAGCCTGATGTTTAAACTCCTTCTCAACTCTACAGCGTGGTGTTTAAACCCCTTCTTAACTCTACAGCGTGATGTTTAAACTACTCCTCAACTTTAGAACATGCTATTTAAATGCCTACTTAACTCTGAGGTATGGTGTTTAAACTGCTCAACTTTACAGCATGCTTTTTAACTTCTCCTCAACACTTCAGCATGGTCTTTTAAACACCGACTCAACTCTACTCCACTGCAGACATTGCATTTCACAGGAATATTATTACTGCTAAATATTTTGAATCTCACACCATATCATCATCAATCCCGGCCAGTCGTATTATCTTCTCAGCCACATGTGCATTTCTTTCATCCATTTCCACTGAGAATAGTCGGGCACCGAGGGGCAAGGAACGAGCAATTCTGACCGTAGTGTAGCCACAGTGAGTCCCCAGTTCCAACACCATCAGAGGACAGAGCTCCTTCAGCAGACGGTCCAGAATTAAACCTAAAACATGATAAAAAGTTAAGCATTATTTTACACAGTGTAAGTGTGGGGAAGCGGGTTGGATGGTTTGTGGTATGATAGATATCTATACCTTTTTTAGGTCCTATATGGCTGATGAATTCAACTTTGTTGCACCAGAGGTCAAAAGTGTCAAGGATGCTATCGGGATCTCCTGGTGTGGCATGCGTGAGGACATATTCATACACTCTCTCCTCTCTGTTGATACCAGTCATAAAGTCTTGAACCCAGCGGAGTAACACAGCCCGGTAGAACAGCACAAAGTAGAACCGGTACCGGATGATCAGTGTGAGCAACAATGGCACGAAGGCCAGGGCGATGGCTGCAGACACCATTTTCCACAATGTAACGCTGTGGAACATGTTCAGTAACATACAAAAACATGGTCAGCATTCTTCTTTAGATATATCAAAATAATAAGTACATAAATACGTAGGTTCTAGATCAAGTACCTTGTACTAAGTTTGATCAAAAATAAGTGAATATAAATCGCTATTATGGCCTATTACAAAATCCCTGTTCAGATCCTCTCCAAGCTCAGTCCTCTTCTAAGACGCTTGTCCTAATATGTCACAGTGCTTGTGGCTTATTTCTAATATACAGTATTAGCATGCTAACACAGTTGTTTTAATATTGTTTTATAGTAAGCAAACCGCCACCACCTCTTTCCTTCTTCCCCCATTCTCATCCTCTATAAATACATCATGAAAATGTTATTCATTATTTAGTGAAACCCCAGCACGCTATCCTTACACACACCCTAGTGCCAAAGAATAAGGTTACATTTGTTTTTGAACACTTTAGTGTAATCATTTTTTTTTTAAATAAAATCATATTTTAAAAATTATTAGATTTAAACTAGATATTTCTTCTGTAAACGATGCTAGCATAATTTCTCAGACTACACTGTAATTGTTTAGATCTGCTCAGAGACCAGGTCATGGGTTGTATTTCAGGTTTTTAAACAATTGATAAGTTTTACTAGAGTATAAATTAGTATTTTATAGTTATTCTCGTTGAAAATACCCATCACAGTGATTCACCTCTTTTGAGCAACACAAAACTTTTTTCTGATAGATTTTTGTTATGAAATAACATTTTAAACCTTATTACCAAACACACACAGCTGTAATCACATGGATCACTTGACAACAAAACAGTGTTATATGCTCTACAGCGTGGTGTTTAAACCCCTTCTTTTTAATATGACTAATAAAATTTAAAGCCTCTAGGAAAGTTTAAAGGAACTAACATTGACTGAACGCTAAGACCTAACTGAACAGTGCTGATGCTCATTCTAAATACACAGTACACAAAAACACACCTGATGTCAAGCTTACCTGGGCAGTTTCAGCTTCAGTTCCTCAGCAAAAACAGTATGATCAACTGATCGTCTGTAAATGTAAACTGATGAGAAGGAGAGTGTATTTTGTGTTGTGTGTAAGGTAGACTGGTGACGGTTTAGCCAATCTATGTCCTGCTGTAAAATATTAATTAACCCCTGTTTGCTCCTCTTACACCAAACAGCTTTGAAACACACACACATACATCGCAAGCTAGAAAAAAAAGATATACAGCACAGTACATTCTTTCTTTGCATATCCCATCTTAGGTAGGTCCCATAGTAGGTTGGGGTCAGACCGCAGGGTTAACGGTGCAGAATTAACGATACAGTGCTCCTAGAGCAGGAAGGGTTAAGGGTCCTGCTTAGGGGACCCAACAGTGACTGGTGGTGAGGCCCAGGTCTTTCTTGTCAGATCAACAACTCAGCACCTTAGGCATTTGAGCCACCACTGCACACTGGCTTGCAACTATTGTGCTATCTATAACTATCAGTTTTGTGGAGAATAAAGCTATTTTAAATCAATTTTTGAATGAGAAAAATTATATGACTTTAATGCATATATTCAATCCATCAACCCATTTTTACCTCATTTGATCAAAATGATACAGCACACAAAAATTCAAAGCTCATCAATCGAAAAGCGGAACGTCATGAGCACGACAGGTCACGGACAAGCTACAAGCTAGCAATTCGTAGTTTGTCTTGGCATCAAAAACACTCCACTCTAGGCGTGCTGTATTTGATGAGGACCAGCTGTGTGCTGTGGCTCAGGCCTCCTGAGGTGTGCATTCTGTGGACAAATCCCAACAGTACACTATCCTCCTAAGTAGGCTCCTACAAAACATATACATCTGCATTTCGCATGCCGGATGTATATGGCGCTGCAGGCAAGTTCCCAAGACTGTACAACTACAAAATAGATTTAATATTAGATTTATTTTTAAATAAATACTGTATATTAAATATAAATACAGAGAACCAATACTGATTTCTTGTCAGTTTAGAACATGCAGTACGGTCATTTTCTTGTGAATGTAAGATAAAATTGATCAAGATGAAACTTACAAAAACCATTTTAGAGTTTACATTTTCTGACCTTCAGAATATGTAAAAATGTAAGGATTTTTTAATTCACTACGCAAGTATTACTAGTTCTTCTGCATACTAAGCGTTGTTCATTATTGTTTTGTTCATGACCCCTGCTGATGTTTATCGACTAAGTATCTTTTTTTTCATGTGTTTGCACTTTTGTACCAATTTTGCCTTCCACCTGATTCAGACCTTTCTAATATTTTGTATTATCTGTTTTAATAAACAGCCTGATCCAAAAAATGGATATTTCTGATGGTGCATGACAAAATACCTCACCCCAACAGTATTCCTGTTAAAAGTCACTAAGCCTGAAACATAAAACGGAATCAGCAGCGGATTACATTATTAAATTCCACACACTGGCTGCACAATGTGGATTTAACAATGTGGTGCTTAGAGAGGGGCTGAACGTGTTGAGGATGCTGGGACCTTTTTGACGATGTAGCCATGGTCGTTCACATAGATAACCTGTTGCCCCATGTGCCCTCAGCATACAGGAAGCAACATATATCTAGCCAGACCACCTCCACGGCATCTAAGCCCATGCAGCATGTGGCTGTGCTTCTTATGTGGGGGCACACACTTTAGCACGGTGTGCCCCAAGAAACCAAGAGCTCACAATTAAAAAGTAAGCTCCTGTTTCTTCCTTCTATCACTAATTCATGCTTTACCATCCCTGTATCATAGTCATTGATGGATAGTCTCATGTGTTTTCAGCACTTTTGGACTTTTTGAACTTTTTGGGTGTCTGCCCTCAACCTAATTGACCTGCAGCTCCAGGTAAGAAAGTTACATAGAGGAATCCCTTGCAACAGTGTATATTCAAGCCTCTACAGAATATGTAAAAATGTAAGGAATGGTCAAATATTAACGCTACCGCTAGTACCTGCAGTGTTTTAAAACAACTAAGGAAGGCTTGAATTTGACTGTACTCGACCTGTATAAACTTGATTTTACTCTTGTACTAAATATCAGCACATAGATAGAGGTGGGCATTATTTTTTATTTGCTTTAATTTTCTTGTGACTGTGATGGGCAGTAGGGAAGACACACCTTTATGTCAGTAAAGACTCTCCAAAATGAAAACCAGTGAAAACTCAATCAATGGTGCTGGGTCCCATCAGGTGGAAATGCATTTTTCGCATATCCCATCTTAGTAAGTTGGGGTCAGAGCGCAGGATCAGCTATGATACAGCACCCCTGGAGCAGGAGGGGTTAAGGGTCTTGGACTCAACAGTGGTTGACTTGCCGGAGGTGGGGCTTGAACCCAGGTGTTTCTGGTCTTCAGATAAACAACTCAGCACCTTAACCATTTGAGCCACCCTGCCCCATAACAAGGGCAATAAAAAGAACGTTCACCTCCAGTCTTTTCCCCGACAAACAGTTACATCACAAGTATTGCTGATGCATACTAAGCATTGTTCATTATTGTTCATTGTTTTGTTCATGACCCCAGCTGATGTTTATCGACTAAGTATCTGGGTTTTTTTTATGTATTTGCACTTTTGTACCGACTTTTGCCTCCACCTCCAGTCTTTCCCCTGACAATGCATCATTGCCTGGGTTTACTTGTTCCTTAGTTGTAAATACATAACAAATACATGAAAGCCTCAAATAAGGACAACGTATTTAAAAGATCCAACTCTTTTCACTTCTTTGCCAGCCAGTTTTAGTGTTATCACCATTTTTGTTGTCTTTTTAGTAAATAATATTGTTTTTGTTTTATCTTCAGATATTCAGGAGTCAGGAGTGATGTGTGACAGCTAGAATTAAGGGGAAGGTGTACAAGACCAGCTATGATGTATGGTTTAGAGACAGTGGCACTGAGGAAAAAAGAGGTGGCAAAGCTGCAGATGTTAAGGTTTTCTTGGGAGGGTTTCTCCCCTTTTTCCTTATTTCCCCATCATCAGCAAACAAAGCTACTCCAGTTCTGTATATCCCATTAATCATAACAGAAAACAAGAAAGGGCTGGTGATACTTCCTTGTGCAGTACACTTTGAATTCCTAGGTTTTTTCATTTTTCTGGTCTTATCCTTTTCATTACTGTCTAGATTATTTCTCTTTTTTCCTCTAACTGTCATCCACGCCCTGCAACTCCCTGTCCTCCATCCCCTCAAGCTCACTTCCTAAATCGTCATTACTGTCCATTTATAGTCCAGTTGCCAACTGCCTTCGCAACGCTTCCTCCACTTGACGCAGCCATTTCTCCCTCTTTCCTTTGAGAATACTTACAATTACTAACTCACACCAAAACCTCTCTTTCTCCTCTAACTCACAACCTACTTGTGATCATCCTTTCTTAAACCACTTTCACCATCAGCCCTTCAATTTCTAACTTCAGACCCTGTCTGACACTCTTTTCACCTCCAGAACATTTTTCACAAACTCCTCTTTCAGGATCACCCCTACCCTATCCACACCATAATAAACAACTTGAATCCTGGTCCAATACTGCGAGTCTTGGACCACCTGGTCAAAGAAAACTAGCCATGATTCAAATAAATCTCTAGTGTATTTCTCAATAAATGTTAATACATTTCTACTCTACATTTATTGAAAAATACACTAGAGATTTATTTGAATCATGGCTAGTTTTTGACGTTTGAAGTTTTAAAACATTATACAACATAGACTCATTTGTTTCTTAGTGTAAAGTAGCGACCATAGTATAATACATTAGAACTCGTTATTTATTTATTAACTATTTGCTAAGGTGCTTGTATCTCTGCATTAACGCCAATGACAGCGCCGTTTACTGCTGCCGAGGGGATTTAATGGCTCCCTCGACTTGATAGAGCTTTTTTCTTCTCCCCCCGACGAAGGACCCTCGCTCGAAGTGCACTCGGGCGCTGTCTTCACCGGGGGGTTTAAGAGGCAAACCTCTGCTTGGACTAACAAAAAACAAGGGACAGGCTTCTACCACCAGCACCATCATATCCCCCTCTGGTCACGCTGTCTGAGGAGCCGAAACATGGCAGGAAATCTGAAGAAAGGCGGCGGGCTGATTGGCATGATGAAGGACGCGTTTCAGCCCTCACCATCACCTCCACCACTCCCATCACCAGCCCGGGGTTGTGGACAAAAAGACCGTGGAGAAATGTTGGAAACTCATGGACAAGGTAAGCTGGGGTTTTCTCAGTTCAGAAAGTTAAGTTTGCGTTTTATCGGGTCATAGCTAGCTAGCTAGCTTGGCCTGTGTGATGAGAGCATTTGACTTGATGCCAGATGCAATCAGCAAGCAGAAAAGCTAAGATCCTGGCTCATTTGCTAATGGGATCGACATTTGGGAATGTGTAATGTTTTAGGAATCAGGCAGCCATTGCGTTTAGATAAGAATTATAAGCTCTAATAGCTCCTCTAGCTCTTCTAGCTCATGCTGTATGGTTGCTTTCTTTTGCTACAACGCTGTTGATCATGTCAAGCTGTGGTTACACTTTTACCTGTGTAAGCAAAGCAACAGGATGATTCCTTACCTACACATTACACGCTTGGACTCTTCTTTTGTGATTACTTGCTATAAAAGTGCTCCTGTAAAGAAATCATAATTCTTTTATTTCTAGAACTTTACAGACCTTCAGGTTAGAGTTGTGGGACAGATATTTATATTTGTACATATTCTTACCAAAGGTCTTTTTAAATAAAGGCTTATATCTTTTTGTTGACTCATCCTGTACTAGTCTTGTGTTCATCCGATGAAATGCTCTGTATTCTTATTAGCCCCATTTGTCCTGACTCCTTATGTTGCAATGGTTGTTCCTATTCTTGTGTGTGTGCTTCTGTTACTGTTTTTTGGACCTTGTCTGTTCAGGTGCCTCATGAACCGTGTCTACGCGACAGCGAGCGCCCTTTCCAAATCAGGATACCACTATCACCGAGTCCCTGCTGCGGAGGACACTTATACTGCTGTTTAAATGTTTTCTGTGTTTATGTTTACTTTTATGTTATACTTCTAAAGAAGTATAAAAGAGGGGATTGTTGAGATATGTTTATGAACTATGTACTTTTAACATGCACTCAGCCCATGAACACGCATCTACGTCTAGGATTAGAGGAACTATGTTAAAAGGTTATAAAAGGTAAGCTGTAAAACATGCTCACAAAGAATGAACCTTCTGTTCCTTCTTACTGTTTTGCTGACACACAAGGTCATATCCTCTCATGGGTGAGAACATTCCGTCCTAAGAACTGATTTCTGTTTCACTACTCAGGATTATCATATAGGGAGTAGTGTTTTTGCAAATGCCTCAGACCGTTAATCTAGTTTTCGTGCGAAAACTAAGCACATCTTTTTTTCCTTTTTTTTATCTACTGTATAAATGCTCTGCCTACTGAGAGAACTCTCAGGAGATCTGTGCATCAATAAACTCTGTCTGCTTGACACCGTTGTTCTTGCATTGGTTTCCCCGAGCGCTCGTATTGTATGTTTCTTTGCTGACGGGCGGGGCGGCATTGCTCCTGGAGTGGTACGGGGGACAGAGCAGGGCAGATTTTGCAAACCTTACACTTTATAAATTCAATCAACATGCTTTCCCCTCAAACATCACGTCTATTTCTCTAGACCATCAAGCCCCAAAAAAAGCACCAAGATCTACAAATGGGGCTGTCTGACATTGGTGGCGCAATTGTAATATTATGAATAAACGAGAATATCTTTTTAAGCAAAGAAAACAAAATAACGACTTTATTCCACATTTTTGTCTCATGGCATAAACAAGGCATAACGCATATGTGTACTAGGTCAACGATTCCCAGATCCGGCTCAGCGTCACAACATGCATGCGTTGTGGTACGTCCTCCAGGAGTAAATCAGTAGATATAAAAATGTGGAACAAAGTTATTTTTCTTTTTTTTTTTTTCTTTTTTTTTGTACAAAAATACATTTTCACTGCTTCGTTGACCCACTGATGTCAGGTGGACTACTTTGTCGTCAATCATCCTGGTGCCTTTCTGGGGCCTGAACATTGATAGTTGCTGTCTATAAAAGAGCCAGAGAGATGTCATCGTAAATATCTTACAAGAGTAATTAATGTCAGAATTTTCGGTTTTGTGTGAACTATTCCTGTCACGTCTTTTCCTTTCACTAAATCTCATATGCTAGTCGTCAAATCCCAAGGTCTAAAATTTTAATTCACAATGGCTAAAACCTCCAGTCAAATTTTTCTTTTCCTTCAGTTCCTTTCCCTTTAGCCCCAGTCCTGTCACACTTCTCCCAGTCTTTAAAGGCCAGTCGAAAATGCTTAACTTGAGCTGAAATCACTAACTAACCATCACTAACGGTTATCTAAACCTTCTTCTTTCTACACACAGTGCCCTGCAGATAATCATTAACAAAGACGATGTTTAGTGTGTTTTGTGTTGAGAGACAAATGTATTTATTATATGGGACGGGTTATCATTTTATAACTGCTATTAGATTGCATTTGTTTCGTAATAGTTTTGTATTTATGTACTGTGTTAAATGCAAATCGTTGCAGTGAAAAGAGGAAGTGCTGTGCTCAGGACAGTCCCTCAAAGATAATCCGCCTTTCTGCACAAGACATCTAAATTTTTTTTTTTAAGCTGCTCATCCTGTCACAACTTACTTCCCTGAAGTGGCTTATTGTGTACATGTTGTCATGTGGCTTGAGGTGGACTACAACATTTATTAAGAAAAGAGAATAGACCTCGCTTTGATCTACATTTATATTTAAGCATAAGATCAGACTGTTAAAGTCACATGTAAAGAACTTCCTGCTGGATTGATGTTCCTGATGTCTTAACTATTAATGCAAATTCATCAACCATTGTGGGTTTTCTTTTGTAAATTTGATTAATCATTATGCTATTCACCAACAAACATTACTGTAGTAGATTGTGCAAAGCAATTTCCTGATGTTCTTCATGAAGAGGGAACTGTTCTACGCCTTGTGTAATTTTTTACTTTTTCCTGCATTTAACACGGCTTTTTTATTTACAAAAGTTGCTATAAATTTAAGAATCTACAACAGCAGCAAAATTGTAAAGGTAAATTGTAAATTTAATGCAAAAACTCATGAAAAAAAAAACATACATGAAAAAAAATAAATAATGTATTAAATGTTTTTTTTTTTTATTCGCAGAATTTTATTAACTATTATTATGTGTAAACATTAATACATTGTACGGTTAACATTGCACAGTTCCTATATCCATCCCGTCATGCAGAATGCCTGGAAAAAGGTTACATTTGCTTTGATAGTTTTTAAATAGACTTGGAGCCCTTGTGTAGGTCTACAATCTTGCCCTTGACATCCTTGGACAGCAGTTTGGTCTTGGCCATGATGAAGAGTTTGGAATCGAAATGATCGGATAATTATTTCGTTGATTGATAGATCTGTGGACAGGTGTCTTTAACAAGCTGAGATAAAGAGCAGTCCCTTTAAGAGAGTCCCTTTAAGACAACACTTCTAATCTCAGATTGTTACCCGCATAAAAGATACCTGGGAGCCAGAAATTGATTGACTGTGGGGTCAAATACTTTTCATTTATTAAAATGCAAATCAATTTCATCTAATTTTAAAATGCAGTTTTCTGGATGTTTTTGTTGTTATTCTGTGTCTCTCCCTGTTGGGAAAACTACCATTCGAATTTGAGACTGGTCATTTCTTTGTCAGTGGGCACAGCAGCGGATTAAATTAAATAATTCCTCCCAAAAATTAACTCAATTGTTTAGTTTTTTAAGAGGCTACTTCTTGTTCCATTAATAAGTTTGCTTTACCCAAATAAATAATTCTCATAGATAGATAGATAGTTTTATAGAACTTTGTTTTGAAGCTGAAGCTTCTTATTGTGTGTTTAAGATTGGGTTGGTGGATTTACAGTGCAGTTTCAGTGTGGGATAAAAGCTTCCATCACTTAACTCTTTTTGCTAATATACCAGGGTTCTAGTACTGACTTTACACTTTGGGGTTACAACAAAACAGTTCTTTGATGGAATAATTAGCGATTGATGCAGCTTTAAGGCAATCACTTTTTGAAAATATAAAAACAAAACTATTATTTTATTTGTCTATTTATTTGCATCAGTATAAGTTTCAACCTCGAAAGTTTCACACAGATTTTTTGTAAAAAGATTCAAGATCTTATTTTATAGATCTAATTCTTACTGAACACTGACACTGTTTTTTCCACGTTTAATTCTGGTAAGTACTTTAAATTAATCTAAATAAGCATGAGGTGACTTTCATGCCGTGCCAACTGCAGTGCTTCTGTAAACATCCACATAGCAGTTACAAAAGTAAAGATCAGAAAGCATCTGATCACAGCAGCATTTATTATACTCCTTTTTAACGCTTAGTAAAGAATTTAGCCGTGATTATGTCAGAGCCTTTACTCATGATGTATTTTGTTTATAGATTTGTAAAACTTTCACCCTTCTCTACACTTTGCGCAAGTCTAATCTAAAATAAGTCAGAACTCTTTTGGCTTTCAGTATTAGAAGTTTTCTAATATATAAACTTACACAAAATGTTTAATTTGATGCTAATAAACAAGCTCTTGGGACGACTCGGAGCAGAAATTGTTTTAATATCATTTGCTATGAAAAAACTGACATTTGAAAATCGAAATAAACTTTAGATATATCGTCTAATATACAAGTTTAAACAAATATTTTCTTAAGACTAAAAAGCGTGTGATTTAACAAAAAAAAAATCATCGGTGAATATAAGAAACACAGACGCAAATTCCATGATTCGGACACCAGTAAACAGACTTAACCCTTAAAAAACTAGTTTTTAACTTTCCTGAACAACAGGGCGTCTCTGCCCATGGACCAGATACTTTTAACATTTTCATATCTCTTAGCTGGTTATTTGGCACATTCGTTAATTTGTAGACGGTGACTGGTTTTTATGGGTTTTACCGATAAATCGGCACCGACAGGTGATTTACCGCAACTATCGGTTAACCGTTAAAAAATTCCAACCAATACTTTTTCCGTGTTGCTTCTGTTGTTGATGATGCGGGCTGTGAAGTGTCTATAATGAAAGCAGCCTCTAAAGGCAAAAATTACTGCTAGCACATGCATTTTTCTGACAAGTGATACTGCACACTGCACAAAGCATGCACATTATGTTCGTCACAAGGAGTCATTACTTTTACATTTGCAACATTTGGCAGACGCCCTTATCCAGAGGGAACCCGATTTCAGTTATTTTTATTGTCACACACTTTAAGATTTTTTTTTTTAGATAATAATCAAGTGTCCTAAAATAGAAGCATATATTTGTTATATTAAAACATATAATATACATTTACAATTATGTAACATTTTTATTTAATACTCTAGTCTAAGAAAGTATTAAAATGGTTTAAAGATAGCGACTTTTACAATACAAGTTCTATTTATAACATTAAGTAAAAGCTTTAGAAGTATTTTTTTTCTTTTCATTTCAACATTTGTGCTAATACATTTTTTAAATTAATTTACATTTTATCTAAGCATTTTTGTGTATGTAAATTAATTTGAGTACCGTTTGTGTTTTTCTTTTTTTTAATCCAGTATTCATATCAAAAACTGTTGCATAAGTTATCGGCAAGTACTCTCCAACCTTATCGGTATCGGTTTAAAAATCCATTATCTCTCTACCTATATTCATTTTTACCACTGCACCATGCAGATGTAGTGCATGGGTTATTTTATTACAGCTGGTGATAAGTTCTCTTTATGGACAGGTTTTTATTCCGTTTCCGTTTTAGCTGCCAAAATAAGAGATTCCAGTTAATAATAATGAGCTATAAACTAGCAAGCTGGTGCCAGTTCAGTTCAGGAATATCATGTTCAGCTTTTAGAAAGTCTATTCATTTTTTATTTATTAAAGCAACTTGATAGATTTTAATTCAGCCTAATGCTTAACTTGGTTCTGGTCTGTTCAGGCAGTTGGTTCAAACTGAGTAACTTTAGGCATCATCACATCTAGGAGCTAAACATGGTTTTCTAAACAAATACTTTTATGAAATTTAAAAATAAAATTTTAAAAAGCAAATTAAGGTTTTTAAAGCTGCTTTTTTGAGCCTCACAAGTTGTTTAAATATTGCACAGTAAACGGTGGTGGGATGGACGTGGTTGATGAAGCGGTGATGCTCTCAAGCAACAGGAAAGGAATCTATGACTAACATTTAGTATATCAGTCACAATGACTCTTAGACACTGTACTTCCTGTTAGCAATTGCACTTCCAGTTACTATTTTTCACAGCCAGTCCAGACTCTTTCAGTGAGACTAGCCGAGTCCTAACTGTCTCACTGCTTACATGCAGCACTGCTGTTTTTTATTTATTTTTTTTTAATAACTGTTTTTTTTAATTATATAGTTATTTCTCGCAGTTATATTAAATTTTTAAGAGTTCATCCGTACTTGTATTAACCCGCTTCCTCTTATCTTTAACACAGTCCTGTTGGTTTAGCAGAGAAGAAACGAAACGAGCAGAAGGAAGTTACAAAACTAGATAAATGATCACACCATATGCATTGCTGCTCAGGGGGGCAAGTCGTGCTTCGATCCAGAATGCTAAGCTTTACTTGAGGTAACAGAAGCAGATGGCATCTAATTTTCTCTCTACGTTTTCAAGGCCATGTGGCACCTGACATGAAAAGATTTTTGTCTGTTCCTAATCTAGTTTGTAAATAATTTCTCTTGATGAAATAAGCATCTTTTGAAGATGTCATCGTTAATACTACAGATTAGAACTAGTCCGTAAAACCCACACCAGTCTAGTCCCAGACATTGCATGATGCCGTTAAGCTTTTTATAACCAGGGTGATTGTCAAAAATTATTTTGCGCGTGTATTGCCAAATTCACTTTTTCAACAATGGACCCATCGTATCTAAAAAATAAAAATAAAATTAATTTTATTTGTTTATCACAAAATTGTCATAAGTTGCTTTAAAGGTACTGCAAAATGTAGTAATTTGAGTGTTGGCCACAATAATCTTATATTAAAATTTCTTTGAACATTCTTCAAAACTACTTGGCCTATCGATTCATCTTATCTCACTGTTTGTCTATACGAGTCAGCTACGTAATATATAAAGGATTACGAGGCATATTACGAAGCATAGTCAGGATTGAACACCAGGCCATGTGGTGTAACTGACTTCGCTTCTCTGTGTAAAGAAATCGAGATCATTGCGTTCAGGTTTTCAGTGTGACAGCATGAACGCATGTGTTGTGGTATAGATACAGCTTTTGTACTTGGTTTGCAAATTCACTATCTACATCCTGTTATGCTGTTTGTTCTGGGAACTTTGTTTTAAGCTGAACAGTGAGTAAACCTCAACATCGACTCTCGGCGCCAGGGCACGATGAACACTCTAAGTTGCAGATGAAGTTTTATTGCATTTCGGCAGATTACTATAGACACTATACGCATGCATGAAAAACCACTTTCCTGACGTCCTAGAGAGCTGAGACTTGCGGAAACGCTTAGTTAGAGCATGAAGAGCAGCACTTTTTCTGCAGTCACATAGAAAACACATGAAAACACAAAGTATAAGTGCTTATATGATGAAAAATAGTCATTCCACACATGAATTTCGACTTTTATGACTTGATATCAGCAAATTATGATTTTATTTTTTTTTTTATGAAAAAATATGAAAAATCATAATTTTCATATTTTTTCATAAAATGACTGTAAAAATATTATTAATTTTGGGATTTTTTCATGAAAAAATGCATGTGTCCCATCATCTTGTGTCGAAAAAGCATGTGAAAAAAAAACATGAAAAAAACCCCCTTTTTTGAGGGCATGCCAGAGAGCAGTTTAAACATACGCATGCATGAAAAAAAAACCACTTTCCTGACGTCCTAGAGAGCTGAGACTTGCGGAAACGCTTAGTTAGATCATGCATGAAGAGCAGCACTTTTTCTGCACGCACATAGAGAACACATGAAAACACAAAGTATAAGTGCTTATATGATGAAAATAGTCATTCCACACATGAATTTCGACTTTTATGACTTGATATCAGCAAATTATGAAATTTTTTTATGAAAAAATATGAAAAATCATAATTTTCATATTTTTTTTTTTCATAAAATGACTGTAAAAATATAATTAATTTTGGGATTTTTTCATGAAAAATGCATGTGTCCCCCACATCATCTTGTGTCGAAAAGCATGTGAAAACCCCCTTTTGAGGGCATGCACATGCCAGAGCAGTTTAAACATACGCATGCATGAAAAACCACTTTCCTGACGTCCTAGAGAGCTGAGACTTGCGGGGAAACGCTTAGTTAGATCATGAAAGCAGCACTTTTCTCAGCAAATTCGCACATAGAGAACACATGAAAACACAAAGTATAAGTGCTTATATGATGAAAATAGTCATTCCACACATGAATTTCGACTTTTATGACTTGATATCAGCAAATTATGAAAATTTTTTTATGAAAAAAATATGAAAAATCATATGATTTTCATATTTTTTCATAAAATGACTGTAAAAATATTAATTTTGGGATTTTTTCATGAAAAAAATGCATGTGTCCCATCATCATCTTGTGTCGAAAAGCATGTGAAAACCCCCTTTTGAGTGGCACATGCCAGAGCAGTTTTAAACATACGCATGCATGAAAAACCACTTTCCTGACGTCCTAGAGAGCTGAGACTTGCGGAAACGCTTAGTTAGATCCATGAAAAGCAGCACTGCTTTTCTGCACGCACATAGAGAACACATGAAAACACAAAGTATAAGTGCTTATATGATGAAAATAGTCATTCCACACACATGAATTTCGACTTTTATGACTTGATATCAGCAAATTATGATTGAAATTTTTTTTATGAAAAAATATGAAAAATCATAATTTTCATATTTTTTCATAAAATGACTGTAAAAATATTAATTTTGGGTTTATTTTTTCATGAAAAATGCATGTGTCCCATCATCTTGTGTGTCGAAAAGCATGTGAAAACCCCCCCTTTTGAGGGCATGCCAGAGCAGTTTTAAACATACGCATGCATGAAAAACCACTTTCCTGACGTCCTAGAGAGCTGAGACTTGCGGAAACGCTTAGTTAGATCATGAAGAGCAGCACTTTTCTGCAGCCTCACATAGAGAACACATGAAAACACAAAGTATAAGTGCTTATATGATGAAAATAGTCATTCCACACATGAATTTCGACTTTTATGACTTGATATCAGCAAATTATGAAATTTTTTATGAAAAAATATGAAAAATCATAATTTTCATATTTTTTCATAAAATGACTGTAAAAATATTAATTTTGTGTTTTTTCATGAAAAATGCATGTGTCCCATCATCTTGCGTGAAAAGCATGTGAAAACCCCCTTTTGAGGGCATGCCAGAGCACTGTTTAAAACATACGCATGCATGAAAAACCACTTTCCTGACGTCCTAGAGAGCTGAGACTTGCGGAAACGCTTAGTTAGATCATGAAAAGCAGCACTGCTTTTCTGCAGCAAGCACATAGAGAACACATGAAAACACAAAGTATAAGTGCTTATATGATGAAAATAGTCATTCCACACATGAATTTCGACTTTTATGACTTGATATCAAAAAATATGAATTTTTTATGAAAAAATATGAAAAATCATAATTTTCATATTTTTTCATAAAATGACTGTAAAAATATTAATTTTGTGTTTTTTCATGAAAAATGCATGTGTCCCCCACATCATCTTGTGTCGAAAAGCATGTGAAAACCCCCTTTTTGAGGGCATGCCAGAGCAGTTTAAACATACGCATGCATGAAAAACCACTTTCCTGACGTCCTAGAGAGCTGAGACTTGCGGAAACGCTTAGTTAGATCTCATGAAAAGCAGCACTGCACTTTTCTGCAAAGCACATAGAGAACACATGAAAACACAAAGTATAAGTGCTTATATGATGAAAATAGTCATTCCACACATGAATTTCGACTTTTATGACTTGATATCAACAAATTATGAATTTTTTATGAAAAAATATGAAAAATCATAATTTTTCATATTTTTTCATAAAATGACTGTAAAAAATATTAATTTTGGGTTTTTTCATGAAAAAATGCATGTGTCCCATCATCTTGTGTCGAAAAGCATGTGAAAACCCCCCTTTTTGAGGGCATGCCAGAGCAGTTTAAACATACGCATGCATGAAAAACCACTTTCCTGACGTCCTAGAGAGCTGAGACTTGCGGAAACGCTTAGTTAGATCATGCAAGAGCAGCACTTTTTCTGCAGCCTCACATAGAGAAAACACATGAAAACACAAAGTATAAGTGCTTATATGATGAAAATAGTCATTCCACACATGAATTTCGACTTTTTATGACTTGATATCAGCAAATTATATGAAAAATTTTTTTTATGAAAAAATATGAAAAATCATAATTTTCATATTTTTTCATAAAATGACTGTAAAAATATTAATTTTGGGTTTTTTCATGAAAAAAATGCATGTGTCCCATTCCATCATCATCTTGTGTCGAAAAGCATGTGAAAACCCCCCTTTTTGGAGGGCATGCCAGAGCAGTTTTAAACATACGCATGCATGAAAAACCACTTTCCTGACGTCCTAGAGAGCTGAGACTTGCGGGAAACGCTTAGTTAGATGCATGAAGCAAGCACTGCTTTTCTGCAAACGCACATAGAGAACACATGAAAACACACAAAGTATAAGTGCTTATATGATGAAAAATAGTCATTCCACACATGAATTTCGACTTTTATGACTTGATATCAGCAAATTATGAAAAAATTTTTTTATGAAAAAATATGAAAAATCATAATTTTCATATTTTTTCATAAAATGACTGTAAAAATATTAATTTTGGGTTTTTTCATGAAAAAATGCATGTGTCCCATCATCTTGTGTCGAAAAGCATGTGAAAACCCCCCTTTTTGAGGGCATGCCAGAGCAGTTTAAACATACGCATGCATGAAAAACCACTTTCCTGACGTCCTAGAGAGCTGAGACTTGCGGGAAACGCTTAGTTAGATCATGCTCATGAGCAGTGCAGCACTTTTTCTGCAGAGCAAGCACATAGAGAACACATGAAAACACAAAGTATAAGTGCTTATATGATGAAAATAGTCATTCCACACATGAATTTCGACTTTTATGACTTGATATCAGCAAAAAATTATGAAATTTTTTATGAAAAAATATGAAAAATCATAATTTTCATATTTTTTCATAAAATGATACTGTAAAAATATTAATTTTGGGTTTATTTTTTCATGAAAAAATGCATGTGTCCCATCATCTTGTGTCGAAAAGCATCATGTGAAAACCCCCCTTTTTTGAGGGCATGCCAGAGCAGTTTAAAACATACGCATGCATGAAAAAACCACTTTCCTGACGTCCTAGAGAGCTGAGACTTGCGGAAACGCTTAGTTAGATGCATGAAAGCAAGCACTTTTTCTGCAGAAAGTCCACATAGAGAAACACATGAAAACACAAAGTATAAGTGCTTATATGATGAAAAATAGTCATTCCACACATGAATTTCGACTTTTATGACTTGATATCAGCAAAAATTATGAAAATTTTTTTATGAAAAAATATGAAAAATCATAATTTTCATATTTTTTCATAAAATGACTGTAAAAATATTAATTTTGGGTTTTTTCATGAAAAATGCATGTGTGTCCCATCATCTTGTGTCGAAAAGCATGTGAAAACCCCCTTTTGAGGGCATGCCAGAGCAGTTTAAACATACGCATGCATGAAAAAAACCACTTTCCTGACGTCCTAGAGAGCTGAGACTTGCGGAAACGCTTAGTTAGATGCATGAAACGCAGCACTTTTTCTGCACAAGCCTCACATAGAGAAACACATGAAAACACAAAGTATAAGTGCTTATATGATGAAAATAGTCATTCCACACATGAATTTCGACTTTTATGACTTGATATCAGCAAAATTATGAAATTTTTTATGAAAAAAATATGAAAAATCATAATTTTCATATTTTTTCATAAAATGAAAAATCTGTACTGTAAAAAATATTAATTTTGGGTTTTTTCATGAAAAATGCATGTGTCCCATCATCTTGTGTCGAAAAGCATGTGAAAACCCCCCTTTTTGAGGGCATGCCAGAGCAGTTTAAACATACGCATGCATGAAAAAACCACTTTCCTGACGTCCTAGAGAGCTGAGACTTGCGGAAACGCTTAGTTAGATGCACGATGAAAAAGCAGCACTTTTTCTGCAAAGCCGTCACATAGAGAAACACATGAAAACACAAAGTATAAGTGCTTATATGATGAAAATAGTCATTCCACACACATGAATTTCGACTTTTATGACTTGATATCAGCAAAATTATGAAAAATTTTTTATGAAAAAATATGAAAAAATCATAATTTTCATATTTTTTCATAAAATGACTGTAAAAATATTAATTTTGGGTTTTTTTCATGAAAAAAATGCATGTGTCCCCATCATCTTGTGTCGAAAAGCATGTGAAAACCCCCCTTTTTTGAGGGCATGCCAGAGCAGTTTAAACATACGCATGCATGAAAAACCACTTTCCTGACGTCCTAGAGAGCTGAGACTTGCGGAAACGCTTAGTTAGATGCATGAAAGCAGCACTTTTTCTGCAGCCTCACATAGAGAAACACATGAAAACACAAAGTATAAGTGCTTATATGATGAAAATAGTCATTCCACACATGAATTTCGACTTTTATGACTTGATATCAGCAAATTATGAAAAAATTTTTTTATGAAAAAATATGAAAAATCATAATTTTCATATTTTTTCATAAAATGACTGTAAAAAATATTAATTTTGGGATTTTTTCATGAAAAAAATGCATGTGTCCCATCATCTTGTGTGTCGAAAAAGCATGTGAAAACCCCCCTTTTTGAGGGCATGCCAGAGCAGTTTAAGTTTAAACATACGCATGCATGAAAAACCACTTTCCTGACGTCCTAGAGAGCTGAGACTTGCGGAAACGCTTAGTTAGATGCATGAAAGCAAGCACTTTTTCTGCAGCAAAGCACATAGAAAACACATGAAAACACAAAGTATAAGTGCTTATATGATGAAAATAGTCATTCCACACATGAATTTCGACTTTTATGACTTGATATCAGCAAAATTATGAATTTTTTTTATGAAAAAATATGAAAAATCATAATTTTCATATTTTTTCATAAAATGACTGTAAAAATATTAATTTTGGGTTTTTTTTCATGAAAAATGCATGTGTCCCATCATCTTGTGTCGAAAAAGCATGTGAAAACCCCCTTTTGAGGGCATGCCAGAGCAGTTTAAACATACGCATGCATGAAAAACCACTTTCCTGACGTCCTAGAGAGCTGAGACTTGCGGGAAACGCTTAGTTAGATGCATGAAAAGCAAGCACTTTTTCTGCAAAGCACATAGAGAAACACATGAAAACACAAAGTATAAGTGCTTATATGATGAAAATAGTCATTCCACACATGAATTTCGACTTTTATGACTTGATATCAGCAAAAATTATGAATTTTTTATGAAAAAATATGAAAAATCATAATTTTCATATTTTTTTCATAAAAATGACTGTAAAAAATATTAATTTTGGGTTTTTTCATGAAAAAATGCATGTGTCCCATCATCTTGTGTCGAAAAGCATGTGAAAACCCCCTTTTTGAGGGCATGCCAGAGCAGTTTAAACATACGCATGCATGAAAAACCCACTTTCCTGACGTCCTAGAGAGCTGAGACTTGCGGGAAACGCTTAGTTAGATTGCATGAAAAGCAGCACTGCTTTTCTGCAAAGCACATAGAGAACACATGAAAACACAAAGTATAAGTGCTTATATGATGAAAATAGTCATTCCACACATGAATTTCGACTTTTATGACTTGATATCAGCAAATTATGAAAATGAAATTTTTTATGAAAAAATATGAAAAATCATAATTTTCATATTTTTTCATAAAATGACTGTAAAAATATTAATTTTGTGTTTTTTCATGAAAAATGCATGTGTCCCATCATCATCTTGTGTCGAAAAGCATGTGAAAAACCCCCTTTTGAGGGCATGCCAGAGCACTGTTTAAACATACGCATGCATGAAAAACCACTTTCCTGACGTCCTAGAGAGCTGAGACTTGCGGAAACGCTTAGTTAGATCCATGAAAAGCAGCACTGCTTTTCTGCAGCAAGCACATAGAGAACACACATGAAAACACAAAGTATAAGTGCTTATATGATGAAAATAGTCATTCCACACATGAATTTCGACTTTTATGACTTGATATCAAAAAAAATAAATTTTTTATGAAAAAATATGAAAAATCATAATTTTCATATTTTTTCATAAAATGACTGTAAAAATATTATAATTTTGTGTTTTTTCATGAAAAATGCATGTGTCCCACATCATCTTGTGTCGAAAAGCATGTGAAAACCCCCTTGGAGGGCATTCCAGTGCACTTTAAACATACGCATGCATGAAAAACCACTTTCCTGACGTCCTAGAGAGCTGAGACTTGCGGAAACGCTTAGTTAGATGCATGAGAAAAGCAGCACTGCTTTTCTGCAAAACGCACATAGAGAACACACATGAAAACACAAAGTATAAGTGCTCATATGATGAAAATAGTCATTCCACACATGAATTTCGACTTTTATTACTTGATATCAAAAAATATGAAAAAATTTTTTATGAAAAAATATGAAAAATCATAATTTTCATATTTTTTCATAAAATGACTGTAAAAATATTAATTTTGGGTTTTTTCATGAAAAAATGCATGTGTCCCATCATCTTGTGTCGAAAAGCATGTGAAAACCCCCCTTTTTGAGGGCATGCCAGAGCAGTTTAAACATACGCATGCATGAAAAACCACTTTCCTGACGTCCTAGAGAGCTGAGACTTGCGGAAACGCTTAAACGCTTAGTTAGAGCATGAAAGCAGCACTTTTTCTGCAAAGCACATAGAGAAACACATGAAAACACAAAGTATAAGTGCTTATATGATGAAAATAGTCATTCCACACATGAATTTCGACTTTTATGACTTGATATCAGCAAAATTATGAAAAATTTTTTTATGAAAAAATATGAAAAAATCATAATTTTCATATTTTTTTCATAAAATGACTGTAAAAATATTAATTTTGGGTTTATTTTTTTCATGAAAAAATGCATGTGTCCCATCATCTTGTGTCGAAAAGCATGTGAAAACCCCCCCTTTTGAGGGCATGCCAGAGCAGTTTAAACATACGCATGCATGAAAAAACCACTTTCCTGACGTCCTAGAGAGCTGAGACTTGCGGAAACGCTTAGTTAGATGCATGAAAAGCAAGCACTTTTTCTGCAGAAAGCACATAGAGAAAACACATGAAAACACAAAGTATAAGTGCTTATATGATGAAAATAGTCATTCCACACATGAATTTCGACTTTTATGACTTGATATCAGCAAAATTATGAAAAATTTTTTTATGAAAAAATATGAAAAAATCATAATTTTCATATTTTTTCATAAAATGACTGTAAAAATATTAATTTTGGGTTTTTTTTCATGAAAAAAAATGCATGTGTCCCATATCATCTTGTGTGTCGAAAAAGCATGTGAAAAACCCCCTTTTGAGGGCACATGCCAGAGCAGTTTAAACATACGCATGCATGAAAAAACCACTTTCCTGACGTCCTAGAGAGCTGAGACTTGCGGGAAACGCTTAGTTAGATGCAAGAGCAGCACTTTTTCTGCAAAGCACATAGAGAAAACACATGAAAACACAAAGTATAAGTGCTGCTTATATGATGAAAATAGTCATTCCACACATGAATTTCGACTTTTATGACTTGATATCAGCAAAATTATGAAAATTTTTTTATGAAAAAATATGAAAAATCATAAAAATCAAATTAATTTTCATATTTTTTCATAAAATGACTGTAAAAATATTAATTTTGGGTTTTTTCATGAAAAAAAATGCATGTGTCCCATCATCATCTTGTGTCGAAAAAGCATGTGAAAACCCCCCTTTTTGAGGGCATGCCAGAGCAGTTTTTTAAACATACGCATGCATGAAAAAACCACTTTCCTGACGTCCTAGAGAGCTGAGACTTGCGGAAACGCTTAGTTAGATCATGAAAAAGAGCAGCACTTTTTCTGCAAAGCACATAGAGAAACACATGAAAAAACACAAAGTATAAGTGCTTATATGATGAAAATAGTCATTCCACACATGAATTTCGACTTTTATGACTTGATATCAGCAAATTATGATATGAAATTTTTTTATGAAAAAATATGAAAAATCATAATTTTCATATTTTTTCATAAAATGACTGTAAAAAATATTAATTTTGGGTTTTTTCATGAAAAAATGCATGTGTCCCATCATCTTGTGTCGAAAAGCATGTGAAAACCCCCTTTTTTGAGGGCATGCCAGAGCAGTTTAAACATACGCATGCATGAAAAACCACTTTCCTGACGTCCTAGAGAGCTGAGACTTGCGGAAAAACGCTTAGTTAGATGCAAGAGCAGTGCACTTTTCTGCAGAAAGCACATAGAGAAACACATGAAAACACAAAGTATAAGTGCTTATATGATGAAAATAGTCATTCCACACATGAATTTCGACTTTTATGACTTGATATCAGCAATTATTATGAATGATTTTTTTTTATGAAAAAAAATATGAAAAATCATAATTTTCATATTTTTTCATAAAATGACTGTAAAAAATATTAATTTTGGGTTTTTTCATGAAAAATGCATGCATGTGTCCCATCATCTTGTGTCGAAAAGCATGTGAAAAAACCCCTTTTGAGTGGCATGCCAGAGCACTGTTTAAACATACGCATGCATGAAAAACCACTTTCCTGACGTCCTAGAGAGCTGAGACTTGCGGAAACGCTTAGTTAGATCATGAGCACGAAAAGCAGCATGCTTTTCTGCAGAACGCACATAGAGAACACATGAAAACACACAAAGTATAAGTGCTTATATGATGAAAATAGTCATTCCACACACATGAATTTCGACTTTTATGACTTGATATCAGCAAAATTATGAAAAATTTTTTATGAAAAAATATGAAAAATCATAATTTTCATATTTTTTCATAAAATGACTGTAAAAATATTAATTTTGGGTTTTTTCATGAAAAAAATGCATGTGTCCCATCATCTTGTGTCGAAAAGCATGTGAAAACCCCCTTTTGAGTGGCATGCCAGAGCACTGTTTAAACATACGCATGCATGAAAAACCACTTTCCTGACGTCCTAGAGAGCTGAGACTTGCGGAAACGCTTAGTTAGACTCATGAAAAGCAGCACTGCTTTTCTGCAGAAACGCACATAGAGAAACACATGAAAACACAAAGTATAAGTGCTTATATGATGAAAATAGTCATTCCACACATGAATTTCGACTTTTATGACTTGATATCAGAAAACAATTATGAAATTTTTTATGAAAAAATATGAAAAAATCATAATTTTCATATTTTTTTTCATAAAATGACTGTAAAAATATTAATTTTGGGATTTTTTCATGAAAAAATGCATGTGTCCCATCATCTTGTGTCGAAAAGCATGTGAAAAACCCCCTTTTGAGGGCATGCCAGAGCAGTGTTTAAACATACGCATGCATGAAAAAACCACTTTCCTGACGTCCTAGAGAGCTGAGACTTGCGGAAACGCTTAGTTAGAGCCACATGAAGAGCAGCACTTTTCTGCAAAGCACATAGAGAACACATGAAAACACAAAGTATAAAGTGCTTATATGATGAAAATAGTCATTCCACACATGAATTTCGACTTTTATGACTTGATATCAGCAAAATTATGAAATTTTTTATGAAAAAAAATATGAAAAATCATAATTTTCATATTTTTTTCATAAAATGACTGTAAAAATATTAATTTTGGGATTTTTTTCATGAAAAATGCATGTGTCCCATCATCTTGTGTCGAAAAGCATGTGAAAACCCCCTTTTGAGTGGCATGCCAGAGCACTGTTTAAACATACGCATGCATGAAAAACCACTTTCCTGACGTCCTAGAGAGCTGAGACTTGCGGAAACGCTTAGTTGGCTCAGACCAAGAAACAGCAGTGCTTTTCTGCAAAGCACATAGAGAAACACATGAAAACACAAAGTATAAGTGCTTATATGATGAAAAATAGTCATTCCACACACATGAATTTCGACTTTTATGACTTGATATCAGCAAAATTATGAAAAATTTTTTTATGAAAAAATTATGATGAAAAAATCATAATTTTCATATTTTTTCATAAAATGTACTGTAAAAATATTAATTTTGGGGATTTTTTCATGAAAAATGCATGTGTCCCACATCATCTTGTGTCGAAAAGCATGTGAAAACCCCCCTTTTTTTGAGGGCATGCCAGAGCAGTTTAAACATACGCATGCATGAAAAACCACTTTCCTGACGTCCTAGAGAGCTGAGACTTGCGGAAACGCTTAGTTAGATGCATGAAAAGAGCAGCACTTTTTGCTGCAAACGCCTCACATAGAGAAACACATGAAAACACAAAGTATAAGTGCTTATATGATGAAAATAGTCATTCCACACATGAATTTCGACTTTTATGACTTGATATCAGCAAAATTATGAAAATTTTTTTATGAAAAAATATGAAAAATCATAATTTTCATATTTTTTCATAAAATGACTGTAAAAATATTAATTTTGGGATTTTTTCATGAAAAATGCATGTGTCCCATCATCTTGTGTCGAAAAGCATGTGAAAAACCCCCTTTTTGAGGGCATGCCAGAGCACTGTTTAAACACATACGCATGCATGAAAAACCACTTTCCTGACGTCCTAGAGAGCTGAGACTTGCGGAAACGCTTAGTTAGATCCATGAAAAGCAGCACTGCTTTTCTGCAGAAAACGCACATAGAGAACACATGAAAACACAAAGTATAAGTGCTTATATGATGAAAATAGTCATTCCACACATGAATTTCGACTTTCGACTTTTATGACTTGATATCAGCAAAATTATGAAAATTTTTTTATGAAAAAATATATGAAAAATCATATAATTTTCATATTTTTTCATAAAATGTACTGTAAAAATATTAATTTTGGGATTTTTTCATGAAAAAAATGCATGTGTCCCATCATCTTGTGTCGAAAAGCATGTGAAAACCCCCCTTTTTGAGGGCATGCCAGAGCAGTTTAAAACATACGCATGCATGAAAAAACCACTTTCCTGACGTCCTAGAGAGCTGAGACTTGCGGGAAACGCTTAGTTAGATGCATGAAGCAGCACTTTTCTGCAAAGCACATAGAGAAACACATGAAAACACAAAGTATAAGTGCTTATATGATGAAAATAGTCATTCCACACATGAATTTCGACTTTTATGACTTGATATCAGCAAAATTATGAAAATTTTTTTTATGAAAAAATATGAAAAATCATAATTTTCATATTTTTTCATAAAATGGATACTGTAAAAATATTAATTTTGGGATTTTTTCATGAAAAATGCATGTGTCCCACATCATCTTGTGTCGAAAAGCATGTGAAAACCCCTTTTGAGTGGCATGCCAGAGCAGTTTAAACATACGCATGCATGAAAAACCACTTTCCTGACGTCCTAGAGAGCTGAGACTTGCGGAAACGCTTAGTTAGATCATGAAGAGCAGCACCAGTGCTTTTCTGCAAAGCACATAGAGAACACATGAAAACACAAAGTATAAGTGCTTATATGATGAAAATAGTCATTCCACACATGAATTTCGACTTTTATGACTTGATATCAGCAAAATTATGAATTTTTTTATGAAAAAATATGAAAAATCATAATTTTCATATTTTTTTCATAAAATGACTGTAAAAATATTAATTTTGGGATTTTTTCATGAAAAAATGCATGTGTCCCATCATCTTGTGTCGAAAAGCATGTGAAAACCCCCTTTTGAGTGGCATGCCAGAGCAGCTGTTTAAAACATACGCATGCATGAAAAACCACTTTCCTGACGTCCTAGAGAGCTGAGACTTGCGGAAACGCTTAGTTAGAGCATGAAAAGCAGCAGTGCTTTTCTGCAAACGCACATAGAGAACACATGAAAACACAAAGTATAAGTGCTTATATGATGAAAATAGTCATTCCACACATGAATTTCGACTTTTATGACTTGATATCAGCAAATTATGAAAAAATTTTTTTATGAAAAAATATGAAAAATCATAATTTTCATATTTTTTCATAAAATGACTGTAAAAAATATTAATTTTGGGATTTTTTCATGAAAAAAATGCATGTGTCCCATCATCATCTTGTGTCGAAAAGCATGTGAAAACCCCCCTTTTTGAGGGCATGCCAGAGCAGTTTAAACATACGCATGCATGAAAAACCACTTTCCTGACGTCCTAGAGAGCTGAGACTTGCGGGAAACGCTTAGTTAGAGCAAGAGCAGCACTTTTCTGCAGCCTCACATAGAGAAACACATGAAAACACAAAGTATAAGTGCTTATATGATGAAAATAGTCATTCCACACATGAATTTCGACTTTTATGACTTGATATCAGCAAAATTATGAAAAATTTTTTTATGAAAAAATATGAAAAATCATAATTTTCATATTTTTTCATAAAATGGTACTGTAAAAATATTAATTTTGGGATTTTTTCATGAAAAAATGCATGTGTCCCATCATCTTGTGTCGAAAAGCATGTGAAAACCCCCCTTTTGAGGGCATGCCAGCCAGAGCAGTTTAAACATACGCATGCATGAAAAACCACTTTCCTGACGTCCTAGAGAGCTGAGACTTGCGGAAACGCTTAGTTAGAGCAAGAGCAGCACTTTTTCTGCAGCCTCACATAGAGAAAACACATGAAAACACAAAGTATAAGTGCTTATATGATGAAAATAGTCATTCCACACATGAATTTCGACTTTTATGACTTGATATCAGCAAAATTATGAAAAATTTTTTTATGAAAAAAATATGAAAAATCATAATTTTCATATTTTTTCATAAAATTACTGTAAAAATATTAATTTTGGGATTTTTTCATGAAAAAATGCATGTGTCATGTGTCCATCATCTTGTGTCGAAAAGCATGTGAAAACCCCCTTTTTTGAGGGCATGCCAGAGCAGTTTTAAACATACGCATGCATGAAAAAAAACCACTTTCCTGACGTCCTAGAGAGCTGAGACTTGCGGAAAAACGCTTAGTTAGAGCAAGAGCAGCACTTTTTCTGCAGTCACATAGAAAACACAGAAAACACATGAAAACACAAAGTATAAGTGCTTATATGATGAAAATAGTCATTCCACACATGAATTTCGACTTTTATGACTTGATATCAGCAAAATTATGAAAAATTTTTTATGAAAAAATATGAAAAATCATAATTTTCATATTTTTTCATAAAATTACTGTAAAAATATTAATTTTGGGATTTTTTCATGAAAAAATGCATGTGTCCCATCATCTTGTGTCGAAAAAGCATGTGAAAAAACCCCTTTTTGAGGGCATGCCAGAGCAGTTTAAACATACGCATGCATGAAAAACCACTTACTTTCCTGACGTCCTAGAGAGCTGAGACTTGCGGGAAACGCTTAGTTAGAGCAAGAGCAGCACTTTTTTTGCTGCAGCACATAGAGAAACACATGAAAACACAAAGTATAAGTGCTTATATGATGAAAATAGTCATTCCACACATGAATTTCGACTTTTATGACTTGATATCAGCAAATTATGAAAATTTTTTTTATGAAAAAATATGAAAAATCATAATTTTCATATTTTTTCATAAAATTACTGTAAAAATATTAATTTTGGGATTTTTTCATGAAAAAATGCATGTGTCCCATCATCTTGTGTCGAAAAGCATGTGTGAAAACCCCCTTTTTGGTGAGGGCATGCCAGAGCAGTTTAAACATACGCATGCATGAAAAACCACTTTCCTGACGTCCTAGAGAGCTGAGACTTGCGGGAAAAACGCTTAGTTAGAGCATGAAGAGCAGCACTTTTTCTGCAGTCACATAGAGAAACACATGAAAACACAAAGTATAAGTGCTTATATGATGAAAATAGTCATTCCACACATGAATTTCGACTTTTATGACTTGATATCAGCAAATTATGAAAAAATTTTTTTATGAAAAAAATATGAAAAATCATAATTTTCATATTTTTTCATAAAATTACTGTAAAAATATTAATTTTGGGATTTTTTCATGAAAAAAATGCATGTGTCCCACATCATCTTGTGTGTCGAAAAGCATGTGAAAACCCCCCTTTTGAGGGCATGCCAGAGCAGTTTTTAAACATACGCATGCATGAAAAACCACTTTCCTGACGTCCTAGAGAGCTGAGACTTGCGGGAAACGCTTAGTTAGAGCCAATGAGCAGCACTTTTCTGCAGCACATAGAGAAAAACACATGAAAACACAAAGTATAAGTGCTTATATGATGAAAATAGTCATTCCACACATGAATTTCGACTTTTATGACTTGATATCAGCAAATTATGATTTTTTTTTTTTATGAAAAAATATGAAAAATCATAATTTTCATATTTTTTCATAAAATTACTGTAAAAAATATTAATTTTGGGTTTTTTTCATGAAAAAAATGCATGTGTCACCATCATCTTGTGTCGAAAAGCATGTGAAAACCCCCCCTTTTTGAGGGCATGCCAGAGCAGTTTTAAACATACGCATGCATGAAAAAAACCACTTTCCTGACGTCCTAGAGAGCTGAGACTTGCGGGAACTTGGGAAACGCTTAGTTAGAGCAAGAGCAGCACTTTTTCTGCAGTCACATAGAGAAACACATGAAAACACAAAGTATAAGTGCTTATATGATGAAAATAGTCATTCCACACATGAATTTCGACTTTTATGACTTGATATCAGCAAATTATGAAAAATTTTTTTATGAAAAAATATGAAAAATCATAATTTTTCATATTTTTTCATAAAATTACTGTAAAAATATTAATTTTGGGATTTTTTCATGGTTCAAAAAATGCATGTGTCCCATCATCATCTTGTGTCGAAAAGCATGTGAAAACCCCCCTTTTTGGTGAGGGCATGCCAGAGCAGTTTAAACATACGCATGCATGAAAAAACCACTTTCCTGACGTCCTAGAGAGCTGAGACTTGCGGGGAAACGCTTAGTTAGAGCATGAAAGAGCAGCACTTTTTTCGCAGCCTCAAGCACATAGAGAAACACATGAAAACACAAAAGTATAAGTGCTTATATGATGAAAATAGTCATTCCACACATGAATTTCGACTTTTATGACTTGATATCAGCAAAAATTATGAAAAATTTTTTTATGAAAAAATATGAAAAATCATAATTTTCATATTTTTTCATAAAAATGGTACTGTAAAAATATTAATTTTGGGATTTTTTCATGAAAAAATGCATGTGTCACCATCATCTTGTGTCGAAAAGCATGTGAAAACCCCCCCTTTTGAGGGCATGCCAGAGCAGTTTAAAACATACGCATGCATGAAAAAACCACTTTCCTGACGTCCTAGAGAGCTGAGACTTGCGGGAAAAAACGCTTAGTTAGAGCAAGAGCAGCACTTTTTCTGCAGCACATAGAGAAACACATGAAAACACAAAGTATAAAGTGCTTATATGATGATGAAAATAGTCATTCCACACATGAATTTCGACTTTTATGACTTGATATCAGCAAATTATGAAAATTTTTTTATGAAAAAAATATGAAAAATCATAATTTTCATATTTTTTCATAAAATTACTGTAAAAAATATTAATTTTGGGATTTTTTCATGAAAAAATGCATGTGTCCCACATCATCTTGTGTCGAAAAGCATGTGAAAACCCCTTTTGGAGGGCATGCCAGAGCAGTTTAAACATACGCATGCATGAAAAAAACCACTTTCCTGACGTCCTAGAGAGCTGAGACTTGCGGGAAACGCTTAGTTAGAGCAAGAAACGCAGCACTTTTTCTGCAGCCTCACATAGAGAAACACATGAAAACACAAAGTATAAGTGCTTATATGATGAAAATAGTCATTCCACACACATGAATTTCGACTTTTATGACTTGATATCAGCAAATTATGAAAATTTTTTTTTTTATGAAAAAATATGAAAAATCATAATTTTCATATTTTTTCATAAAATTACTACTGTAAAAATATTAATTTTGGGATTTTTTCATGAAAAAAATGCATGTGTCCCATCATCTTGAGTGTCGAAAAGCATGTGAAAACCCCCCTTTTTGTGAGGGCATGCCAGAGCAGTTTAAACATACGCATGCATGAAAAAACCACTTTCCTGACGTCCTAGAGAGCTGAGACTTGCGGGAAACGCTTAGTTAGAGCAAGAGCAAGCACTTTTTCTGCAGTCACATAGAGAAACACATGAAAACACAAAGTATAAGTGCTTATATGATGAAAATAGTCATTCCACACATGAATTTCGACTTTTATGACTTGATATCAGCAAATTATGAAATTTTTTTATGAAAAAATATGAAAAATCATAATTTTCATATTTTTTCATAAAATTGACTGTAAAAATATTAATTTTGGGATTTTTTCATGAAAAAATGCATGTGTCCCATCATCTTGTGTCGAAAAGCATCATGTGAAAACCCCCTTTTTGAGGGCATGCCAGAGCACTGTTTAAACATACGCATGCATGAAAAACCACTTTCCTGACGTCCTAGAGAGCTGAGACTTGCGGAAACGCTTAGTTAGAGCCATGAAGAAAGCAGCACTGCTTTTCTGCAAACGCACATAGAGAACACACATGAAAACACAAAGTATAAGTGCTTATATGATGAAAATAGTCATTGTCATTCCACACATGAATTTCGACTTTTATGACTTGATATCAGCAAATTATGAAATTTTTTATGAAAAAATATGAAAAAATCATAATTTTCATATTTTTTCATAAAATTACTGTAAAAATATTAATTTTGGGATTTTTTCATGAAAAAATGCATGTGTCCCATCATCTTGTGTCGAAAAGCATGTGAAAAACCCCCTTTTGTGAGGGCATGCCAGAGCAGTTTAAACATACGCATGCATGAAAAACCACTTTCCTGACGTCCTAGAGAGCTGAGACTTGCGGAAACGGAAACGCTTAGTTAGAGCATGAGCAGCACTTTTCTGCAGTCACATAGAGAAACACATGAAAACACAAAGTATAAGTGCTTATATGATGAAAATAGTCATTCCACACATGAATTTCGACTTTTATGACTTGATATCAGCAAATTATGAAAAAATTTTTTATGAAAAAATATGAAAAATCATAATTTTTCATATTTTTTCATAAAATTACTGTAAAAATATTAATTTTGGGATTTTTTCATGAAAAAATGCATGTGTCCCACATCATCTTGTGTCGAAAAGCATGTGAAAACCCCTTTTGAGTGGCATGCCAGAGCACTGTTTAAACATACGCATGCATGAAAAAACCACTTTCCTGACGTCCTAGAGAGCTGAGAGACTTGCGGGAAACGCTTAGTTAGAGCAAGAGCAAAAGCACTTTTTCTGCAGCACATAGAGAACACACATGAAAACACAAAGTATAAGTGCTTATATGATGAAAATAGTCATTCCACACATGAATTTCGACTTTTATGACTTGATATCAGCAAATTATGAATTTTTTTATGAAAAAATATGAAAAATCATAATTTTCATATTTTTTCATAAAATTACTGTAAAAATATTAATTTTGGGATTTTTTCATGAAAAAAATGCATGTGTCACCATCATCTTGTGTCGAAAAGCATGTGAAAACCCCCTTTTTGAGGGCATGCCAGAGCAGTTTTAAAACATACGCATGCATGAAAAACCACTTTCCTGACGTCCTAGAGAGCTGAGACTTGCGGGAAACGCTTAGTTAGAGCCAAGAAAACAGCAGCACTGCTTTTCTGCAAACGCACATAGAGAAACACATGAAAACACACAAAGTATAAGTGCTTATATGATGAAATGAAAATAGTCATTCCACACATGAATTTCGACTTTTATGACTTGATATCAGCAAAAATTATGAAAAATTTTTTTATGAAAAAATATGAAAAATCATAATTTTCATATTTTTTCATAAAAAAACATTACTGTAAAAATATTAATTTTGGGATTTTTTCATGAAAAAATGCATGTGTCCATCATCTCATCTTGTGTCGAAAAGCATGTGAAAACCCCCTTTTGAGGGCATGCCAGAGCAGCTGTTTAAACATACGCATGCATGAAAAAACCACTTTCCTGACGTCCTAGAGAGCTGAGACTTGCGGGAAACGCTTAGTTAGAGCAAGAAGAAGCAGCACTTTTCTGCAGTCACATAGAGAAACACATGAAAACACAAAGTATAAGTGCTTATATGATGAAAATAGTCATTCCACACATGAATTTCGACTTTTATGACTTGATATCAGCAAAAAATTATGAAATTTTTTTATGAAAAAAATATGAAAAATCATAATTTTCATATTTTTTCATATTTTTCATAAAATTACTGTAAAAATATATTAATTTTGGGATTTTTTCATGAAAAAATGCATGTGTCCCATCATCTTGTGTCGAAAAGCATGTGAAAAACCCCCTTTTGAGGGCATGCCAGAGCAGTTTAAACATACGCATGCATGAAAAACCACTTTCCTGACGTCCTAGAGAGCTGAGACTTGCGGGAAACGCTTAGTTAGAGCAAGAGCAGCACTTTTCTGCAGCACATAGAGAAAACACATGAAAACACAAAGTATAAGTGCTTATATGATGAAAAATAGTCATTCCACACATGAATTTCGACTTTTATGACTTGATATCAGCAAATTATGAAAATTTTTTTATGAAAAAAATATGAAAAATCATAATTTTCATATTTTTTCATAAAATTACTGTAAAAATATTAATTTTGGGATTTTTTCATGAAAAAAAATGCATGTGTCCCACATCATCTTGTGTCGAAAAAGCATGTGAAAAACCCCTTTTTGAGAGGGCATGCCAGAGCAGTTTAAAACATACGCATGCATGAAAAACCCACTTTCCTGACGTCCTAGAGAGCTGAGACTTGACTTGCGGAAACGCTTAGTTAGTTAGATGCAAGAGCAGCACTTTTCTGCAGCAAAGCACATAGAGAAACACATGAAAACACAAAGTATAAGTGCTTATATGATGAAAATAGTCATTCCACACATGAATTTCGACTTTTATGACTTGATATCAGCAAATTATGAAAAATTTTTTTTTATGAAAAAATATGAAAAATCATAATTTTCATATATTTTTTCATAAAATTACTGTAAAAAATATTAATTTTGGGATTTTTTCATGAAAAATGCATGTGTCCCACATCATCTTGTGTCGAAAAGCATGTGAAAACCCCCTTTTGAGTGGCATGCCAGAGCACTGTTTAAACATACGCATGCATGAAAAACCACTTTCCTGACGTCCTAGAGAGCTGAGACTTGCGGGAAAACGCTTAGTTAGACCATGAAAGCAGCAGTGCTTTTCTGCAGAACAGCACATAGAGAAACACATGAAAACACAAAGTATAAGTGCTTATATGATGAAAAAATAGTCATTCCACACATGAATTTCGACTTTTATGACTTGATATCAGCAAATTATGAATTTTTTATGAAAAAATATGAAAAATCATAATTTTTTCATATTTTTTCATAAAATTACTGTAAAAATATTAATTTTGGGTTTTTTTATGGGTCATTTTTCATGAAAAATGCATGTGTCCCACCATCATCTTGTGTCGAAAAGCATGTGAAAACCCCCTTTTTTGAGGGCATGCCAGAGCAGTTTAAACATACGCATGCATGAAAAACCACTTTCCTGACGTCCTAGAGAGCTGAGACTTGCGGGAAACGCTTAGTTAGAGCCATGAAAAGCAGCACTGCTTTTCTGCAGAAACGCACATAGAGAAACACATGAAAACACAAAGTATAAGTGCTTATATGATGAAAATAGTCATTCCACACATGAATTTCGACTTTTATGACTTGATATCAGCAAATTATGAAAAATTTTTTTTATGAAAAAATATGAAAAATCATAATTTTCATATTTTTTCATAAAATTACTGTAAAAATATTAATTTTGGGATTTTTTCATGAAAAAAATGCATGTGTCCCATCATCTTGTGTCGAAAAGCATGTGAAAACCCCTTTTTGAGGGCATGCCAGAGCAGTTTAAACATACGCATGCATGAAAAACCACTTTCCTGACGTCCTAGAGAGCTGAGACTTGGGGGGGGCGGAAACGCTTAGTTAGAGCAAGAGCAGCACTTTTTCTGCACGCACATAGAGAAAACACATGAAAAAACACAAAGTATAAGTGCTTATATGATGAAAATAGTCATTCCACACATGAATTTCGACTTTTATGACTTGATATCAGCAAATTATGAAAATTTTTTTATGAAAAAATATGAAAAATCATAATTTTCATATTTTTTCATAAAATTACTGTAAAAAATATTAATTTTGGGATTTTTTCATGAAAAAATGCATGTGTCCCACATCATCTTGTGAGTCGAAAAGCATGTGAAAAAAACCCCCTTTTGAGTGGCATGCCAGAGCACTGTTTTTTAAAACATACGCATGCATGAAAAACCACTTTCCTGACGTCCTAGAGAGCTGAGACTTGCGGAAACGCTTAGTTAGAGCTCATGAAAAGCAGCAGTGCTTTTCTGCAAAGCACGCACATAGAAAAGAACACATGAAAAACACAAAGTATAAGTGCTTATATGATGAAAATAGTCATTCCACACATGAATTTCGACTTTTATGACTTGATATCAGCAAATTATGAAATTTTTTTATGAAAAAATATGAAAAATCATAATTTTCATATTTTTTCATAAAATTACTGTAAAAATATTAATTTTGGGATTTTTTCATGAAAAAATGCATGTGTCCCATCATCTTGTGTCAGTCGAAAGCATGTGAAAACCCCCCCTTTTTGGTTTGAGGGCATGCCAGAGCAGTTTAAACATACGCATGCATGAAAAACCACTTTCCTGACGTCCTAGAGAGCTGAGACTTGCGGAAAGGGAAACGCTTAGTTAGAGCAAATTGCGAAAAGCAGCACTTTTCTGCAAACGCCTCACATAGAGAAAACACATGAAAACACAAAGTATAAGTGCTTATATGATGAAAATAGTCATTCCACACATGAATTTCGACTTTTATGACTTGATATCAGCAAATTATGAAATTTTTTATGAAAAAATATGAAAAATCATAATTTTCATATTTTTTCATAAAATTACTGTAAAAATATTAATTTTGGGATTTTTTCATGAAAAAATGCATGTGTCCCATCATCTTGAGTCGAAAAGCATGTGAAAACCCCCTTTTGAGTGGCATGCCAGAGCAGTTTACTTTAAACATACGCATGCATGAAAAACCACTTTCCTGACGTCCTAGAGAGCTGAGACTTGCGGAAACGCTTAGTTAGATCATGAAACGAGCAGCACTTTTCTGCACGCACATAGAGAAACACATGAAAAAACACAAAGTATAAGTGCTTATATGATGAAAATAGTCATTCCACACATGAATTTCGACTTTTATGACTTGATATCAGCAAAAATTATGAAAAAATTTTTTTATGAAAAAATATGAAAAAATCATAATTTTCATATTTTTTCATAAAATTACTGTAAAAATATTAATTTTGGGATTTTTTCATGAAAAATGCATGTGTCCCATCATCTTGTGTCGAAAAGCATGTGAAAAAAACCCCTTTTGAGTGGCATGCCAGAGCACTGTTTAAACATACGCATGCATGAAAAACAACCACTTTCCTGACGTCCTAGAGAGCTGAGACTTGCGGAAACGCTTAGTTAGACTCATGAGCAAGCACTGCTTTTCTGCACGCACATAGAGAACACATGAAAACACAAAGTATAAGTGCTTATATGATGAAAATAGTCATTCCACACATGAATTTCGACTTTTATGACTTGATATCAGCAAATTATGATTATGACTTTTTTTATGAAAAAATATGAAAAATCATAATTTTCATATTTTTTCATAAAATTACTGTAAAAATATTAATTTTGGGTTTTTTCATGAAAAAATGCATGTGTCCCATCATCTTGTGTCGAAAAGCATGTGAAAACCCCCTTTTGAGTGGCATGCCAGAGCAGCTGTTTAAACATACGCATGCATGAAAAAACCACTTTCCTGACGTCCTAGAGAGCTGAGACTTGCGGAAAACGCTTAGTTAGATCCATGAAAAGCAGCACTGCTTTTCTGCACAAGCACATAGAGAAACACATGAAAACACAAAGTATAAGTGCTTATATGATGAAAATAGTCATTCCACACATGAATTTCGACTTTTATGACTTGATATCAGCAAAAATTATGAAATTTTTTTATGAAAAAATATGAAAAAATCATAATTTTCATATTTTTTCATAAAATGGTACTGTAAAAATATTAATTTTGGGATTTTTTCATGAAAAAATGCATGTGTCCCATCATCTTGATGTCGAAAAGCATGTGAAAACCCCCTTTTGAGGGCATGCCAGAGCAGTTTTTAAACATACGCATGCATGAAAAAACCACTTTCCTGACGTCCTAGAGAGCTGAGACTTGCGGAACTTGGAAACGCTTAGTTAGATGCCACGAGCAGTGCACTTTTTCTGCAGAAAGCACATAGAGAAACACATGAAAACACACAAAGTATAAGTGCTTATATGATGAAAATAGTCATTCCACACATGAATTTCGACTTTTATGACTTGATATCAGCAAATTATGAAATTTTTTTATGAAAAAATATGAAAAATCATAATTTTCATATTTTTTCATAAAATTACTGTAAAAATATTAATTTTGGGATTTTTCATAAAAAATGCATGTGTCACATCATCTTGTGTCAAAAGCATGTGAAAACCCTTTTTGAGGGCATGCCAGAGCACTTTAAACATACGCATGCATGAAAAACCACTTTCCTGACGTCCTAGAGAGCTGAGACTTGGGGAAACGCTTAGTTAGATGCAAGAGCAGCACTTTTTCGAGGAGCAGCGAGACTTGCGGAAACGTTTTCTAGCTTTTGAAAAGCACTTTTCTGCACGCCGCACATAGAGAAACACATGAAAACACAAAGTATAAGTGCTTATATGATGAAAATAGTCATTCCACACATGAATTTCGACTTTTATGACTTGATATCAGCAATTATGATTTTTTTATGAAAAAATATGAAAAATCATAATTTTCATATTTTTTCATAAAATTACTGTAAAAATATTAATTTTGGGTTTTTTCATGAAAAATGCATGTGTCCCACATCATCTTGTGTCGAAAGCATGTGAAAAACCCCTTTTTGAGGGCATGCCAGAGCATTTTAAACATACGCATGCATGAAAAACCACTTTCCTGACGTCCTAGAGAGCTGAGACTTGCGGAAACGCTTAGTTAGACCATGAAAAGCAGTGCTTTTCTGCACGCACATTGAGAACACATGAAAACACAAAGTATAAGTGCTTATATGATGAAAATAGTCATTCCACACATGAATTTCGACTTTTATGACTTGATATCAGCAATTATGATTTTTTTATGAAAAAATATGAAAAATCATAATTTTCATATTTTTTCATAAAATTACTGTAAAAATATTAATTTTGGGATTTTTCATAAAAAATGCATGTGTCCCATCATCTTGAGTCGTCAAAAGCATGTGAAAAACCCCCTTTTTGAGGGCATGCCAGAGCAGTTTAAACATACGCATGCATGAAAAACCACTTTCCTGACGTCCTAGAGAGCTGAGACTTGCGGGAAACGCTTAGTTAGATCATGCAAGAGCAGCACTTTTTCTGCACGCACATAGAGAACACATGAAAACACAAAGTATAAGTGCTCATATGATGAAAATAGTCATTCCACACATGAATTTCGACTTTTATGACTTGATATCAGCAATTATGATTTTTTTATGAAAAAATATGAAAAATCATAATTTTCATATTTTTTCATAAAATTACTGTAAAAATATTAATTTTGGGATTTTTCATAAAAAATGCATGTGTCACATCATCTTGTGTCAAAAGCATGTGAAAACCCTTTTTGAGGGCATGCCAGAGCAGTTTAAACATACGCATGCATGAAAAACCACTTTCCTGACGTCCTAGAGAGCTGAGACTTGCGGAAACGCTTAGTTAGAGCCATCGAGCAAGCACTTTTTTCGCAGAGTCAAAGCACATAGAGAACACATGAAAACACAAAGTATAAGTGCTTATATGATGAAAATAGTCATTCCACACATGAATTTCGACTTTTATGACTTGATATCAGCAATTATGATTTTTTTATGAAAAAATATGAAAAATCATAATTTTCATATTTTTTCATAAAATTACTGTAAAAATATTAATTTTGGGATTTTTCATAAAAAATGCATGTGTCACATCATCTTGTGTCAAAAGCATGTGAAAACCCTTTTTGAGGGCATGCCAGAGCAGTTTAAACATACGCATGCATGAAAAACCACTTTCCTGACGTCCTAGAGAGCTGAGAGTTGGGGAAACGCTTAGTTAGAGCAAGAGCAGCACTTTTTCGCAGACACATGAAAACACAAAGTATAAGTGCTTATATGATGAAAATAGTCATTCCACACATGAATTTCGACTTTTATGACTTGATATCAGCAATTATGATTTTTTTATGAAAAAATATGAAAAATCATAATTTTCATATTTTTTCATAAAATTACTGTAAAAATATTAATTTTGGGATTTTTCATAAAAAATGCATGTGTCACATCATCTTGTGTCAAAAGCATGTGAAAACCCTTTTTGAGGGCATGCCAGAGCAGTTTAAACATACGCATGCATGAAAAACCACTTTCCTGACGTCCTAGAGAGCTGAGAGTTGGGGAAACGCTTAGTTAGAGCAAGAGCAGCACTTTTTCGCAGTCACGTAGAAAACACATGAAAACACAAAGTATAAGTGCTTATATGATGAAAATAGTCATTCCACACATGAATTTCGACTTTTATGACTTGATATCAGCAATTGTGATTTTTTTATGAAAAAATATGAAAAATCATAATTTTCATATTTTTTCATAAAATTACTGTAAAAATATTAATTTTGGGTTTTTTCCTGAAAAATGCATGTGTCCCATTATCTTGTGTCGAAAGCGTGTGAAAACTCCCTTTGAGAGCATGCCAGAGCAGTTTAAACATGCAGCAGTTTTTAAACAGCAGTTTTTATGTAAATGAAAAGAAATGTCTTATTGAGGCTCTGCCTGGTGTGATCGATGAGCCTCTTGTGGTGTGAGACAGCCTCAAAGCTGCTGCAATCTGTCACAGAGTACACAATCAGAAAAACATCACCCCATTTAATACAGCTCTTATAAGGGGTAGTGCTGGGTCAAACACACTCTTGAGCAGACACACAAACAAAACATAGTAACAGTGTGCTGATGTGGTGTGAGATCTGGGGGCAGGTTGGTCCACTTCTAACGGATCGAGCTCAGAGTTATTGCTTCAGTCGCAATGCCCCAACAGCTTCAAGGTCTCAGCACCTCTCCAGTCTATAGATATCTGACAGAAACCAAAAGTGTATTTGGCATGTCTTTAGAGTGTACATGTATGTGTGGGATTAGGATGCAGCCACACATTACACCTGTCTCCAACGATACTATCTGCTAGTTTTTCGCAAATATTACAAAGTCTTTACTGTTTCACTTTCCCATTCCTTCCCTCCATATATCACTCATTACCCAGATGGTGCTGGAGTCTCTTTCTGCTGCTCTAATTAATAAAGTGGTTGATTTACGGCCTTTGATTACAGAACAGGCTGAATGTTTTGCCAAGTGCTTAATACCTGCAGCTAAAATTATTAACATCTATTACTGATTATGATTACTGATATGATTACTGATTTAGTTTATTTTTGCATTGTGGAACTGAGGCAAATAATAGGCCAAATAGATTGGCCCTTTTATTTCCTTACCTCATCCTCTTTTAAACATTTTTACTCAAGACAGTGAATACAAAGAGTACTGAAAATATTTGTGATTTAACTGAGCAAAAAGTCTGTTGTCTGGGTCTGCTTAGTGCTACAAATATTTGTAATTTGCAGAATAACTTTATTACACCGCTTAAGTTGTTTTCCTGTGATAGCATAATAGCACGCTCTCTATTTATATTTTTTATATTGCTTTTGTGTTTGTTAATTCCAAAAATAAGAGAAAAATTCACATGTTGTATAATCTGTAAGGTGTGTGTATTATTTCATTACAATGACTTTTCCATGATGGCTTTACTTAAAAACACACTGTAAAAAAATCCCTGTTAAATTACACTAAACTACTGGCAGCTAGAGTTGCCAGCATTCTAATGTTATTATACAGTGTTTCTATTGTAATGTAAAAAAAACAGGTTATTCCTGTGAAAATATTATAGTACTCCGCCGTTATATATGTTTACAGTTGTTTTGTTATAGCAATTATACTGTTATTTTTGTGTTTATATCGTAGTCGTTAATAACAGTTTAATTCTGTAAAAAGTATTACAGTACTGTGCTGTATAGAATATATGCTTCACATTTTTATACTGTAAGCTGTTTGGTTGCTATTATTGTTATGTCAGTGTTTCTACCATAATCTCCATTATCAGTTTATAAGTTTAAAATATATATTTCAATACTGCAAAATAATTTTAAGACTAAAGACCTTAAAATGACAACATTATCTACATTATGCAATGTGGGCTACTGTGTTTGAGAGCCCTTGGGTTATGTTGAATGATATAAAGCCCCACTCATTGGACCAGCTTCTCGATCTTTTTGGACACCACCTTTCCCTGACTGGCCTTGGTTCCTCTCTCATGGTTGATACTGATAAAGCACCTAAAAATATAACAAAAATGTTACATTTTTTAATATGAAAAACAAAATATCAATACAACAGACTGGTCATTTAAAAAAGAAATCTATATTTTCTTTATTTCAGATTTTACTTGAAACAATAGAGATAGTATTAGATGACTTTGTCACCAGTGTTTAATAAAAGCAAATTAAAGATGTCCCATATGTTCTGGCAAATAATCATGTTAATAATATTAAAGGTCAATTTAACTTTCTTGTATCTCTTAACTTTTTAACAATGGTGTGTATGTGTGCTGACTGCACTTTTACTATTTATGAAAAATAGTGGAAGTGCAGCCTAAATACAGTCTACTGCAGTTTCAAACAAAGTTAAACAACCATGTTTACTTCATGAACCGTAGGATGTAACCTGCAAAAGATAAAGGCAAGGAGAGCATGAAAAGAGGCGGAGGACATAACCTGTAACAACACGGTCTATAACCTCGGTTCCCTGAGAGCGGAAACACGACATTACAAAGCCCATATGCAAATGAGCATACAAGGAAGTTCTGCCAAGACAGAGGACATATCGCGATAAATTATCTGCCCTAAGCAGAACAGTAACTGCACTAAAAAAGGGCAGATAACACACAAGTTGCTTGGCAGTCATCGCGAATAAGAGAAAATCCTCTAAAAGACGGAAGTCTGATAGCCTGCTTGTAAAAGAGGCATAATGAAGAATAGAAAAGAAATACCAGGTGCTGGGAATCGACTGCAATAGCGGTGACTCTGGCAACAGGCACATGTACACACTGTAGCAATTGGAAGCTGTGTAGTTTTTAGTAACGGCATATACAGTTAATAGGAATCCACCCAGCAGTGGGGGGCACTAGCAGCTCCCTCAGGTCCGGAAACCACGGCTGATTGGGCCAGTTCAGAGTTTGGGATCACAGGGGCTCTCTCTTCCCTGATCTTGTCTAAAACCAAAGTCAGAATTTTCACCGGGGGAATGCATACAGCGTGACATCAGAGCATATCCCCCCAAGTTCAAGAAGCTTTATTGTCATTTATATAGAAGATTCTGTACACAGTAAAATGAATTTCTCCAGGACCACATGGTGCTACACAAAACAAAAAGAGCCACTTAACAGAACAACACAGAGCTAAAGACTGAAAGTAAATTGTCTTAGCAACTGGTGCAAACAGTACAAGACAGACAGTTCAATAAACAGTACAAACATGAAACTAAACAATACAGTACAAAAAAACAGGACCTGTGGAACTATAGAAGTATAGCTGACAATGCATGTTATTGCTCGTGGCAAAAAGGTCCACCTCCGCAAACCAGCTCAGATCATCTGGACAGACCTGGGATGAAGCCTCCACTCTCGGGGATGTGTGCTGCTCTGATGGATAGAAGGTGACTATCTGGAGGTGAGCAGCCCTCACGCAAAGTGCATGCCACCATGTGCAGTCCACCGTCCCGAGACTGGCTTGCCCCCACAGGCAGTTCCCCAGCCTTGGGTCGATGCGTCTGTCGTGATTACCATGCGTGACGTCACTACCCCTAAGGGGACTCCCCGGCTGTATAAAATTTATTCCAATGTTTAGTGACACACTTCCTAAAACACATTCATTTTTATAACAAATAAAATCATTAAAGTCTGATATGTCTAGTTTTAATTTTCTTTACCTTGACTTTTGATAAAGTGCTGGGAAGTGAGAAAACACGATTTTGCTTAGTTGAGTTACACAGCTATTTAAGTGACTGACTTGCAAATAAAAGAATACTGTATTACACCGTAAAATGGTAAAGCAGATTGCTGTTTATTTTTACTTACACAAAGGGCACCAAATGTACGCCATTTATTTGGATTTAGAGGAAATGGTACATTACTGTACAAAATTTCTTTTTTACAGCAATTTTTTACAGTGCGTTCGAAAATATTTAGTATATTTCATAAACATTACATGTACAAAGGTATTGGAACACCTGACTATCCCATCCATATAAGTTTGCTTTCAAGGTCTGTTTCACTTTTACTCCTATAATAACTTCTGAAAAGGCTTTTAACTTGAATTGAGAGTGTGGTTTGGGCCATTTTTCAATTTACCTACATACAGATTAAAGAGTGTTTAGGCACTAATGTTGAGCTCCTGGATTTTGTGCACAGAGGCATTGTCATGCTGTTTTGAATTTCTTATGAAAACATTCTAGACAAGTGTGTGCTTTAAAAATTTTGGCAACAGTTTGGCTAAAGACACTTGCATAGGTGTGCTGGTAAGGTATCTTGTATAGAAGCCATTTCAATATACTTGGATTTTAATAATGTTACAAAGATTAGAAGCATGTACAAGTATATCACCATTTAAGATAGTGTGTGCTACCTTTTGTATTTTAAAACTGCATGAAAGCTGTCTTTTTTCTGTTTTTAATCCCGCTATTTAAAAATGAATACATGGTCTTTTTGGTTGTTGTTGGTTGAGTTAAAAAAAACAATATACCAGTAAAAAATGAAATAAAACTAATAAGTATTTAAGAACAGCAAAAAAACAAAGATACGAGTTAATATTTTTAACATTTTTGGAGAGCAGAATTTTTTTTCATGCTCTGTTAAAAAGAGTCTGAAGTGTGTGCACAACATGTATAATTTAGTTGATATCACATTAACTCGGTGAGAAAACCAGTCTCTATTAAAATGCCTAACTGTTTTTAGCAGACATAAAATGTTTGTAGGGTGATCTCAGTCATGAATCACAAAACTTTATTTATCTGACAAACTTTATTTAAAAAACAAAATTAATTAATTAATTAAGAAATCTGATCTGTTCAATCCAAATTCTTTATGTTATGATTTGCTTACATTCTTATAACAATCAACAAGATTACTTTAACCTCTCCTAAATGATCAAGTTTTAACAAAACACAATGTTCGTGTAATACCAGCTCTGTGGCTCTGGCTCTAGCTAAAGTGATTTTGGATTAGCTCCTGTCTGACTTCCAGTGCCTCCAGGTCGATTTTTTCTGCTGAATCGCTGCATTCATCTGATTGCTCAGTGACCTCAGTCCTTTCTATGGTCCAGGCATCCAGTCCAGACTGCAGTGAGATATTATGGAGAACACAGCATGCCTGGATGATGTGAGAGCACTTCTCGGGTGAGTATTGCAGATAGCCTTTGGCTCCATCCAGGCATCGGAAACGCGTCTGGAGAGCGCGGAATGTACGGTCTACAATCTCGCGCGTGGTCACGTGAGCCAGGTTGTAACGGTAATCGGCCGGTGTCTGAGGATTTGGGACCGGAGTCATCAACCACTTTCGCAGAGGATAGAGATGATCTCCTGCAAAGACATAAAACAACATACAGGACAAGCTACCAAGTGTGAGATGCTGACCATCTGCGTATGATAACATATCCGGCGCTGGAGAACAGACACTTAATAAATGCTCACTGAAAGCATTAGGAACTTATTTATGCAATGATCTGATCTGCTGTATTACAGAGACCTGTCCGTGTTCTATTAGATCTACAACTGTGCAGCTTTTCATCTGTTCATCTGTCTATATAGCTTATTCAACTTTTAAGACTGTAAAATCAAAAGTTTTGGACCAAATCTTTGGAGAGGTTGTATATTTATTCTCAATAAATAGACAAAAAAAAATTGTTGAATTTCAAAATAACTCAATATAGCAAGCCACTTCTATCACTTGAACCAGCGATCTTCTGATGAAATTCAACACCTTAGAAGAATTCTCAGGACCACCAAGCTGCCACTGCTGAGCCCTTGAGCAAGGCCCTTAATCCTCAACTGCTAAGTTGGGGAAAAAAACAAAATGAATATAAGTCACTCTGGATAAGGGTATCTGCCAAATGCCAGAAATTTAAATGTAAACCAGAAAGACTCACTGTTTATAGACTTTAGTTCAGCATTTAACACAATCATCCCTCAGCCCCTGATTAAGAAGTTGAGCTTGCTGGGCCTAAACACCTCTCTGCAAGTGGATCTTGAACTGGATGACTGAAAGACCGCAGTTAGTAAGCATTGGGGTACCTCAAGGCTCCTCATTTTGCTGACTGACTGTGTAGTAATGCACAGCTCAACTCACATTGTTACAGATCACCGATAACACAACCGTGGTGGATCTACAACATCCTGAAGGTACAACATCCTGGTGTAGCGCCAACAACCTATCTTTAAATGTCAACGAATCTATAGAGATCTCCTGAACATCGACTAATCCTCTGTAGAGATTCTCAAGAACAACAAATTTCTTGATGTTCATCTGATGGAGAACCTCACATGATCACTCAACACTAGCTCCACCAGCAAGAAACTTTCTGCAAAGGCAGGAAAGCCCATATCCCACTTTCCATCTTGAGCATGTTTTGCAGAGGGACCATCATTGCCTGGTTAGAAAACTGCTTCATTTCAGATCACAACATTTTTTCTTTCCTCTTTTACTTACATGCTGCATCTGCAAAGCCAACAGCATTGTGGACAACCTCATATACCCCTCACTTTTCACCCTCATGCCACACACTAATTTTATGTAAATCTATGTTTACAGCACCAAAAACACAGACAAACCATTCTGTTTATGCACAGACACTTGCTTCACTCTATTTTCAATGATGTTGTTACTTTATTTGCACAGTTTGTATTGTATTTGCACATCATAGCTCATATTCTGGTCTGCACTGTTTACTGTATCTGTAGAGAGTGTTTTGTATTGTTTATTTGCATTATCTGGAGTGTTTTTTGTATTATTTATTTGCACTGTCTCTCTTGCGCTGTTTCTCTGTTTTTGCTTGTCAGAAGCAAAAAAAATATTATATAAAATATTTCATAATTTAAATAGGCTTTTCATGTTCCTCTTACCTAAAAGCCAGCCCTCATGGTGCCTTCGCTCTTCAAACAGCTTGCACAAGCTAGACTGGTTAAAAACAGCTCGGTCTGTCAGACTGCCAGGCCAATGTGTCTCGGCACTCAGCAGCAATCCTCGAGCGTTGCACACTAGCTGGCAGTTAATGGAGTGGAAGCCTTTCTTGTTAACATATGAGGAATCCTCTGCATTCAGTGCCTTTATCGCTATTTGTGCACAGTCTACAACTCCTAGAACATTAGGAATTGCTGCCACTTTGTAGAACTCTTCTTTCGTCTGCTGCTTGATGGGCTCGTCCCTGCTGAAGCCGATGAACTCTGGGGCTTTCTCGATCAGAGCTTTTGTGACGTTAGAGACACAGCGACTCATGGAGGCCTGGCTGATGCCTATAGCATCTCCCATCTTGCTCTGAAAGGACCCTGATGTGTAAAAACCTAAAGCTGCAAGAATCTGAACATCTGGGCTGATGGCTCGTGACCTCTGTGTGCGTCGTAACAAGCTGTCCTTCAGCAGGTCCACTAAGTAGTAAATAAAATCACGTGGAAAACCAAATGTCGTCAATAGAAACTCATCCGAGACGGATTCAATGTCAAATCGATCCAGTGTTTTGTGCCCACGGCCATGGATCAACAGGTCACAGTCCAGGATCGCAATGTGGATTGCCATTATCAATTAAATAATCTATAAAAAAACAAAGCAGAGTTAGAAATATGGTTCCCTTTTGAGCTTCACTTGCCATAGCGGAGCATCAGCTATGGGAAATCCCCCACCTTTACTTTCCCTTTGAAGATTTATTGGCTCCAATTGCCACCTGTATGCAAATGAGCAACAAGCGAGTGTCACTGTCTAAAAGAGTATATAAGGCGGCAATATTCAGAATCTTCTCCTTCACAAAAAGAGCTTTAGAAGATTTTCTCAAATCTTCTAAAGATTATGATGGTGTTTTGTGCTTCCTGACGGATAAAGCCACCGGACTGGCACACGCAGAAGCGGCGTTGGACGACACTGAGTGCCTGCACTGTCTGAATTTGCAGGTGTGTCTTCAGGGCTCGCCGCATAGCACGCAGTAGCTTCGGGTTAGGCGACCTGGCACGGGGCCAGCAAAGGTCCCCTATATACTTTGCAGAGGACTGCCACCATCTGCTGCTGTAGTCAGCGGACATTCTCTCGTTCGTCTACAGAGACGACGCCATGTCTGTGTCTGCGTCGGAGAGAGGTGATTGGATGGATTCACAATACGATCCACCTGACAATTAGGAGCCCCCCAGAGCTCAGCGAGGTGCTCTCGAGGGCCCTGTTCAAGGCGGCTCAGCAGCTAGAGCTCACCTAGAACCCACCAAGCTGGACTCTTGGTACCTGTCCTCCAGCTGCCATCAGGCTCCCTTTAGGACATCAGTGCATTTTTTCCCTCAAAATTTTTTCCCGCACGAGCAGGTGATGAAGGCTTGGCTGCACCCCAATCGGCGCAAGTCCACTCAGCCACACACTCCATCTTTGCCCACGTGGATGACATACACCCCCAGTGAAGGACGCCATCGCCATCCACCTGTGCCCGTCTTCATTAGAGACTCGGATTTGGCTCTCATGGCCACAAAAAGAGGCGATGGGCCGGTCCATGGCTTTCTTGGTGGTCCTCCAGAGGCAGCTCTGGCTGAACCTGCTCAAGGAGAATCTTCGCCTCAATGCCCCCATTTCTCCCTCCGGCCTCTTCGGCGACGCCTTGGGTATGATAGTGGAGCGTTTCACAGAGGCACAGAAGCAAGCCAGGGCGATAAGTCACGTGAGGCGCAGGCTGGCTTCTCAGCTCCAGTCGGCGAGGTCTTACGCACCCTCTGCAGCAGGTGCCCTGCACTTGAGAGAGACGAACATGGCCATTACATCCCACCGTGAGCCAGAGGTGTTAACGAGAGACGGAGCCTGCAGCGTGACGCTCGTCCGTCCTTAGCTGCCGCTAAGCCTTCTTCCTGACGCTGGCAGGGAGAAGGAGGAGTTCAAAGCCCCAACTCACAAGTGAGTTCAGCAGGCTGGATGAGCTCAAGAGTGTGCGTCTGTGTCCATTCAATAAAGATTGCAATAAATTCTCACACTGTCACAAAAGGGCAAATTTCTCCTCTGATCCTAAACAGCTGCTCCCCACCTCATCTACGCTGGGGATGTACTTGAGATAAGTCAATATGCTCAGCACAGGCACAGTCTCTCAGTGCTCAAGCAGCTGAGACCGCTAAATCAGTTCACAGAAGCCTGGAGGGCTATTCCAGGAGTGTCATGCTAGGTTTTTAAAATCATACAGCCCGGTTATGCACTTCAGTTTCGATGCAGATCACCCCGTTTCAACGGTGTGGATGTAGTCGCTAATTTAACCTCAGAACGTCTCCGTTATGAGACGGGAGTTTCAAGATCTCCTCGAGAAAGGGGCCGTAGAGCGAGTTCCACCGAGCGAGTTGAAAACGGGTTTCTACAGTTGTTACTTTCTGGTTTCCAGAGTTTTGTTTGATTTCTGATCTAAGACCGGTGAACAGAGCGCTTTGCAAATGGTCATTCAGGATGTTAACTTTAAAACGATTTAAAAAGATTCTGGTGCAGATACACCCAGGGGACTGGTCCGCAACTCTGGACTTAAAGGACGCTTACTTCCACGTTTAGCTCGCTCAGCATCACAGGCGTTTTCTCAGGTTTGCCTTCGAAGTAGTAGCATACCAGTACACAGCCCTCGCCTTCGAAGTAGTAGCATACCAGTACACAGCCCTCCCCTTAGGGTTGGCTCTAGCTCCATGGGTATTTTCCAAATGCATGGATGCAACGCTCCATGCCTCAGCCGTCTGTAACATATGCAGGACTCCTGCATATGAAACCGCTGCAGTTTTAGCTGGAATCTCAAGTCCCGGCAAAACTTGACTGATCGCCGTGGGCTTTTTTGATGAGCGGCACAAACAGGTGGCCACCTGCAAGGTAAGCAAGCTTTTGCTTATAAACTTAGTTTGTGTTGCTCGGCGGAAATAGCACATGGTGGTAGGAGCGCTCAAGAACATTGAAAGGGTTTTGTTTCCAGAGGAGGTAAATGCATGCAATTAGGTAGATAAGCACTGCAATTGTCTGTGTTTGTTGTTAAAGGATAATAAACATGATGCATGGTATGAGTTTTGTATAAGAATATCCGTATTTTGAGAAAGTGTATTACGCAGCTAATAACTTCAAAGTATTATGATATCTTTTAATAGGGTTAAGCAGGCCTTTAGGGATGACCAGACCAAGGCAGATTTGCATTGATCACCCAGGGGTAGGTGATTATTTAGTTGTTAAACTTAGGCGTAGTGTACAGCGCTTGTGTGAATGAGAGGTCTCTGTGTCAGTGAGTGACTCTGTGTGGCTGCCGGTGCATGAGTGTGACTTTTAATGCATAAGACAGAGTCAAAGTGTGAGTGCTGTGCCATAAATAAATAAGAATTGACTTATTTCTTATATAAATAAGAAATGGCTACATTTGTTTGGTGTTTTGGTGAAGGTGGATTGATATATGATTATATAACATTGTGTGTCATATTTAAATAAGCATATTTAAGGGCAATAAGATTGTGCATAAGTGCTGTGTTACCAAGTTGTGGATTGTTGGATAAATAAACAATGGCAGCCATTCCTATAGATACATTAGTATTGAAATATTCATTGTGTAAGGACCTTATAACTAGGATCTCTGAGAAATGGCATAGGAGAACTAAAAGCATGGTGACAAAGAGAGAGGAAGGGAGAAGTGTTAGCTCTGTATAAGAAAGAAGGAGAGAGTTTGAGGGAAAAAAATTGTTAAAACAATCAGGGAATGAGCCAAACATAGGCAGTAGAGAGGGGCTGGCTGAACCACCTCCCTATGTGTGCTCAGAAGGGTGAATTTTCAATACTAAAGGGAACAGTAGAGGGACTTCCAGTCAGCAGCCACATGGAGTAGATGGGTTAAGACAGAGGCTCTGATAGTTCTCAATTTCTTCACTCATTTATTCACCCTGGACCTTAAATTCACTCTCCTCTATCAGCAGGGCTCCGGATCACTCTTTCTACCGCACAAAAGAAGTGGCTACGCTTGGTAGAAGATGCGCAAAAATATATAGAGAGCACGCCTAAAACCATATAAACAACTGCTGTATTTTTGTTCTCCAAACATTTATTAGGAAAGTACTTTATTTTTCACTTTAAATCCAGTTATGTTTACGCTTATCCTGGTAAGAGTACCGTGCTGAATGTGTGTATTTCTTTTATTACAATTTTTCTATTAGTATATATTTTTTCTATTTTAAATTACATATGGTTCACATGCTTGTTGTTATAGTTTTTTTTTTGTTACAATGTGATGTGGGGGGGGTTTCGAATTCAAGAGATTTTATTATTGGAGTGTTGAGATTTTTTACTTAAATATTATTAGTTCATTTAGATTATGTATCAGAGCTGAAGATGGTGTGGTGAGTGACAGGAAGATTTCTTTGGTGGACTATGGATGTGTGGAAGAGCTTGCTGCTTTGTTTTTCAGCCGCTGTTTTGTGGGGTTTAGGGGGGAAAGTGTGGGGGGAGTGGTGTGTGCTCTCCAAAGCCAGTACTATGCTAGAACTGCTTACAGTTTAATGTTTCTTTGTGTTTTACACATTAGTTTTAAGGCTGACACTTGTCATTTAAGTATTATTGTTTACCTACCTGCATCTTTTGTTAAGGAGAATAAATAGCTCTTTAAACTTTGTGAGCTGGAATGTTAAGGGACTAAACCATCCAGTTAAAAGAGGGAAGGTGCTGTCACACCTTAAACAACTTCACACCTCAATTGCTTTTCTACAGGAAACTCACATTCGCAGTTCTGATAATTCTTGCCTTATGTCGCGTTGGGGAGGGCAGCACTACCACTTTACCTTTCAGGCCAAATCTAGGGGTGTTTCGATTCTTATTAACCCAAGGATATCGTTTGAGCACCATAACGTTATTGCAGATGTATATGGTCGTTATATTATTGTTTCTGTGGAATTATTTAATACTAATGTAGTGTTGGCTAATTTATAAGCTCCTAACAATGATGATGCTTTATTTTTTTAACATTTTTTTTTCTGTTTTGCCAGATCTGAGCTCATACTCTTTCATACTCAGAGGAGACTTTAACTGCTGTTTAGATCCATCACCTGATAGGTCATCTCCAAATCCTATACCATTGAGTAGATCTGCCATACTACTTCAGCCTTATCTTTGCAGCTTTGGTATCTCTGATATATGGTGCTTCCTTCATCCAAAAAAGAGAGAACATTCCTTTTTTTCACATGTCCATCACACTTTTTCTAGAATTAATTACTTCCTCATAGACAATTGATCCCAATGGTTAATTCTTGTGTTTATCAGAGCATTGTTATATCAGACCACGCCCCAGTTGTCTATAAACCTCCCTGATCTCCCTCAAACCAGATAGCTATTTTCTTCAATACAAATGAAACATCTGAAGTGTCACGTTTAACTATTTGGGATGCTCTGAAACCCTACCTTAGGGGACAAATAATATCATACACTGCTAATATGAAAAGGAAGGCATATTTAGAACGGAAGAAAGTGGACGACCAAATCAAAGAAATAGATCAACAGTATGCTCTATTTAAAACCCCTGATTTGTATAAAAAACGTGTAGAGCTGCAAACTTAATTAGAACTTATTTCAACACAGTCAGTTATTAAAGAGTAGTAGCCAATTTTACATTCATGGTAACAAATCCAGGAAACTTAAGAGAATTTAAAGCACAGCAACATATTACAAAAATTCACATGGAGGATAGTAGTATCACTACAGATCATGCTAGTATTAATACTGCATTTAGGAATTTTTTCTCTCGATTATACACCTCTGAATTCCCAGAGGACCATGCTGGACTGGAGAACTTTTTGGCACGACTTAATCTCCCAATTATGTCCTCTGATTCTAGAATAAGATTAGAAGAGCCCATATCACAAGAGGAAATAATTAACCCCACATGAAATGCTTACGGGTTGACCCATGCCTGTGCCATATTGTAGAGGTCCCTATAAAGGGCCTCCCCTAGAGCAGTTGCAAATGGAACTTAGGTCCTATATGAAGATAACTGCAATAAACAAAGCACTCTATTTACAGGAAAAGAGAAAAGAACCCAGAGAGGAGAAAGAAACTACCTGCCCGATCATTCCAGGAGACCAGGTATACTTGAGAGTGTTCAGATGTAAGTAAAATGAGCTCAGAAGTGAGGGGTCATACAAAGTGGTAAGAGCTACCCCAACAGTGGTCCAGGTGGAAGGAAAAACTGCATGGTATCATTTGAACCACTGCACCAGAGTCACCAAGGTGGGTGCGGAAGGAGAAGGAGCAAAGGCAAAAACAGACAAGGTAAGTTTGGAACGAGGAGAGAGAAATTCAGTCACACAGAAGGATCAGGATCAACCATCAGAAGATTAGAGCACCTCAAGTGAGGACGAAGAGGATGTGTAATGATGAGCCATGCCCTGGGTGTAAGCACTAGCCTGGCCTCTTTCCAGAAGGCTTCCATTTACAATGTGCAAAGTATCTGGGTTCGAAGACATGTCTTCCAAGATTTGCTAAAGTTTATCCTGTACTGTGTTATAATTATTGTATGTTTAACAAGTTCTACATAACCATGACAAGCACGATCAAAAACTGTCTTAAGTTACACTCCCATACTTATGATGTCCAAATAAAAGATGTATTTCATATTATCTCTTTTAAAAAGTTATGGCTGTTGAGTCTTTTACTCGATTCTTCGCTAGAGTGCAGCTGTAATTAAGTATACTCATACAGGGATGATAGTGACTGTGTACTTTATGTGTACGTAAGTAGTGGGGGTGCATAGAAATGCCCCGATATGGTAAACATGTGTACTCTGTGCGTGTGTGTGTGTGCAGCTTGGGTGCGTAGCAATGCCCTTATATGGTGACATGTGAACGTGTGTCTGTTAGGTGTGTGTCTAGAGAATACCCACTATACGGTAACATAAACTAGTCAGGTTAAGCCACCCAAATAGAAACCAGATGTGGTGGTGCCATGTGGAATGTATAGAAAAACACTCTGTCTGAGGGGGGTTTGAAAAATGTATAAAAAGATTGTTCAAATATTGATAGGGAGAGAATTGTAGCCTCTCCCGGCTTTGTTGACTGATAATAAAGGCCGAACTCTCCTGAAAAGAAAACACCAGGCTCTGAGTAAATTCTTCCACACTCTTTGTGTGCTACGGCGGTGGCACGAGAGGGCGAGCGGTCTCTAAGCAGAGACTTTCCCACTGGATCGTGGATGCCATCAGCCCTTTCAGCATTAAAGCGCACTTCACAAGAGCTATTGCATCCTTGTGAGCGTGGGATAGAGGCGCATCGATTCAGGATATTTGCCTTGCGGCAGGTTGGTCTTGGCATAATACTTTTGCAAGGTTCTACAAGCTAGAGGTGCCCTCGCTGAAGGCACGCATATTTCAGTGAGCCACCAACTACTATCGCCGATGTTAGTCGCTATGCAGTATATTTCTGCCTGCCCTGTTTGGTGCAGCTCATTTCTCTATACTGTGTATGCCGTTATTAGAAGCTATACAGTTTCCAAGTGCTACAGTGTGTACATGTGTCTGATGCTGGAGTCACCGCTATGCGGTCGATTCTCAGCACCTGGTATTTCTCTTCACCCTGCCCTGTTCCCATAGCAGATGCTCAGCAATGTCAAGCGAAGCTCGAAAGAGAACCGCTTCGGTTATGTCCGTAACCACAGTTCCCTAGGAGCGGGAACGAGACATTGTGGTCATTGCCACGGTCACAAAACATTGATAGTAATGTTCTGAATATTGCCTCCCCACGCTGCCTTTTATACTCTTTTAGACGGCGACACTTGCTTGTTGCTCATTTTCATACAGGGGTCATTTGGAGCAAGCATATGTACTAGAGTGAGCCAATACGTTCTCAAAGGCAAAGTGAACGTGGGGGATTTCAGACAACTTACAAGCCAACATTATAAAACAATAAGTAGAAGTAGGTGGAAACAGTATCCTAATAATAATTATTAGGCTAGTAGTCTACTACTAATAATAAAACTCATTCATTAAAAGTTTGTGAATATTTAAAAGAAAAGGTTCAAGGTGTTAAATGTTCCAGAAAAAGTGTCACCTATAAATCTGCTTTGGAATTAACAGATTCAAATTTCTGCAGACCATGAGCATTAAAATGACAGAATAATCATTTTGAAGTAACAAAATGCAACAGAATTTTAACAATGTTTAAATTTACTTTGTTTTAATGTTTATGTTTACAGCTACATTACCAGAGACTGCTCTTTACACCGTTTCACTCAAGCCGCTCCACGTTTAAACACTTGTCCAGATCTTTACAAAACCACATGAGTTTTTTGTCATTTTAATTACCAACAATTTTTTAAAATTATTTGCTTAATGTTTAGTTAATATTTTATTCATAAGGAAACACACTTCGCATTTCCGTATAACGTTAAACGTGGCTTATTTCTGCTGTCTTACTTTCGCTAATCGACAAATAAAGTTTAAACCCACAGCTTAAATCCAGTATTAGCCTAATCACATAAAAAAATACAATAATTTTGATTATATTCCAGCTTCGTCGTATTAAACGACTTCCTTGTTTGGATGAGTATTGTGGTTACAAATTATGACGAATCTGCTGATTTTAACGTCATATTGAACAACGTCATAAACAAAAATGGAAGCCAACATTATCTGCCGCTCTGATGACTTGACGGCATCTTTTACACGACAATCCTTTAGATCGCATTTTGACATTTTATAAAACTACACGCGTTTTGAGTTAAGATACGAAACATATCTTAAAGCGCAAGCTGCGGATGTTAAATCGGTAATGTTCAGTAAGTATGAGCGTGTTGTTTATTAGCCTAGCATTAGCAGGACAGCGCTGCGGTGCTCTGTAACATCAGGGCATGATGAAGTTCTTGATCTCGTGTTGTTTGTGTTATTGACAGTATTAATTTCTATAATAAACTGTGTTCAATCTGGAGCACAGTCAAGAAATGTTTTTAAAGAAATCAAAAAAAGTTGAACTATTTAGACAGCAGGAGTTATAATGAAAGATCTCTGTCCTATTCCCAACACTCACTCACACTTAGAGCTGTATCTAGCTTTGGGTCGGGCTGGATCTGCGACTGTCTCGAAAACAGTGGTGTGAAGTGGACTTACAACCCAAAGCACCATGCAAACTAACACAGTACGACTGCATGGTGCTTTGGGCAAGTGGTGGCTCCGTGGTTAATTTCTGATAGGAAGGTTGTGAGTTTAATTCTCAGGAACACTGACCTGTCACTAAAAACGTTTGACCTGTCAAAAAACGTTTTTGGGAAATAACCAGTGTCATGCAAAAGTTTTTTCCCTACCAGAGTCCCTACAACAGACCTTCATTCACAGGCTTCTGCTCTCAAGGAGAGAGGGCATTCATTTGCTGACACTCACGCTCTCTCTCTCTCGCTCTCTCTCTCAGACTGGGGTAATGATGGACAGTGATCTGAGCCCACAGGACAGAAAAGACTTGGACAAATTCATCAAATTTTTTGTCTTGAAGGTCTGAGAAACATTGTTCAACATCTAAACATTAGCCTGAGCTGTACAACTCCAAGTAACAATACTGTCTATAATACTGATGATGACTGTGTTTGTGTGTGTAAACAGACAGTTCAGGTTATTGTACAAGCTCGTTTGGGTGAGAAGATCTGCACCCGCTCGTCCTCTTCTCCCACAGGCTCGGACTGGGTAAAAACATTCACCCTCTTTTTTTTAGATATTAGATAAAAGCTTGTGTCCTGACTTTATTATTTTTGTTTTCTTAATTTTTTGTAGTTCACCCTGGCAATTAAAGACATCCCAGAGGTGACCCATGAAGCTAAAAAGGCTCTGGCTGGTCAGCTGCCCACTGTCGGGCGCTCCATGTGTGTGGAGATTTCCCTGAAAACCTCAGAGGTAAATGTTGCTATAGAGGAATATGTTGTGTTCTACAGCTCCTTCCTGATCAGACCTTTCTGATGGTGTGATCCAGACAATAAAGTATACTAAACCCTGTCTATACATTTAACTGTCCATGTGCTGTAATGTTAACTGTGTTAGATCATTTTGCGCCACAGCAAAATGCAGCATTTTCCAGTATATACAAATAGCACACACCTGCCCATCAGTACACTAATCTAATCAGCTCCATGTCCAGCTCCAGCTCAGTAACTTTAGGTAATTTTTACATCAGAATGAAGAAAAATGTGGCACGGTTACTGTTGACAGATGTGCTGGTTTCAATATTTTAGAAACAACTGATCTTGCTGTTGTTTTCGACACGCAGCAGTCTAGAGTTTACACCCAAAGACTGGAAAAAAGGGTGATTTGGGTCCAATTTTGGCGAGTCTGTGCCCTTAATAGCCATCATTCATGTTATTGACTGTACTGAGAGGAACCTGATGTGTTCTGCTACTGTTGTAGCCTCCACCTCCAAGTTAGCTGCTTTTCTGCTCACCACAGATCTAAAAAGCCATTACAAGTTCTTACAAACTTCCTGTCAGATTGAATCAACCTGACATTCTGTACCAACAAGATATTTCCACAAACAACTGTCACTGTTTTTTTTTCTTTCTGTTGTGTGTAAAAGTTTTAGGACATTAGTAGTTTCTGTTTTTTATAGTGTATATTTTGTGCATTTTGATGTAAACTATAATCAAGATGAAAAATGTATTAGTAATCCCTGAACATCTTGCAACTCTGTATTGTTCAAACTGAGTAAAAACAATAGTGTAGTTTATTTATTAACAGTTATTGTATCAGTGCCACTGAGCTGAATAAGTAGATAAACTGACTAAAAGCTCATTCATTCAGATTGCTTCACTACTTGCTGTCTGGCACAATACACATACATTTTGCAAATACAATGAAGGTCTGAAATGAGAAAATGTTCATCTCATTGACTTGTCATGCTTATCATTACACCAAATTTACATTATTGTCCTGAGGCTAACAGAGCAGTGTAGGGACATGCATTTACATACTTTATAAACCTTATGTAATAAACTAACACAAATAGCACATAATTGTTCTACGAACAAAAATGATACATGGCAAATAAAAATCTAAAAAATGTGGTGTACATTTATATTCATCCCCGATACTTTGTAGCGCCACCTTTATGTCTGGTATGTCTCTACCAGCTTTGCACTTCTCGAGACTGAATTTGCCTATTCTTCTTTGCAAAATTGCTCAAGCTCAGCCGGATTGGATGGGGAGTGTCTGTGAAAAACATTTTTTTTTAAACCTTGCCAGAAATGCTCAATGGGATTTAGGTCTGGACTTTGACTGGGCTATTCTAACACATGAATATTCTTTGATCCAAACCATTCCATTGCAGCTCTGGCTGTATGTTAAGGGTCATTGTTTTGCTGGAAGGTGAATCTCCTTCCTTGCCCAGTGTTAACGGCATCCATCTTTCCATTAACTCTGACCAGTAAAACAATGTTTGGTGCCATTATAACTTCCGATCTTTAGGAAGGATCAATTTTAAGGTGTAAAGCAGAAAAGGTTTGTTTTCAGTTGGTTACATTTCAGTTGGTCTGTATGCTGCGCAGACATGAAAGAAATGTGAGCGGTTTTACCCAGCCTAACACCTTTGTTCCCTGTGCAGGGGGATTCAATGGAGCTGGAAACATGGTGCCTGGAGATAAACGAGAAGTGAGTTAAATTACACATTTTCAGGCATACAGCTGTATAAACAGTGTAGTAAAAGCTAAATCTAAGCGATTGTTCTTATTTCAGGTGTGAAAAGGACATTAAAGTTTCCTACACGGTTTACACACGTCTGTCTTTGCTCCTGAAATCTCTACTGTCTATAACTAGAGTTACTCCTGCCTACAAACTGTCACGCAAACAAGGCCATGATTATGTCATCCTGTATAGGTAGAACACTACACACACAAAACGTTAAAAAAATGTACAAAACGTGCCTTATATACACAAATTATTTACTCGGTGCTAAATCAGTGCTGATCAAGTCACTCACTCAGTCCTTGTCTTGGCAGGATATATTTTGGTGATGTGCAATTAACAGGACTTGGTGAAGGTAAGAGAACCAGAGTGATGGAGCAGCTCAAAGAGTGATTAAATTTCAATAACATTCTATACAGCCATTCTGTCCACACACACATCTCTTTATATCTCTCGCTCTCTCTTTGTTTCGTCGTCTTCCTGTTTTTTTTCTCTATTTCTCACTTTTGTCTGTCTCTCCTAACTTTTTTTTCTCTTGCTTTTTACCCCTCTTAACCTTCTCTTCTTTTCCCAATTTTTTTTCTCTAACTGTCTCTCTCTCTCTCTCTCTCTCTCTCTCTCTCTCGCTTCAGGGTTTCAGACAGTCCGCGTGGGGGTAGTAGGTACTCCTATAGGATCCCTCACACTTTCTTGTGCATACCGCACCAATCTGGCCCTTATGTCCTCCAGGTACATTCTGCCTCTGTTCAAAACTACACACATCAGCCAAATGAGAAATAACTGAACTTTTTAAAATAAAACAATACCTAATACATTTTGATATAAGTATGAAATAAAACATGTCTGTCATCTCTTATCCATCATCAATCTAATTTTCCTGTTTTTTTTAAAGCATTTCTTAGTTTCAAAGTTTCAAATGTTGCTCTTGTTATTTTGTGCAATTTTTTTTTTTTGGCTTTTGACATTTTATACAAAGTCCAACTTGGAATCAGGGTAATAACATTCATGATTCATTTAAACAAAAGGAGAGATTATTTCCAAAGCTGTGCTCGTTTAAAATAATTAAACATCCGAACATTACAAAATCATTTCCTATTTACTCATTCCTGCTAATAGTTGGGGTTTGGGCACAAGACAGGAATTCACACGGTATTAAATGCCAGTCTATTACTGGGCACAATACACCACAAACACACTGTCATTCACACCTGGGGCAATTAATTTTATTATTTATATCAGGAGTCTCCAAGCTATGACCCAGGGGCCAAATGTAGACTCACCCTACATTTGTCCCTCTGAACAATGCCAGAAAAATGTATCTGTGCTGATCCACCAACTGGGCTGGATAAAGACTAGATCTGGTGGCAACTCTGAATAGGAAAGAAACAGACTTATGTTAGTGTAGATGCTATTGGACGTGTTATTGGAAGTTCCCTGTTCCGGCTGACCTGATTATTGCAACCTAACAATCCTTTGACAGATTTGAATAATGACAGTGTGTGTTGTGTAGGCCAGGTTGAAGAAATGTTGGGTAAATTATTCCAGCGTTTGGGCGCTAGATAGGAAAAGAATCTGCCGCTCGCAGTTGAGTTTGTCATCAATTAAAATTTCTGCATTTGATGTCGAGAGCATAGGTTGTAATTTAGATATATTTTTGAGATGGTAAATGCAATTTTACAAAGTTACAAAAACTAACTAACGACAAAGGACTGTCAGTGCAGCCATCAAGTGTTATACATTGATCTAGATTATTACATGCAGAGGCTTTAGGTCTCTTAATTAACACCTTAGGATTCAGCAAAAAGAAATTATTTTTTATCCAGTTTTCATATCAACTATGCATTCTGTTTTTTTAAATTAAGTTTCGCCGGGCTGCAAAGAAATATAGAGCTGAGTGTCATAAGCATAGCAGTTAAAGCTAACACCATGTTTTCTAATAATATCTCCTAGGGGTAGCATGTAAAGTGTGAAAAGTAACAGTGCTGGGGTATTAAACTCTTAAAAAAAACAAAGTGTCTTAGTTTTTAAGGTTTTATTTTAGTTCTTAATTTTTTTGTTAGATTCCCCATTAACAGAATGGTACATTGAACTTAACATTCTATTTTGCTTAAGCAGGTGCTACTGTATGCCAGACATTCAAAAAAAAACATATGTGGCTCTTAAAGAAAAAAGTTTGAGGATTTATCATTTAAACCAATGCTCTGACCAGCATTTTGAACTCAGGCCAACATCTCTGCAAAGCAGTAAAAGTTACACAAATACAAAACACAATCACTAATTCCTGCGAGAGACTGCACGGGTGAGGTACCATTTAGCTAAAAACCTATTACATTTGCCAGACACCCTTATCCAGAGCGACTTACAATATTCCTTGTTATACAGCTGAGCAATTGGGGGTTAAGGGCCACCCAGCAGCAGTGGTGGCTTGGCAGAGCTGGGAATCGAACCCACAACCTTCGGGTTGGTAATCCAACACCTTAACCATGAGCCACCACTTCCCCTATTACCAAAGAATAATTAAATAACTGAAGGGGCAAAATAGTTAACTAAAATGGATAGTTGGACTGCTAAACATATTGGAATAAACACTTCTTATTTGTTCTTAGACAGACTGTCCTTATACTGTAAGCGACTTTAAAAATGATCTAAACCGTTTTAATTTTTTCTGTAACTACAATAAATTCTTGTTTGCCACAAGCACGCACGCACACACACATTCCTGTACTTAGAGATTAGAACAAAAACTGTATGCTTTTAATTTACTGTATGGATTTAAAGGAGTCTGGAGTGGTTTTCTCATTGCTCACTTTGCACCGCTTTTGTTTGATGGTAATCCTTGTAGTGTACATTCCAAAGATGTCACTTTACTGTCTGTTGATCAGCTGATAATGAGTGAATTAAATGGTGCTGTGCTTGCAGGCAGATTGAGAGGACGCGGCCTATCATGGGCATAATCATAGACCACTTTGTTGAGCGTCCGCTCGGGAACATGGCCATCATGCACCCATGCAACTACAGGTACTTGTCTGTTATATTACAGTTCAGTGGGACTAACTCAGACACTGACCCGTGTATATCGTGTAAGATTGCAAATTTAACTTTTCCTTTGGTTCTGTAGTTCAGCACTGTTATCACAGTTCAGTAGATTATACCTCCAGCTGTAGCCATAGAGACACTCCGTTTTCTTTTGCTTTAATTTTTAATTTTTTTTTTATCAATCAAAATCAAAGTTTTTATTTTATTGAGCACAGATTAGTGTAAATAAAAATAGTTACTGTCCTTTTTTCTGGCTCAGAGCTCCAGTTGAGGAACAGGGAGGAGTTTATGCTGGAGTGGAGGACTCGCAGGAAGTGTGCACTACCTCTTTTTCAACTTCTCCACCTTCTCAGGTAAACACACAGCCAAACCCTTGAAAAACAAACATCTGTTTAGCATGTTCAAATTACAGAACATTCTCACAATCACACAGGAATATAGTAAAACACTATTACATGAATTTTATACAGTGGAAATTATGAGGCTCATGTGTAAGGTTAGGCTGATACTCGAATGAGGGCACACTGACACATTTAAAAAAAAAATTAAATTCAAACTACAAATTTAAAAAGTAATGGTTTATAGGAGATTTGTAAGACCCTTCTTGCAGTTTCACTGTAAAGCATTTACCCTGGCCTATCCTGAACATGTCTCTGTCCCTCTTTCTCATTGTGTCTTAGTGTAGTCTTGTGTAGTTTTGTTAATTTAACAGATTTAGCCTTTATCAAATTCATCCAATCCCTTCTTCGGTCTGATCCTTATTTCTTTGTCATATTTTAATTTCTTCTCCCTCGTTTTCCTGTCTTCTTTTTTTGTGGATACATGTGGATGTGTATGTAGTGTCTGTGTACAGTAAGTCAGGCCCATAGTAAAACTTCTAAACCGACTTTGATGGCCACTCTGAAGGTCTCTGTGATGGGACTGGCCTTCTCTCAGCAAGTGAGTTGTCTGAGCATGACTGTGTGTGACACAGGGTTATTTATATTCTTTTTAATAATAAAAAAAACAAACAAACACACAAACAAGAAATATTCCCTTAACATGTAACTTAAATGTAACTTAAATAAAATTACATTTACAAAATTGTTTGATCATTAATGCTTGCTTTAATTTAATTTGTGGTTTGTGTTTTAAGAGTTTGACAACAAAAAACTGACAGTTATGCAAAAACAAATAACACATAAGGCACCAAGAGGCATGAGCCAACATCGTCCATTCTCTTTTTTGTTTCACTCAGTTATAGATCTGCTTGAGCTGTCGTGGTATGGTTTTTTGGTTAGCTATTTTATGTCAGTTTATTAATAATGTGTACAGAGTGTCATCCAAAAAAAAAGTCTGTTGGCACACACTTTTTTATGTGCTTTGAGGCAAGTAGCAGCATCTGTGCTCTTTAGAGTTTTATCATCTATAGTAAATGTGGAAATATTTAAATACTTATCCTATTGTATGAAAAATATCTGGTTCTATAAAGTAATATTTTAGATGATTAGATATTGCCAACAACTCCATCAGTTGTATAACCTACAGATGAAAACCTCATTCCACATTGTGTAATTGACTGTAAAGGTGATGTGTAGAAGTGAGGTTCGTGTTTTGACTATATTTACAGTTCATATATACAGCGGACAAAAAACTAGCTAGCTAATTAATCCATGTAAGCTGATGCACTTTACTCTGATTAAGATTCATGACATATGTACAGCAATCCCTTACAATAGAATGCATGCTCTGTGACAAAAGTATGGGGTGCAGATAAAAAAAAAAAAAAAAGGAAAAGTTTTTAAAATTACTTCTACACTTCCCCCTAGGAGTCGCCACAGCAATTCATCTGGTTTTACTTTGCGCTATTCTCTGCATCCTCTTTACTCATACCCACTAACTTAATGTCCTCCTTTTTTACATACATATATCTCTTCTTTTATCTTTGCCACCTGCCTGCAGCTCTGTTTACAACATCTTCCAACTAATATTTCTACTAATTTTCTGCATATGTTTAAAACTATCTTAATCTGGCCCCCGTCCAAAATGAGCCATCCCACTGATGTGCTTGTTCCTAATCTTGTCCAACTTGTCACTCCCAAAGAGAACCTCAACAGTTCCAGCTTTTGCTATCTCCAACTTTGCCTCCTGTCTGTACTGCTGTCTCTAAGCTGTACATCACTGCTCTCACCACCTTTTACACCTTCCCCTTGATTATTGCTGTTATTCTTCTGTCACTCCTGAAACGTTTCTCCACAGATTGCTCCGGACTGTTGACTCCAAGTTCCTAAACCCCTGCACCCTTCTTAGCTCTTCATCCTCTAATCTCATTTGTCCATTTTTTGTCTTGTTACAGCTGACTTTAATTCCTCTTCTTTTCAGAGCAAACCTCTACCTCTCCAGATTTTTCTTCACCTGCCCCTTGCTCTCACTTACAGATACTAATGTCATCTGCAAACATCATTGTTCAATTATAAATTACTAATTTGCTAAATAACTCTTGCTGCAGTAGGAAACAAATGCTAGCATATAATATATATATAAATAAATAAAATGCTAAAATAGGGAAGACCTTCATGTGCAAAGTTTTGGTCAATTTTTTAACCTTCACATCTCTCTTTTTCTCCCCCCCCCCTCTCCCTCTCTGCACCTCTCTTTTTCCTTATCTCCGTCACTTGCACTCAATTGGTTTCTCTTTGTTTCAGCTCTGCACATCTCGTCTGTCATATCAGACTCCCCTCCTGGGGCCAGTAGATTTGTGCCATCCTACTGCCTGCAGTGCTGCTGCCCACCCACACCAGGTACCTGAGAAACGCACGTGCACGTAAATAGGCCACACAGTGTTAAAACTTCACCCACCACAGGAGATCGGTTACTGTAGCATTTTTTGTATCAATGATTTATGTTTTTGATTGATAAACTTGATTCAGCTAATACAAAAGTGCCGCATCGAAAGGTTTTGAAAATTGCTTCAACATAAGGTTTTGGGGAAAACTTTACATCTTATCCTATGTAAAAGTGTACAATCAAAGGAATGTCAGAGGATAATCTTATGATCTTTTAAAATGGCACCCCTTATGAAGTGATTTATTTGTTATAGTTACTAGACAAATCTCTAAGTGACAAGCTAGATTATAAGAATTTATTAGACTGTCTGGTCAACTAATGTGGTGAATCATCTAGTTTTAATTTTTTATATATAATTAATGCTTAAAATTTGACAGCAAGTCTGACCTTTAACCTTTAGGATTATGAAACTTGTAGCCAGGAAGTTTTATCAGATTGAATATTTTGAGGGTTAAGCTAAAAACAAAGTGATGTGACACTCAGTTTCAACAGATAGTTGTTCCAGGGACAGAAGGTGGCATCCCGCAGGTGCTGGTTCAACCCTGTCATGGCACTCAGGCAGATCATGGGCGTGTTCCATCCTGTCCTTCGGCAGACACGCCTCAGTCCCTACCCTCAAACTGCAGCAGGTAAGAGCATTTGTTTGTTTTTAACTAGTTTTTTTAGAAATAATTTAATATAGATAAAATATATATTACATTTTCTATAAGGTAACATTGTTTTCGGTAGTGTTTTATTGTGTTTATAAATTTTTTTATACAAATCGATGCTGTTATAATATTTATTTGCATGTGTCTAGTGGTGACATCAATGTTTTGTTGAGAAGCAGCGAAGGGACGAGCGTGTCCCCTGCAGATGCCCTCGAGACGACCTTTACCAGGAAAGTGGGAGCCTTCGTCAACAGGCATACAATGCAGGTAAAACACAGCTGCACAAATAATTCCAGTATCATGTAGGGAGATCGTATTGACTTCCTGACTTGTGATTATGCAGGTGACCACTGCCAGTCTGGACCTGCCATTTGCTGCTTTCGCTCCCAGAGGTTATGGCCTAGAGGAGAATGACCCCATGGTACAAACATGGCAGGAACAAACATACACAAGCTTGGCAATGTGATCAGCAGTCAGGCATTACGGCTTACACTTTTAAAACTATAAAGCATTATAATAATAATAATATTCAATTCATTGTGCAAGGTACACGTACAGAGCCAATGAAATGCATTTTTCGCATATCCCATCTTAGTAAGTTGGGGTCAGAGCGCAGGGTCAGCGATATTTTTATATATATATATATGATACAGCGCCCCTGGAGCAGGAAGGGTTAGGGGTCTTGCTCAAGGACCCAACAGTGGTTGACTTGCCAGAGGTGGGGCTTGAACCCAGGTGTTTCTGGTCTTCAGATTAACAACTCATCAACTGTTTTCAGGTTCAGCCACCAGCATCACCCACCTCCTCTTCTCCATTACAAGACAGTCTTCACTCTCAGAGCTCCAACCACAGTGGAGGCCAAGTACAAGATGACTTTGTCATGGTTGATTTTGTAAGTAACCCACATGTGAAACATAAACTTTGTAGTACAACAATATGATTGTTAGTGTGATCTTGTTTTTACACAACAATTCTTTGATCAGTTCCACAGGATTTCACAGAAAGAAACTCAAGTCAAACAAACTCTGTGATATTCGAAGCAGTTTTTCAGTTTGGTTCATTGGTGTACACAATTAGCTGCAGTAACAGCAAACATTTTTGCCTCTAGCAATCACAGCAATAAAAATCCATAAAAGTATATATTTATATAAATTAACTAATTTAAAGACATTTAAGCCATATACAGTCAATCCCGAAGTTATTCATACCCCTGGCAAATTCTGATTTTACTAAAACTGAGATTCTTTTATTCAACCAGCAAGTTGTTTTTGACCGGAAATGACACAGGCTTCTCCCAAAAGATAATAAGACGATGTACAAGAGGCATCATTGTGGAAAAAAATATTTCTCAGCTTTTATTTACATTTGAACAAAAAGTAGCATGTCCAAAATTATTCATACCCTTCTCAATAATCAATAGAAAAGCCTTTATTGGCCATTACAGCAATCAAACACTACCTATAATTACTGACCAGCTTTTTACATGTCTCCACTGGTATTTTTGCCTATTCATCTTTAGCGATGAGCTAAACTCTTTCAGGTTGGAGGGTCCTCATCACCATGATCTTTAGCTCCCTCCACAGATTCTCAATTGGATTTAAGTCAGGACTCTGGCTGGGCCACTGCAAAATGTTAATGTTTTTGTCTGCTAACCATTTCTTCACCACTTTTGCTGTGTATTTTGGGTTGTTGTCGTGCTGAAATGTCCACTGGTGCCCAAGGCCAAGTTTCTCTGCAGACTGCCTGATGATGTTGTTCAGAATTTTGATGTATTGCTCATTTTTAATGGTGCCGTTTACTGTGATTAGGTTCCCTGGTCCACCGGCTGAAAAACACTCTCAAAACATTAGGTTCCCACCACCATGTTTGACAGTGGGGATGGTGTTCTTAGGGTTGAAGGCTTCTCCTTTTTTATGCCAATTGAAGGCTACATCATTGTGGCTAAACAATTCAATTTTTGTTTCATCTGGCCATAAAACAGAAGACCAGAAGTCGTCTTCTTTGTCCAGATGAGCATTTGCGAAGGCCAAGTGGGCTTTTTTGTGCCTTATCTGGAGAATTGGTGTCCTCCTTGGTCTGCATCTGTGCAACCCAGTGGTATGCAGTGTCCGTTGGACTGCCTTGAGATGTTGCCACCAGCAGAGCCCAGATTCATCAGGATGGCCTCTGTGATGATCCTTGGATTCTTTTTTACCTCTCTGGCCAGCACAGGTGTCACTTTTGGCTTCCAACCATGTCCTCTGAGATTTTTCACAGTGCGGAACATCTTGTATTTTTTAATAATACTTGGCGGCACTGTAGCCACTGGAACTTCAAAACATTTAGATATGGTCTTATAGCCCTTTCCTGACTTGTGAGCAGGCACAATGCACAGCCGCAGGTCCTCAGTGAGCTCCTTTGTCTTAGCCATGACTGTCCACAAACCAACAGCAGAAAGCTTCTGTTTTTCACAACTGTGTCATTTCCAGACTTGCTGGTTGAATAAAAGTAACTTTAAGTCGGAATTTGCCAGGGGTATGAATAATTTCAAAATCTCTAGAATTCAACTTGCCTACGCGCGCGCACACAGGGTGCCTCAGGCCCGGCTATTGCAGTCTGTGCTAAGAGTCAGATGGATCCGTTGAATCCCATGGTTGAGATGAATCAGGTGAATCAGTACCTGATTTTACAGTCTTTTATGGTTACTGACCATGCAGGAAGTTACAGTTACTAGCTAGCAGCTACTTGAATTAAATTAATTGATTAGAATTTTAAACTATTGTTATGCAGAATTGAACTGCTTAAAAATCATTTGTCTGATAGCTTTGTTTGCATTACAGAAGCCTGCATTCTCTAAGGATGACCTGTTGCCGATGGACCTGGGCACTTTTTACAGAGAGTTTCAGAATCCTCCGCAGCTCACAAGCCTTTCAATTGATGTCAGTGCTCAGTCTATGGCTGAGGACTTGGTGAGAGATACACTGAAACTGATAAAAGCTTTAAATTTCAGCTTAATCCTGTAAACAACACTCAAAACTCAAGTTATCTGTATCTATTGTTCATATACCTGCACATCTGATGGGCTAAACATCCTGTTGCTCTGTAGACTTTACCTAATAATACTGTTTGTATTCTGCAGGACTCTCTGCCTGAGAAGCTGGCCATGTATGAGAAGAACATTGATGAGTTTGATGCATTTGTGGACACACTACAGTAAATCATGACAAAATCAGATTACACAAAAAATCGTTTCTTTCTTTTTCTTCAGTTAAAACCTTTTATGGCTGTCTGCTGTCGGGTTTCCTGCTTATCGGCTGTTTATTGCCTGCGTTTGTGCTTTATGCTGTAATATTCAAGCTTTATGTTGCATCCACTTCCTGATTTCAGTTTGGAGTGTAGAGATTTTAGGTGTAGTTAATACAAAAAAACTGTTTATGGAACATATAAAATGTGTATTTTTTTTACCTCTTCCTTCAGCTTCATGACAAACCAAATGAAGACCAGCCCCTGCCTTGTCTAGCCTTTTGAAATCATTCAAAGAATTGTTTGTAAGGTGAAGTTTGTGTCAGGACCTTAGCAGGACAAATCATTGTAATAAATGTAAATAGTGCACAACTTTATTTAATTCTATAGGGCATCAAGAAACCCCCCCACACACACCTGTTGCGCTTTACACAAGTCAAATGGAATCCCAATGATCTTTTCTTCACCACAAATTACATCAGGTTCGAGGGAAAACAACAAAAAAAAGTTTTAGTATCGCTGTCCACTGACCACTGTGTTTTTGTTGGAACACAACATAGTTATTAGAAAGGCATCGATACCAACACTAGGAAAAAAGTTTCTGTACAACATTGTCATTTACTTGTAGTCATTAAAATTCTCTTATTATTTATAACACACAACACTGTGTGTTAGGATTTTAACCATGACTGCAGTGTGTGCCCTGTGGACCTAATCAAAAGGAGATGCTATTGCATCCTCCGCCAACACAGTAGTATATTTGGCGGAGTACAGAGATGATCAGTCACAGTGCAGTTTTAGCAAAATGTGTTCATTTAATATTCGTTGTGTGCATACAGAGGCTGTGAAGTGAGAATGAACTGCGCTTGTCCCACAATTAGCTTCAAAGACAAGATGCACCTGTTTAACATAAATCCAGTTTCATGGAGTACATGATTGCTTGGGAGTAAGCAGGTTGCTAAATCAGTGTCGGTATTGATGTCAACAAGGTCCAAAAATTTATGTCTGGTTCCTTCTGAAAAAAATGCTAGTTTGCTGATTGGACTGCTGATCGGAAAATTCGGGGTTATTTTTTAGCACCACCAAGCTGAAACTCCTTGGGCCTATCTCTAAATGAAAGTTTAGATGGTTCACTCGTTCACCTCCACTTCCTATTTCACGCATTCAGAGAATAAAAGAAAGCCATGTATTCATGCTCCTAAATGGAACATTTATGTTCTTCTGAATAATTTCTTGCTAATTTTTTAACATTGAAGCTTGTACACATTTTATTCTTTATTCAAGAATCAATTATTCCTTGTGATCATAAGACTTTAAAAACTGCCACCCACAATTAGTGGAGTTCAGCAATGTTTCTGTAACTGTTTGTGTAGTATTCTTGTGTTCCAGTTGGTGTTTTGAGAAACCAATGTTCCCTGGCATGTACGTGTGCAATAAACTGCTTTATTTCAAACAGCTTTCAGGGCATTTTCAGATTTTTGTAGCATAAATGAATAAAAATGTTTTAGCATCATTTAACTTTTCATTGGAGAAAAAGTTAAAGAATTTTAAATTTCGCAATTGCTCTGCAACAAGACCACAATCATAAGTGAAAATAAACAGAAAATTACACTCTGATTTCATAAACCCTTTTTTTTGCAAATGCAGTGTAAAACATCTGAGAGAGGTAGACTAAATTCTGAACATAAAAATATTAAACAGAACTGGTGACAAAGAACAGCCCTGCTGGAGTCAAACATGCAATGGAAACAGTTCTGACCTACTGCCAGCAATGCAAACCAAGGTTCTGTTCTGGTCATACAGAGCCTGAGCAGCTCCTAAAAGAGGGTCATGGACCCCATACTCCAAGAGTACCTCCACAGAGTGCCATGAGGGATATGAGCAAACTCCCTTAAGCAAAGTTCCATGACAGGGACAAAAAAACACATAGTTCTTTTTGAATCCCAGGTTTGACCACCAGTTGGAGACTCCTTTCCATTACTTTCAATAGACTTTTTCTAGGAGGCTGAGGAGTGTGATACTCCTATAGTTGAAACACAACCTCTGGTCCTCTTTCTTATAAAGTGGGACTACCACCACGGCTACCCAGTCTAGAATCTATGCTATGTGAAAAATGCATGTCAGCTAAGACAGCCTAACCACATCTAGGGACTAGAGGTACTCGGTGCAAATCTCAACCACCCCCAGTGCCTTGCCGCCAAATCAGGAGACAACACAGCCCTAGTTTGGGTGCCAATTGAGTGAGTTTTCAGAGGAAAGATAAGGCGAACAGAAGAAACATCTTCATCCAGAGGTCAATTAAGTACGCCAGATGCACCCAATATACTCCCTGCGCGATGCAGACATGCGTGCTGTAGAGAAAGAAAAGTGAACATTAAAAGATATAATGTACCACTGGTCACAGTTTAATATACATTCTAAAAAAATAGGTTAAGGATTATAAACTGCATGAACATGAGCACTGAGTTAAGTAATCAAATCAATAAAACTAAAGGAAGCTAAAAAAAGAAAGATAGAATTACAACATTGTGAAATCATTAAAACAAAATGGAATTAAGGAATTAGAGTGAAATAAAAATTAAGAAAGTGAGTTTAATGATGTGATCTGAAATATAACTTTATAAGTAGTTTAAGCAGTATAAAATAAAACATTAAAAAAATTAACTTACACATTGTCAGAAGAAAAATGCAGGGTAAACTCATCTGCAGCAAGTAAACTCTGAGTGTCAGAAGACAAATGTGAGAAAATCGGGAAGAATGTTACAAGAACAAAGGGGTTGTTCAAAGATCAATGGTTTTTGAAAATTTGCATATTAAAAGTTGAAAATTTAATCATTTAATGATTTGATAAGGAGGGGTCTGAGAATGAGATGATTAATAAAAAATCACTGAAGGTTACAAAGAGCCCAATCAGCTATGAGATCATCTTTAATGGAAAATAAGATAAAAGAAGACTAGATCAGCTTTCTGGATAATTACAAAAGAAATGGGAGGGCCCCACAGCATATTACAGTGTCTAACATACTTGCAAATTCGTAACCTCTATCAAATTATTTTGAATGATCTCCGACTAGTGAAGTTCGAACATTGTTAGTGTTGGCATGAGTAACTATCTTACTAAATTTACGTTTAGCATTAGCCAGATGTTAGGCCCTCTGCTAAGATCAGGCCCTCCCAGTAAACATTAGACTATGGTGTCTGGAGTCTTTATTTTCACGCTCTGTACAATATAATCGCTAATAACTAAAGCTCCCACATCAGGTTTCTCAGTGTGTGCATCACTGAGTGGGGAGTACCTGTTTAATGTTTGGTTGGAATTGAAGAGCGCTGTGGAAGGGAGGCGTGGCACCGTGGGCTCTGCAGGAGAAAGATAAACAAGCTGGAGTGAGAGCGGAGACATTGAGCGCAGAAATTGAGCTGCGCGGCATCTTCACACTTTAGAGCACTTGGCACACGAGAGTTATTAAGAAACCTGACCTTGACCCCAGTGAGCTGTCAACTACAGGCCGATATGAAACCTCCCCAAAATCATAGCGCATCAGCTATGTTCATATTTACACGAGAATACTAAATGAACACTAAATGTATCAATCAGGATTTAGGTCTCATCACAGCACGGGAATAACATACACAAACTGCATCAATCAGGATTTAGGTCTTATCACAGCACAGAGACAGCACTTAGATTTAAATAGTGATTTTTTCTCTTTACATGCTTCCTCTGGGAAATATAATTCGTAAGTCTGATATTAGTTTTTACTGTTACATTGATGACACACAGTTATATGTCTCAGCTAGGCCAGATGTGAAAAGCCAGTTTAACAAAGTTAAGAATAATGTGTAAAGGAAATAAGATGGATGTTAAGATGGATAAGATGGATGCTTCTGGTACTAGGACCACATGTAGCTAGAAGTAAGCTTACTAATTACACTGTAATCCTAGATGATCTTTCTGTTTCATCCAGTGCAACCTTAAAAGATCTGGGTGTGATTATAAATTTCAGTCCCTTATTTGAAGCCTATGTAGATAATATTACCAGGATAGCATTCTTTTATCTCAGAAATATTGCTAAGATAAGAAATATATTGTCAATAAATTATGCAGAAAAATTAGTTCATGCTTTTATTACATCCAGGCTGGATCATTGTAATGCTTTACTGTCTGGATGTTCAACATAAATAAGTTTCAGTTAGTTCAGAGTGCAGCAGCAAGAGCCCTCACTAGAACTAAAAGATATGAACACATCACCCCTATCTTATTGCATTGCACTGCATTGGCTTCCAGTGAAATTGTGCATCGATTTTAAAATATTACCCCTGACCTATAAAGCACTAAATGGTTTTGCGCCGCAGTACCTGAGTGAACTGCTATAGCGCTTTTAGCGACAGTGGTCATTGTCACAAAGCAGCTGTACATAATCACAATTATAAAATGTGAATGAAACAGAAATCAGTTTGTCACTGATTGTTCCTGATAAGCAAGCAGAGGGCAACGGTGTAAAACAAGGAAAAACTCCCTGAGACGGAATAGGAAGAAATCTTGAGAGGAACCAGACTCAACAGAAAACCCATCCTCATTTGGGTGAAAAACAGGTAGCAGGAATTATGCAGTCACAGAGTGTGTGTAAACAACTGAAGTCATGAGTGGAAGCGTCACCGAATCAACACTGTATCTTATGTTCCGCTCAAAGGATGCAGGCTGCCTGTCAGTACCGAGCATCATGAAAACTACAGACGGCAGAGCTTTTTTTTTTAGAGAGCCCCAAAGTTAAGAGCCTCCCAATTAATGTTTGAGAATCAGACAAAGTCTCAGTGTTTAAGTCTAGGCTAAAAACTTATTTAGTCAAGCATTTTATGAATAGATTTGCCTTAGACAAAGAGCAGATGTGGGGGACTTATGGATGTTGAGTATTATGGTGATCTAGTATGTTTAGACGCTGCCTTCATCGCTCGTATTGATCACGTTGTTGATGATGAGAGTGGCTGGTTTACATTTCAATTCAATTTAATTTTTTTTGTATAGCGCTTTCTACAATTCAATTCAATTAAGTTTTATTTGTATAGCGCTTTTTATGATGGTGATTGTCACAAAGCAGCTTCACACAATTGAAGAAATTATGAGATAAAATGAAACAGAAAATCAGTTTGTCCCTGATGAGCAAGTCGGGGCGACGGTGGCAAGAAAAAACTCCCTGAGATGGAAATAGGAAGAAACCTTGAGAGGAACCAGACTCAACAGAGAACCCATCCTCATTTGGGCAAAGAACAGGCAGCAGGAATTGAGTGGTTACATTGTGTGTGTGTGTGTGTGTGTGTATGTGTGAGCAACTTAAATCATTAGTCCTTAAAGAACAGCTGGAATGTCTTTTATGGTGGAGTGGGACGTCCTTGGTCACCATGGTGATGTATCATCAAGCAGGTCACAGGGAAGGGTCCAACAGGTGAAGATGGGGTCAGGATCACCGGCAGCTCCGTTGTGGCATATGTAGCTCATAAGTGAGTGAGAGAGAGGGGGAAAGGAAGACAAAAAAGGAGAAAAACAGTTAAGTGACAATGTAATCACACGGTTTGGAGTGATTAAGTGAATAATGTAGAGTAAAGCATGGACTCCGGCAAGACTAACTAGGTCAGTATAACTAAAAGGAGAACCAGAGGGAAACACAGACATGAGGGCTCCCTGATATGTTAAGCAACCAGCCGCTCTCATCATCAACACCGTGATCAATAAGAGAGGGGAAGACAGCATCTAAACATACCAGATCACCATAATACTCAACACCTATGAGTCCTCCAGATCTGCTCCTTTATCTAAGGGGAATCAAATACAAAATGCTTGATTAAATAAGTATGTTTTTAACCTGGACTTAAACACTGAGACTGTGTCTGATTCTCGAACATACATAGGGAGGTTATTCCATAGCATTGCGGCTCTGTAAGAAAAGGCTCTGCCCCCTGCTGTAGTTTTTATAATGCGCGGTACTGACAGGCAGCCTGCATCCTTTGATCGAAGTAGGCGTGGCAGAACGTAAGACACTAGAAGTTCACTTAAGTACTGCGGTGCGAGACCATTTAGAGCTTTATAAGTTAAAAGTAGTATTTTAAAATCGATGCGGTGTCTCACTGGGAGCCAATGCAGTGTGGATAAGATCGGCGTGATGCACTCATATCTTTTAGTTTTAGTGAGGACTCTCGCTGCTGCGTTCTGGACTAACTGAAGTTTATTAATGCACCTAGTTGAACATCCAGACAGTAAAGCATTACAGTAATCCAGCCTGGATGTGATAAATGCATGAACTAATTTTTCTTCCTTCACACATTTTTATTAAACTGGCCTTTCGCATCAGGCCTTGATGAGACGTATAGCTGTGTGTCATCAGCGTAAAAGTGAAAACTGATATCATGCTTACGAATTATGTTTCCCAAAGGCAGCATGTAAAGAGAGAAAAGAAGCGGCCTAAAACTGAGCCCTGTGGAACACCATATTTTAGAAGGGAGCAGGCAGAATAATCACCATTTAAATCTACAAACTGGTAACGATCGGATAAATAGGACCTGAGCCACGCAAGAGCCGTTCATTTAATTCCTACTAATTTTTCTTATCTAGTTAGTCTTGCCGGAGTCCATGCTTGCACTTTTCATTAAGTACACAATCACTCTATACACTGTAACTGCGTTTATACTTAACTGTTTTCCTTTTTCTTCTGTTTTTCCTTCCCTCTCTCTGCCGAGCTACATATGCCACTACTGAGCTGCCAGTGATCCGGACCCCATCTCCATTTTGGACCTGTTGACCCTTCCGTGTGACCTGCCTATGGTTGATGATTATCACATCACCAGGTCACACTGTGTGACTGCATAATTCCTGCTACCTGTTTTCATCCAAACAGGGTTGGTTCTCTGTTGAGTCTGGTTCCTCCCAAGGTAAGAATCAGTGACAAACTGTTTTCTGTTCAAATGCTAACACTCGCGATTTTACATTTATCAGCGAATGTCAGATTAGTTTGTTGATAGGAATATGGTAGAAATTAACTTATATTTTGTTCATATAATTAACAGATTAGAAAAGCGAAGCTAACAAAACTACACAGAACTATACTTGCAAACCACTCAGCAGCCTGTGTAACACTAGGCACTCAAGAATGATGGCTAATACTTTAGTGTTGTGACAGCTGTGCCAATAACGATGAGAGATTAAACTAACTGTCTTCTGATCAAGGTTTCTTTTTAAAGAACATTCTGTGCTTTGTGACCACAGCTAGAATTATGGTGTGCCAGAAGATGTAAATTTACCATTGGCAGGATTTTAAAGGATTATTTGTCTGTGTAGATCTTGTAATTGTGACCTTGTGGAAAGGTAGAGGCATCACAGGCATGGTAAACATCAAAATCACTCAGAATGTGAAAGTGTCTGTCCTTGACCACAGCTTGAGCTCCAGAGGATCTGGTATATCACACATGGATGTTTAATGCTTCTGAATTTACCCCTTAAAGGAATCATTATCAAGGTGTGCGCTGTTACCAATTGTTGGTAGATCTTTCTGAAGCATCAAGCCATGATCTGAATTTCCAGGGTTTGTTTCTTCACAGTCAAGCTGTTTGCAAAAAATGAACAGGAATTGGAATCTGTTCCTTGACATCACATCTGCGACAGAGCTGTACCGTCACCTCCCAATTTTCAGGTTTTTACACAAACTTTCAGATGTATTCCAGCATGTGGCCTATATTAAAATATATTTGTATATCATAAATTGAATAGCATCTACACTAACATATGTCTGGTTCTTTATTTTTCCGAGCTCACCACTGCCGCCATCACTTGGAGACGATAAGGTAGTTTATCAGTGATGTCTTTTAGACGGCCATCCGGACAAGACCACGAAAACTTTGCTGCAGCATGGGTAACCTACTGGTTTATCTGGTCAGAGGAGAACTGACCCCCCGACTGAGCCTGGTTTCTCCCAAAGCTTTTTATCCATTTTGTCATAGATGGAGTGTTGGTTTTTTACCGCTGTCGCTCAGGCTTGCTTAGTTGGGGACTCTAAATTTATAGATATCAATCAAATTGAGTGTTTTAATGAGTGTTTATTATTGTCTTTTCTTATGTAATTCTGTAACAATCCTGATTTTTAAAAGCACTATATAAATAAAGGTGACCTGATTTGACTTGACTCCTAGTCACTCTTAGTAAAAGTGGTCTTGAGCAGAAAAAAAACATACTTGTTTATGTTAGTACAGTTAAATATGATGTATTATTACAACATTAGGCCTTTAAAGGGTTCAGGCCATGTGAACATTACAAAAAAAAATCATAATAGAAAATGAAACACTGATAGAATGAGAAAAACATCTTAGAATTGGTATAAAATCGGTAGAAGGATATATTTTAAACATGTTAAACATTTTTCTTTAAAAAATCAATTAGTTATAGTTACTGGTTACTTTTCACAAAGTTAGTAACCGACTTACATCATCAATTAACAAAAAAAATAAGTATTTTGTTACTTTTTAAAAAATGTTTAAATATGTCAAATAACTTGGATGCCCCAATATTAGATACTACTGTATTAGACTTATAGGTCTAATTATTGAACTACATTAGAACTATAGATAGGTCTAATTAAAGAACTACATTAAAGGGATGAGTAGAAAATGTGTGTATTTGGGAACTGTGAAGCATCACTTTAGGATCAGTTTTGAGTGTTTGTCTCTAGGAAGGATGATTGGGGTTTGTCTTAAAATGGTTTTCATTAAAAAGTCATTATTTTAAAATAAACCTAAAATGTATATTTAACACAAGGTTAATATAATTTTGTTTGTTTTGATTTTAATTCATATTGACATGTACTTTTGAAGCCTTATGCATACTTATATAACAGCATTAACCATATTAAATTAACCACACGGATTAACGCTGCTGAACCGAGCCAAATGACTGTGTTAGGTTTCTTGAAGCATATAGGGTAAGCTTTTAAAAATGCTTTTTTCCCCTGCATTATAATGACATTCTCATGAACAGCTAAGAAGTTGTGCATTTACTATTGTATTATTTTATATTATTTCTTTCTTCAGTTAATTGCATTGTTTGATTTTTGGTTGACATTTGCAATTGAACATACTCATTACTTTATTGCTTTACTACATTATCAGTGCATCCTGGATGTTATTTTAAAAGCACAGGTTTGTGGTGCTTTCTACCTAATGCTAATCTTTACAATTCCAGAGACCAACCAACCCCACCTCCTCCCAAAGAAACACTGAATACACACACCTTGCCATCACAATTACACAGACATACAGTATAACTCCACCCACTATATACGCAATATCACACACTGCCCATGTATTATGTACATACACAGGTCCAGGTCCTGTAATTAATTTTTGTGTTTAAGAAACCCTCTACATGGCAGAATACCACAGTATACATTTTATTACTCATACACCATTCATTACCACATTAAGAAAAATACAGCTCTGACCAGAGTTACACAAATGGGTGAGGAAAAAAGCTAAAATCTTCATACAGGAAATAGACACAAAAAATGCACAACACAGCTGATACTGGATAGCATTGGATTAATCACAACGAAAGAGCACAAATTTTACAGATCTGGGCAAATGCAGGAGGCTCGTGAGTAAAGCCCTGTTTATCTGTTTACCTGGCTGCATATTTTTTTACTACAGAGATTCAAGAGTTTACACATTATTTTTCTACACCCTTTACCCAGTATTCAGATGTGGTGTTATTTTATAGTAAAACACAAATATCAGATAAATTAGTAATTTTCTTTACAGCAGGAAGAAAACAGGATATTATAGGGTTATTAATATGGCAATAAAAGTTATGAGCAACGCTGAAATAAAGCCAGTTGCATCTTATCTGTTGCTAAAGAGATAGACATCATGGGTTTTAAAAGTAGTAGTTCAAGCCCGCCCAAATGTGTGCCTTTATATGTGAAGTCACTAAGCTTTAGCATGTTTAGCATTAATGATAATTAACTGAGCCTCCAGCCCAATTAACCACAGAACACTTGATCCAGATTTACTGCATCATCTATGATTAGTTCGGCACGTCCAAGACACTAAATAAACGATTGTTGTTCTGATGAAAAGCAATATATATCATATATACCAAACGTAGAGAAAGGTCTTCAAGATTTTTAATGCACATTTGCATAAAATATTTTAAAGTATCCTCTTTAGTCAGCATTGTGGAAAAAAGCATAATGACACAAATATAGAAAGAAATTGATAATAAGAAATGTAATAAAAATAACTCACTGAGAATGTCAAAAAGGTAAAAAAAGTGTTTCAAGTTTGAGTATTAGTGCTTTACACTGTGACTATAACTAGTCCAGAAAAGAAGTGCTCAATCACATAGAAAAGCTTATACTGCTAAGCTTATCCTTAACTAACCCTAAAGTAAAATCTATACAAAGTAGCTATCTGCCCAAAGTTTAAAAAGAAACCCTACAAAGAAAACCACATTGATTCATGTATTATATATCAAATCACAGGGATTTGGATTTCTTACCCAATTCTTAAATCGCCTTAGGGTTCAAAATTCCACAAACTGCTGATTGATAAAACAATAAAATAGTTTAAAAAGTTTTTTTTAAACTATTACATTTAAAAAATATATATTTTTAATTTACGAAAGTTTATTTAAAGGATAATTTATAGTGTCTGTTAGTACCTTTTACTGGTTAAGTACAGTACTTAAATTATGGTATTTGGCAGATATCCAGGGTAACCTATTTTTATCTCTTTTTTTTTAATTAAACTGAGCAGTTTAAAGTTAGGGCCTTGGCTAAGGGGCCCAGCGGTGCGAAATTGGTGAATCTGGGAAATGAACAAACGATTTTTCGATTAGCAGTCTAGCACATTAACCACTGAGCTACCATTTACAGCATTTGGCAGACACCCTTATATAGAGCGACTTACATTTATCTCTTCTATACAACTAAGCAATTGGGGGGGTCCAACAGTGGTTACTTGGTGATGCTGGGAATTGAACCCTGATCTTTTAGGTATCAAGTCCAACACCTTAACAACTGAGCCATCACATGTTCTTCATGTGCTCTGGGTTATCATTCTTCAGTATACCAATGTGTGACTGATTTCGGTCTGAGAACAAGAAAAGACAAATGATTGTCTGTTTTTTTTGTCATGCCCACCATATATTATAAATATCCTGGAAAAAACTCACTTCAAAATTCTTGAAATGCTGTACCTGCCACTTTCCTTATGCCAATCTCTTATTTACAACACTCATGACTTGTTGGAAAAAGCACAATGGTGTGGCAGGGCCACTGATTTTCACTGGCAAAAAATGTCCTCCTGCAGGTCGAGCAGGACCCGGGTGAAGTTGTTGATTGGGCCGATGGAACTGAGAGTCATGGCGGCGTCTTGTCCCCACAGCAGGTTGGGGCCAAACACCACGGCCAGGTTTGTGTTGGTCATTTTGTTCACTTCACTATTGGCTGACACCTAAACCATAATAAAAAATATGATTAAGAATGAAAGCATTTTTGCTAAAGGTGTCTTTCCGGTTCCTTCATAACGACACAGCTGCTAGCAGGAACATGTGTGCCCGGAGAGATAAGGAATGTGCACTGCTCAGACATTTATTTCTTGGCCAATGGTTACTAATTGAAGTCCTTTCTCCATTATGCTTGCTTTGTTGGATTATCAGAATAAATTCTGACATAGCAAACATTAAACACAGGTGACTAAATGTCTGTTTCCACTCTATTATGTTTGCCTTGTTTTATTTACTGTTATTAGTTACCAGGTTACCAATACAACCATCAGTCTTTTAGACAAATTAATGGAAACGCAACAAATTTGTGTGTGTGTGTGTGTGTGTGTGTCGGCGGGGTTTCAAACTTTGAAAAGATTTGCATTATGTAAGGATGGAAACCCAGCTTATGAGTAAGACTAAATAATTGTATAAGATATAATTACAAAGGTAAAATGATTTTTGTTACTACTCATGTATGTTTGCATCAATGGATAGCCAAGTGTCGATGGAAAGCCAATTGTATAAATGAAATAAATGTAAGTTGCTCTGAATAATGCCAGTAGTGTAAATGTAATGTATGTTACTGACTTGAGCAAGAAACTGAATAAGGAAGCGCAGTGATGCATAGTTTTCTTTAGGAAGTGACATCAGCATATTTCTGACAGCAACAGCCTGAGATGCACTGTCCACACCTGACAAAAAATACACACACATACACACATCATGCTATTGTTAAGTGACAGATATACATACATACATACATACATACATATACAGAAACATTCCCTCTTCATTTTGGTACTTTTCAGTGTGAGACGAGTGTTTACTTACTGTGAAAGTCGACAACTTTGTTGTAGAGCTTATACGTAAGCAGAGGTTCTGGCAGCTCTCTGAGAAACGTCTTTAGGATAACCGCGGCTAAGTGCACATCCTCCATCTCAAAGAAATCCACCTGCTCACCTAGAATGTGTACACACACACACACATTCTTAAAATCTACTTTATAGCACTTTTCAAAAATTAATCTGTAAAAATTATCTTAAAAATCATCTTAAAAATCTGTAAAAAAAAAAAAAAAAGTGCAGAGTTAACACAGATAAGAGTACCTGAGTTGTATTTGAGTTTAATTGTTTTCACCAGATTTACGTTAGCAGAACGCCGGAATATTCCCTCTGTCTGAACACCTGAGGAATGGTATAAAGAGAAACAAGAAAAACCTTTATTAAATACATAGACAACCACAAAGTTTGGTCTGAGCAAATCTGTACCTAACCATGAACTCTTTTAGTATTACAAAACTGAAAACTGGGGCTGGGCTTCTAAACATAGATTAAGCCTAATCTAATTTTTTTTGTAAAAAAACTAGTGGGAAGGCTATAATATTTAAAAACATCTACACATCTCCATAGTTTTAGTCTCTAAGTATCTGTGTCTATGTGTAAGATCAATACATGAACTTCTTAATTCTGAAAAGCTATTTTTTACTTACAAACAAAACATTTAACTGCAGAAAGGTACACGTACCTTTTTCTTGCAGGAAAGTGATGGTGTCTTGCATCACTAGAGGAATTCCATGCGAGTCTGCACCCTTGTCTCTTAACCTACACACGAATACGGAGCATCCAGTTTTAGTACACTTAAAGAAATGCGGTCTTAATTGCACATCAATAAGTCAACATTGCTAATGTTTATCTAACTGAGCTGTAGAAGGTTAAGGGCCTTGCTCAGGGGCTCAGCAGTAAAACTTCCCAATAAAACCATTGGTTTATAGTTAAATAAATCTTTATAGATGGTCACAAGACAAAACAGTTTATGTATAAATTTAAATCAGATATTCACTAAATTAATTAACGTTTTTTCTGTTAAAGTGGAAAAGCCATTGAAATGTGCAGGCCTGGGGGAACTCGAGGACCAGGAGCAGCTACAAAAGTATTGTGGGTGGGTGTGCAGTCATGGGTGTATTGTGAGTGAAACAGAGGACTAAGCACGCAACCTTGTGGCGTTCCAGAGTTTAGAGTCATAGTTCATCATGATATTTCCCCAGTCTGATGGACTAATGCCAGTGCCAATTTCCATTGATATGCAAACTGCGATATGCAAACTATGCATATGCATATTCCATGATACTATAAAAGCCAGTGCAGCAGCAATTAAATCAGAATCTAAAACTGAACACCACCAGTGTGTGTTCACTGAACATACAGCAGTGAACAAGGCGATGACTACAAAGTACTCATTCCTGCTCTTAGGGAACAGAGGTTACACTAAGTAAAAGTAAAGCGGTTACACAAGTAAATGGTAAATCCCTTTTAACCTTCAATCAACACTGCACTGCGCTTACTTATATACTTATAAAAGCTGCGCTAGACAGGGTAGCCATGTTAAGAAAAAAATTCGGAAAACGATCATTAAATCACAACATTTGTCACATATACTCTACAGCACAGTGAAATTGTTTCTTTGCATATCCCATATAACCTCTGGTGGAGACGCATCTTTCTGACACTGGCCACTAGGTTGCGCTCCAAAATTCTTTTATAACCAACAGATTTCATAATACCGTTTACACAGTCAAGGCATCTAGTGCCAGAAGCAGCAAAGCAACCACAAAACATCTTTAAACCTTCACCATGTTTGACTGTAGGGACTGTTTCTTTTCTTTAAAGGCCCCATTTCTTTCCTGTAGACAGTGCCATGAAGTCTTTACTACTTTTGTCACATCTGTCCACAGTCCGTTCTTCCAGAAGGATTGTCGTTATTTCACATAAGTTTTGGCATACTCCAGTCTTGCTTTTTATGCTTTTGTGGCCTTCTGGATCTCCTACCATAAAGTTCCTTTTTAGATAGTGGCGGATCGGCCAAGCTTACACTGTTGTACCCTGTGTCTGCATATCAGCTTGAATTTGTTGGAAGTTAATTTGGGTTCTTTATCTAACATTCCAACAATCCTTCGTCGTTTTCATTAATTTTGCTCTTCTATCCACGTTCAGAGAGGTTAGCCTCAGTGCCATATGATGACATTGCGCACAGTGGACAAATGAGAGTTAAGATCTCTGGAGATGGACTTGTAGCTATGAAATCCACAGACAGCTCTTTACACTTTTTTCTTTTCTCTATGCTTAGTGTGTCACACAACACAACTTTTTGCAAGTGTGTCTGTTACTTGCCACAGGTGTGTCTAAATACAAATTTTACAGAAATTACAGGAGCATCATGCTTAAAAAGCAATCATTTATTACAATTTTGATAAGGTGCACATAAATTTTGTCCAGCTCATTTTTGAGTTCTTTGTGAAATTTTATCAAGTTTGACTTTTCTTCTCTGTTTTTTTTGTGCTCCAGTGCAAACAAAAACAATAAGCACATTTGCAATTGGAACAGAAGTGTTGCATTTTCTGACAAAATTGCAAGGGTGCCGATATTTTTGGCCATGACTGTATATGTGTGTATATATGCAGAGAGGGAGAGAAAGAGATGTTAATAAACTACACAATTATGTAATAAGTTATAAAAGTTATTAAGCCACTTACGCTGAGAGCGGTACCGCAAACTGCTGGAAGGGCAGAGGACTGGGAGAAATAGGGCCAGGTACCACTGATGGCTTCAGGTTCATGCGGAGTTTATCATCATATCTGTATCCAGACAAAAAAAGTTAAACATATGTACTACCTATTTAACAGAGTTTATACAAGACATTGTATGTTGTGTCTTACTCCCTGACACGACTGGGAATGACCAGCTGATCACACTTCACTACCTCTTCCAGTTCACTTAGGTAATTGACATAGTGAATCTTCTGGCCAAATTTGAAACTGTGGACCAACAGCACACAAACACAAACACACACAGTACAACCAAGTCTACTGTAGTCTATGCAGCAAATATAAAAAATAGATTAATGTAGTATATGTAGTAGACAAACAGCAAGTCTACACATGACACTTGTGTGAAGAAGGCGGAGTGTATTTAGTGTTCACCTGATCAAAGGTTTGAAGAAGATGAGGACGGTTCTGATAAACATGGTGGGATGGACAATGTAAAATGCTTTAATGTTCTTCTTATACCTAAAGGAAACATTTCTATTAAACAGGTTCTTAGTTTAAACAAAATTTTTTTTCCAAAAAAACCCCCCCAAAAAACAGCTTAGTCAGTGACATTTGATGGTGGCCTACTTTCTTTCAAACTCGCGGTAGGCATCTCGTAGCCAGCTGAGGGACAACTTGTTTTCACTGGTCATGCCATGGTGGAAGTAGATAAGTGTGTAATCACTCTCCACATACTTATCCAGTGTTTGCTTCAGATACCTGCAATGCCACAGCTCTTATCAGGCAGTGATATCTCAGCAGTTAATGCTCTGCGTTAGTCTGATCAGAAGTCTGTATTCGGGAAGCCACTGTTAAGACTATTATATAAGAAAAACAGTGAAATGTCTTGTTTTAAAAGAAAACAAATCAACACAATGTTTAAAGCCAAAATATTTTCTCTACAAAAGATCTGACACTTGTTAGAAAATATGTTGAAAGATTAAAATGAAAATAGTGGTTTAGTGGAGAAGAACTATTATGATAAATGGTACAATAATAAAACAATAGTAACAGTAGCACTAATAGTGGAATAAGACGCTGTTTTTTGCGAGATAGTGGGTTATGGCGGTAGTTAACATCTTTTTATATGATGCTACTAGATGGAGTGTTGGCCGTACTTTTAGATGACTTTAGATGCCTGTGGTCATTTTTTCTCTTGCAAATTACCTGTTCGGTGTTTGTAATATGGGATTATTTTTGCTTCGAAGAGACAGACGTGGTTTTTTTTGGTATTAATTGGCAAAATGATTCCTCTGACTCAGAATCCCGCTCCACTGCGCGTTCACTCAAAGAGGGTAGTCATGTATTTTATATCGCGCTCACATCGCGTTCCTTTGAGCTGCTTATGGCCCATACAAACGCTTCACTGTTGAACGCTGCATGTGTTCAACAGACAATAAAAATAAGTTCCACATCAGCTGCATTAACTGATTTGAAAGGCTCAACGGCACAATGCGAGCTCACCCTAGTCACTGAAAAGACTGTGGGATTAGTAAGAGTATGTCTTATTTCTGCAGTTCAAAATTGTTCACTTTTGTGCAGTGTCAAGTAAAACTATGTACATTTTAATGCATCTACTTCAATAGCGACTAGTTCTTTTGTATTTGTTTGTGTGAGATGATATATATATATATATATATATATATATATATATATATATATATATATATATATATATATATATATATATATATATACTGCTCTCAAAAAAATAAGGGAACACCTAAACAACAGGTTTAGGTACTTTCACTCTAGTGGTAGCATGAGACGGAGTCTACAACCCACACAAGTGGCTCAGGTAGTGCAGCTCATCCAGGATGGCACATCAATGCGAGCTGTGGCAAGAAGGTTTGCTGTGTCTGTCAGCGTAGTGTCCAGAGCATGGAGGCGCTACCAGGAGACAGGCCAGTACATCAGGAGATGTGGAGGAGGCCGTAGGAGGGCAACAACCCAGCAGCAGGACCGCTACCTCCACCTTTGTGCAAGGAGGAACAGGAGGAACACTGCCAGAGCCCTGCAAAATGACCTCCAGCAGGCCACAAATGTGCATGTGTCTGCTCAAACGGTCAGAAACAGACTCCATGAGGGTGGTATGAGGGCCCGACGTCCACAGGTGGGGGTTGTGCTTACAGCCCAACACCGTGCAGGACGTTTGGCATTTGCCAGAGAACACCAAGATTGGCAAATTCGCCACTGGTGCCCTGTGCTCTTCACAGATGAAAGCAGGTTCACACTGAGTCTGGAGACGCCGTGGAGAACGTTCTGCTGCCTGCAACATCCTCCAGCATGACCGGTTTGGCAGTGGGTCAGTAATGGTGTGGGGTGGCATTTCTTTGGAGGGCCGCACAGCCCTCCATGTGCTCGCCAGAGGTAGCCTGACTGCCATTAGGTACCGAGATGACATCCTCAGACCATATGCCGGTGCGGTTGCCCCTGGGTTCCTCCTAATGCAAGACAATTCTAGGCCTCATGTGGCTGGAGTGTGTCAGCAGTTCCTGCAAGATGAAGGCATTGATGCTATGGACTGGCCCGCCCGTTCCCCAGACCTGAATCTAATTGAGCACATCCAGGACATCATGTCTCGCTCCATCCACCAACGCCACATTGCACCACAGACTGTCCAGGAGTTGGCGGATGCTTTAGTCCAGGTCCGGGAGGAGATCCCTCGGGAGACAATCGGCCACCTCATCAGGAGCATGCCCAGGCATTGTGGGGAGGTCATACAGGCACGTGGAGGCCACACACACTACTGAGCCTCATTTTGACTTGTTTTAAGGACATTACATCAAAGTTGGATCAGCCTGTAGTGTGTTTTTCCACTTCAATTTTGAGTGTGACTCCAAATCCAGACCTCCATGGGTTAATAAATTTGATTTTCATTGATAATTTTTGTGTGATTTTGTTGTCAGCACATTCAACTATGTAAAGAACAAAGTATTTAATAAGAATATTTCATTCATTCAGATCTAGGATGTGTTATTTTTTTGAGCAGTGTATATATAGATATATATATATATATATATATATATATATATATATATATTATATATATATATATATATATATATATATATATATATATGAATTTTATTAGAGAATACAAAATTACATCACTGTTGTATGAAGTTTTAGGTTAAATAAATTTAACAGACAAAATCAACAGATAACTTAATAAAATTCTTACCAAATCATAAGCAAAGAGTGAAAAAACTCCTTAAAGAGAAGGCTTTTACTTCTAAGAGTTTATTTAATATTTGTTTTTAAATCTGTGTGTATATATTAGGTGTGTTCCTCTGTAAAGGAAAGTGTCTTTTGGTTCAAGTGCACTCTATCAAGCCCCCGGAGAAAGTCCTATTTTCAACCAGTCAGAAATATTCAACACAAAGCAGAACTAAAACGCAAGCCAGTAAATTATAAGCGCTTACATCAGTAACATGTGGTGGTTTAGCTGATGTTGCGGTGGCATGCGGCACGCACTGAACACTATGACTTTGCGCCCAAAGTTATCGTCACCTGCATTGAAAAGGTTTAGAAAGAGAGAGAAAAATCAGAGGCAATAATTCCTGTTTATTTACTGTAATAAATATAGTTATCAACTCACCTGCTACTTCCACTATTTGATGTCTTGCGATATCATAAAAGGGATCATCCCATGCCAGATGAGAGCCTTCACTTAGACTCTTTATATTTGTAGCTACAGAGCAGAAATAAGTATTTTATTAATTTCATGCAGCAACACAACCTGTGTGATAGCATATTCAGAAAGTGCACCATCATGTAATAGATATGGGAAGTTGGTCTCATTATGTCTATCTATATAAAATAACACCCCAGTGGTTAGTGTTGCTGTTACAGTAAAGCTTCAGAAGGGTAATATAACTGTGTCAATAAAGGTTTAACAGACTTACATTTCTCATTTCCCCCCAGCAGTTTTTGGGCCTTGCTCAGAGGCCCAGCAGTGGTCGCTTGGTGGTGCTGAGAATTAAACCAGTGATCATCATCAGCAGTCCAAAACCTTAACCACCAAGCTACCACTTGGTAATTTTATGTTTATAACAATAACTTTTGATTGTTTAGGTAAGCATGTTTTTTGTTGAAATAATTGGGTTGTAATCACAGGAAATAAAGATAAAGATGCTTGTGGGTTTTTTTCTATAGTAAGAAAGTGCTGTACATGGAGCTCCACATCCTTTTTTTTTGCAGGTTACTGTATCGACCTGCACTAGTTGATGAATAAAGGAATGTGTGTTTTACTTTTGTAAACAAATGCAATGCCAGTAGAACATTTACCTGCATGTAGACATGAAGCTCTTGGGAAACAGTCTAAATAACTGATCTATCAAATTATGACCAACATCAAACAACACTGATGTGTAATAAATAATAGCAAAAACGTGACCAAGGTAATTTATATTTAGTGTAAATCATTGTTTGGTATTGTCAATAAGCATGGGCAGGTATGTGATTCTGACAGTATGATAACCTTAAGTAAAAGTATCACATTTTTACGGTAACATGGCATTGCGATTACAGCTCTTAAATGCATGATTTCTTAAAAAACAACGATGTTGTTTTCCACTGAACAGAATGTATTTTATTTTTAACAAATATGTAGAACATTTCGAAAGCACAATGTTAAGATAGTTGATTATACTAGATAAGCTGCATTTACTGTTCTATTTAAATAAAGTCCTTAAAATGTGCCTCTAAATATTTATATATTGTAAGACCAGTGACCACCAGTCAATAAAGGGCACCACCCTGTAAAAGAAAGCTACTGACCATGTTAATAAGTTAAATATAAATCACAAATTAATAACAAAATAAAACCTTTCAGTCATACTATTCCACCGTTAGTCATACTTTATTTATTTAAAAAAACAAATGAGTCTTTATGTACATCCATAAAGTTTTAGAAAGCATGTGCTTTGAGGGTGAGATTGGTTTGTCTTAAATTCCTCTCAGTTGGACTCTGAACCCTTCCAATTTTGTTGTTTTCCCACTTATTTTTAAAATAGTTTTGGCTTCATTTAACTGTTTTTAACGTCTCTGGTTACAGCTGTAACCGCGGTTCCCTGAGAGTGACATTGTGGAGTATCCACTAAGGGAAATCCCCACCTTCACTTTCCCTCTGAGGATGTATTGGCTCACTCCGGTACAGATACTGGTCCAATTGCCGCCCGTATGCAAATAAGCAACAAGCAAGTGCCGCCGTCTAAAAGAGTATATAAGGCGGCGCGGGGGGTAATATTCAGAATCAGAGCCAGCGTGTTATTCTCAATGTTTTGCGAGCGCAGCAATGACCGCAATGTCTTGTTCCTGCTCTCAAGGAACCGAGGTTACAGACATAACCGTAGATGTTCCCTTTTGAGCTTCACTCGACATTGCAGAACAGTGTGTTAAATCCCGCCGCACAAGCAGATGCTTGCAACAGGAAAAATCATGACCCAACAGCTCCTCCTCTGCTGAGCCACAGGTAAGCCTAGGGAATAAGCTACAAGTACTGAAACAGATCCATCCGCACTAAACGGGCAGAAGAATACATGTCCCAAAGAGCTGAACGAATTGGACAGAAATAGACTGCAATAAAAACAGCTTGCACTGATGAAGGCGAAGCTTAACATATCTCCAGGAACTTCACTGAAGACACAGGATGTATTGTAATAAATTACCTGCTGATATACCTAACTGCGCTAGAAAGGGCAAATAACACACAAGTTTCTTGGCACTCATCGTGAATAAGAGAAAATCTTCTATAAGACGGAAATCTGATAGCTTGCATGTAGAGGAGGCATAATAAATAACCGCTACTACGCTTAAAAAGGGCAGGGCAAAAAAAATACCAGGTGCTGGAATCGACCGCACACCGGTGACTCCGGCATCAGGCACATGTACACACTGTAGCTTCCAACAAGGGCAGACACAGTATAGAGAAATAAGCTTCAGCGAACCGGGCAGACAGAAAATATGCTGCATAGCGACTAACAGCAGCGTAATAGACACACAGCAATTCACCGCTTACTGAAGTATGCGTGCCTTCCGCAAGGGCACCTCTAGCTTGTAGAACCTCGCAAAATGTTATGCGAAGACCAACCTGCTGCGAGGCAAATATCCTAAATGGACGTGCCTCTAGCCCACGTCCATGAGGACACAATAGCTCTTGTGAAGTGTGCTTTAATGCTAAAAGGGCAGTCCAAGGCCAAATTGCACAAACAGATTTGATGGCATCTACGATCCAGTGGGAAAGTCTCTGCTTAGAGACCGCTCACCCTCTCGTGCCATCACCGTAGCACACGAAGAGCTGATCAGATTGTCGAAAACCGGGCATGCAGTCAATATAAGTTCTTAATGCTCCAACCGGTCAGATGGAACTGAAAAAGGGTAAGACAAGCACTTGGGCATGTAACCGAACCTCGGTCTGAGTGTAATGCTGCAGTCACTGGGCCCGAATGTCTACCGTGCGCTTAGTTGTCGCTAAAGCGAGCAAAAGCGCCGTTATCTCTGATAGATGCCAAAGAGCTCAAAAGAAGGCTGGGAAAGAGCTTCCAGCACCAACTCCAGGTCCCAAGGGTGGACGAGCCCCTCTGAGAAATTTAACCATGAGCACATGCTTGCTGATCGATTGCCTATCTATGGGGGAACGTAAAGTGGCGACAGCTGCTACATACACCTTCAGAGTAGAGGGCAGGGAGCCGCTATCCAGCCTGTGCTAAAGAAAGCTGAGTATGTCTGACATGCATATGTATGTCTGGGATGCAATATCATGCTTTCCGCCTGAGACAGTAAGTCCAGCGAGTAGAAACATACTCGCAGATATGTTGTAGACTGATGCATGCTGACAGAAATGCAGCTCTGTGCGGTAAGACTCGTGGTGGTGGCGTGTGTTTACATCAACACTGAATGGTGCAAGAAAGCTGTAATTGTTATTACTTTTTGTTCATGGGTAGGTTATAAGTGTTAGATGCAGGCCATTTTATTTACCACAGGAATTCACCGCTGTTGTCATTGTAGGAGTGTACATTTCACCCGGCGCTGATACTAAGGAGGCGCTTTATGTACTATAAGTGGCTATTAGCAATCTGCAGAAAGCACACCCCGATAGACTGTTTATCATCACCGGAGATTTTAACCATGCAAATCTCAAAACAGTATTTCCTAAATTCTACCAACATGTGGACTACGAGATGGGAAAACATGAGTATCTGTCACATCTCAGAAACTCAGACCACATCTCTGTTTTTTAAAAACTGGTCTCATCAGCAAAAACGACTGAACTTGACAATATTGAGCATATTGAACAGCATCCAGACGAGATGGAGCATAGCTGTTTAAGATGAGAGGAGAAATTTGCTTTTTTGTGCCAGTGTGAGAATCAGACAGTGTTGCAATCTTTATTGGGTGGCAAAACACAGACACACACTCTTGAGCAGCGCGCTTGCGAGCTGGGGCTTCGAACTCCTTCCTTTCCCTGCTGGCGTCAGAAGGAAGGTTTAGCGGCAGCAGAGGACGGACAAGCTGTATGGCTACGTCTATGGTCATGCTTTCTCTTTCCCGAGGCTGGCACCTTCCTCGTTCTCGCCTCTGGTTAATGACAGGATGTAGCAGCCTTATTCGTCTCTCTCTTGCCGGCTGCTGCTGAGAAACCTGCCTGGGATTCATGTGACATCGCCAAAGAGACCAGAGGGGGAAATGGGGGCGTTAAGGAAAAGTTGAGGTCTTGAGGTCCGCTTGGATCAGTCAGAGGTGCCTCTGGAGAACCACCAAGAAAGCCATGGACTGGCCGATCGTCTGTGCTGCTCTCTTTGTGGCCATTAGAGCCAGATCAGTCACAGTGCGTAGCTCTTGGACGGTGTCCGGCGGGGGCTGAGCCGTCATCCTGGAGGAGCTTGGCCTGGGACACCTGGAGCACCGCCATAGCGTAAAAAGCAGATGCCGCTTCCCTGTTCTGCAAAGTGCGCCGTGCCTCTGCACAGCTTAGAAGGCAGGCTGGTGCAGAGAGTCTTCAATGAAGACGGGCACAAGTTGATGGCAATGGCCGCCTCCACTGGGGGTGTACCGAGATATCTGCAGCAGACAATGGCAGTCCTCTGTAAAAGATATAGGCGACCTTTGCTGGATCCACACCAAGTCGCCACAGTCATTCTGCGTCCGGGCTGGAACCGGCAGCGGCACGTCAGCGGTGACAGTTCCTAACCCGAAGCAGCTGCGTGCTATGTTGCGGCGAGCCCTCAAGACACGCACTGGCAGATCCAGACAGTGCGGGCAGTCAGTGCCGTCTAACGCGGCTTTTGCGTGTCCAAGGAGCAAAAAATTTGCTCTTTTCCAAAAAAAATTGCTCTTTCCAGAGGAAACCGCTTTTTCGTGAAGGAGAAGATTCTGAATATTGCTGCCCCACGCCGCCTTATATATAAGTATATATAAGTATATACTTATATACTTTTGAACAGTCTTATTCCCACTTACTGATTAATAGTACATTTCTTACACATGCTGTAATTTTGTGAAATAATGCTGACACCACTGTGATCTTCTTTAAGGTCCACAATACATATTAAATAAAATGAAACAAAATCTAAAAATACTTTAAATAGTGCTAACACTCACCAGACTTGTTGACACTGACGTGCTCATCCTGTGGCCACTGCTTTTCCGGCACCAGTTTGAGCTGTTCAAGGGCCGCTCCGGGAGAATCGTCTCCCCCCAGCTCATCGTGCAGATCCACCAGCAGTTCTGAGGACATGATTGTCCTCTATAACACCTAACACAGAAACCTGTCAGACACACAATAATATACACTAGTGGTCCAACGGATAGCAGTTGATTCGTACAGATCATGACCCATGGTTCAGTTCTCACTTGGCCCACGGATTAATTGGTACTTTTTTAATTTGCTGATTTATATTTTTATTGTAAAGATTGCAAAATAATAGGCACTTTTACTGCTGGATATTGTTTTTATTGTATTTTCGTAACTACACAGAGCAGTCGTGTTCACATGACTGGGGCATGTTAATCAGTTAATGATGGCTAGCGAAGGAGCAGCATCATTCAAATTGCATTTATGTGAGTATTTTGGCTTAACAAACTAAAGCGATAAGCACATCTAACAAGAAGTTTATCACTGAGTGGGATATGCGAAGTCCGGTGCTACAGACACGACCCCTATATGAGTCCCACAAGAGTGTACTGGCCACTTCGGTTTCTAGTGACCGGTTGTTATCCACAGCAGGTGCCATAGTGACTGCTAAAGCGTCCTCTTTTTTTTTTTTTTTTTTAATATGGCATTTTTAAAATGGCAAATAATGTGTGACAGGAGAATATTATCTACAAGGTGTAGAAGGTGTAGGGGAAGGTGTAGAAGACAGTGGTGAGACCAGCTATGATGTATGTTTAGAGACAGTGGGGCTGAGGAGGAGACAGGTGGCAGAGCTGGAAGTAGCAGAGCTAAAGATTTTCTTTGGAAGTGACAAGGTTGGGCAGGATAAGGAACGAGTTAATTAAGACGACGGCTCATGTTAGATGTTTTAGGGAGAAAGTCAGGGAAGCCAGATTAAGGTAGTTTGGACATGTAAGGAGGGATAGTGAATATATTGGTAGGAGGATGTTAGAAATGAAGCTACCAGGCAGAAGGCAAAGAGGAAGACAAAAGAGGTATATGGATGTGATAAACAAGGACATGAAGTTAGTGGGTGTGAGTGAAAAGGATGTAGAGAATATGGTTAGGTGAAGACAGATAATTCGCTTTGGTGACCCCTAAAAGGAAACAGCCGAAAGAAGAAGCTTAAAAAATGGCATTTTCAGGCAGTTTTACACTTTACAATTTAATGACTGAGAAGTGAATATTTTATTTCAAATTTTGAAGTTCGTAATTTATTTAATTTTTGCTGAAACTATAGGTGCCATAGGGCTATTTTTTCCAAAAATCAAAGTTATTTGATGCAAGTTTTCTTGTATAAATAAATTATATTATATATTGTCTTTCCCCTTTTTTACCAATCCGAAAAATGATCTAATCCGTGACTCAAAAAACGTAAAGTGATCCGGACCGTGAGTTTGTGATCTGTTGCACCACTAATATACACACAACATTTTAAAACCAACAAATCACACAATGTTGAATATTCCAAACTAAAAAGTTTTTGCACATTTGGCACTATATCTGATGCAATATTCAGACAGTTAAAAAGTACAAATATACTGCAGCATCTCATACATAAACACATTAGTCTAGCTAACAAATCTATATTATGCTTAACCTTGATAAAACCTGCGACATACGCTATATGACCAAAAATTTGCGGACGTTACCAGTACACATTACTCACATTAGTGTCTTTTTGAAAGGTTGAAAGACAATTGCCTAGAATGTCTTTGTATGCTGCATTATCAGTACATTGTTTTATTACTGGAACTAAGAGATCCAAACACTGAGGATGAACTGGAACACAGACTATACCCCTGACAGTAGTACCTGATAACACCAATACTATTTAGGCTTGCTGCAAAAATCTGAAACTGAATGTTCAAAAAAATGTAGGGTCAGGAGTTTCATTCGTTTGTTTATACAGTGTACTACAGATTTGATTATAAAAGTAGCATGGAAATCTGTAACAGTTTAAGTTGAACATCTTTTAATCACCCCAATAATTCAGATGTTAAACCATCATATAATATATGTGGTATACAGCTGGCTCTTCATTCATCCCATGCTGAATAAAGCCTATATTACACTTCTGCAAAGCCACAGGCTGATAATAATATTGTTTATAACTCCCATCTCTCTCTCTATCTATATCTCTCTCTCACTCACACACACACACACACTGCACTATATACATAATGTGCTAAAACCCTGGCCAAGGTTTTCCATTAAAAGCAGAAACCACAAGGTTTTAAAACATAAGTACGGCTCAGATTTATCATATGTGTATTCCAGAATAAAATGATTGTTTTAAAACACATAATAAAAACAAAAATGTAAAAATCTGCACAAATAAAAAAATGTGTTGAGGCAAAATAAAAGAAAAAAACTTGTGTTTGTGTGTAGCCATATATTCAGATACTGGTCTGCTGTAATGTTTGCCTTTTTTATTTTTTGTAACTGGAATGTGAGTTGTTTGAGAATGTTGGGACAGCAAGATTGTGTTGATGTAGAAACAGCAGTTTCACACATGCTTCACAGACCACACATATAATACTGAAATGTGAAAAAACTAGGTCTGGGGAAGTTAACATATTATGTTAACACATTTATCAATTAACGCCGACAATTATTTTATTGTGCATTAACACGGATTATTATTTTATTATTTTGAAAGTCATTGCTTACTAGCTCCAAATACACATACAGACAAACTATGGGTTTGTCTCAGGAAGGGTGGGATGTTGATCAGTACTGGTTTGAGATGGGAGTCATCAGGCGTCTCGATCAATGAGAGCATTTGGGGTGGGCCTAAATGTGCAGTGCTTACATGAACCGAAAGAGAGAAATAGAGTAAAGGTTTCTGCTGGTCAGAGTATGTGAGCAAAGCGGAGTGATTTTGCCATTGAGTTTGTCTATAATTTATCTGAACTGAACTGTTAAACATCACTGACAAAACACAATAAAATATGTATTTCCTTCGTTAATAAGAGACATTTTTTCTTGGGGCAAACATAGAGCAAGTGGGAACTGAAAAGCGGGAAAATAAATCCAAAATGCCGCTCCAGTCAACTCAACATAATCTGGTACCTGTTAAGAAAAAACAAAAAGACTTTGAAAATGTTAACTTGCAGTTGCCCGGAAGGTGCCTGTTATAATGTTATGTTATAAGTAGTATTTCTATAACAAACTAGACAAAATGTTAATGCCCTGTCAGCAACAATTAGCTCAGGTTTTATACTTTGACTACATTAAAATTTAAGTAGATATTTAAAAAAATATATTTTTAACTGCTATTATTTAAAATAAAAATACTGCTGTAAAAAAACACCTTATTTGTTTAAAGTATTTGCAAATCCAAATGTTATAGCCCTGCTGTTCATATAGCAGTAATATGAATAAATAAATATTGATAGATATTAATAGATAATATTAATATAAATAAGAGTGTGCAATACTACGGAAGTGCATTGCATTCACCAAAATTAATAAATAAATAAAGCGCATTATTATGACTTACTAATTCATAATTCTGTTCTGGGGAGTTGCAGAGTTTAGTGCCAATTTGCCTTAACACACCTGCCTGCAAGTTTCAAGTATACCTAGCAAGAACTCAATTAGCTTGCTAAGGTGGGTTTCATTATGGTTTAGGCACACAAGCATCAATAAGCCACCTAATGCACTGGAGTGAGCCAATAAACTTCAGAAGGAAGGTGAAGGTTGGAAGATTTTCCATAGCGCTCCCAGGGAACTGAGGTTAAAGAAGTAACTAGGGACATTACTGATGCAGAGAGAGCAATTCCAGAAGAATTATACCATATGCATTGTGTTATTATCGGAAAATAATTAGCAGAAACACAAATACACACGTCTGGTTAGCTATCCTTGTGGGGGATTCTTCATAGGTGTAATGGTTTTTATACTGTACAAAGTGTATTTTCTGTTCCTAACTAGAAACTTTCTGCTTTTTAACTTTCTCAAAAAATCTCATCCTGTATGTCCTGTACCCATTGGGACCTCATTTTTGGTCCGCACCGTGACACGAGGCCCCATCAGTCTGTGTGTATTCAGGTTTAGATTCTCACAGGATGTATAAACCCGTACACACACACACACACACACACACATACATACATACACACACACACACATACACACATACACACACACACACACACACACATACATACATACATACACATATACATATACACATATACACACACACACACACTCTCTCTCTCTCTCTCTCTCTCAGTAACAGCTAAGAGGGTTTGTTTATTACGACTCAAATCAAAGTTACAGTTCATGTACTGTTCAAATTATTCACTTTTTACCGAAATCCATATCGCGATACTGAACTAGACAGAATTACATTAAACTCCCACGACGAAGGCTCGGTGCTCATTCAACAGAAAGTGAATCAGGCTAACGTTAACCTAGTTATGCTCAGCTGCAAGCTGATTCGTTTTATCTGACTGAATCCATGGTAAACTACCATCAACAGTTTTGCTTTTACTGTTTAAATGTATTTACTGTTTATGTACTTAGCATACATACTAATGATAAGAATAAAACCCTGAATAAAAACGTTACCTGATACAGAATTCAGCGCTGTGACGCTTCAACTATTCATGTAGCATTTCCGGTTACAGTCTGGCGACACGAACTCCATTGCAAAAGCCCGAATTTCCGCATTCGCACGACTGACTGTGCGGGTTTAAAAAATAAAATAATAATAATAATAAATGAAGTATAATATTGAAAACTTTTTTTTTTAACAATAGGGGTATAAATTGTATTTTTTTAAAAACCCATTAATATAACAACCCCAAATTTTCCACCCAAAAGAACCTATATATTTAATACATAAAATATCTTGTTAGTGAATCCTAAAAAATAAATTAGTGAATTATAAAAAATCTTTAAATCAATGGAAAACAGTCTACTTTTTACTTAACAATGCATTTTACTTCATGTATGTCATTCAATCATCTTATATACCCGCTTAGTCCCTCATTCGGGATTACCCAGAGTAAACCCACACAAGCTCCACACAGTAAGGCTTCTGCCCAGGATACTTGAGGCAACAGTGCATAATTACCCACAGCCTATAAAGTAAAAGTGAGGGATAATCCTGTTTTCATTTCAACATTGCTTTAGTAAGAATGTTTTTGCTTTGATTAATTATCTAATATGAACTTTATCAAATTTTTTATCTCCAATGGAAAGGTTCCCAACTGTAAAATCTGGAAAAGCTTAGTCCATTTAAAATCACAGGCAAGTAGCAAATGAAGGCCACCACATTTTTAAAGATAGTATTGGGGATAGAGATCCATGGAAAATTATTCTCACAAAGCTTTCAAATGTTAAAGACATTGTTAATGGTGTTAAAATCCAAAGCATTTATTTCTCCTTCTGATACACTTCTAAATTATTGTTTGTCTTTTAATATATTCTGTCCTTCCCATCCATATGAATATAAACAATTCTGTCAATTACACATAATAGAGTACAATGTGGGGTACACAAGTTTGGATTTCCTTTCAACTTTGGAAATCAACACACGATTTTTAAATAGATAAATTTCTTTGAGGCCAATTTTTATTTTTGTTTGTGACCTTTGTGAATTTGTTTTTGTAATTCTCTCTGACACCGATTTGCAGTATCTGACTACTTGTTTTAACCTGTATTACAGATAATCTTGAGTCATCTACATGGTGTACTGCCATAATTTTAGTTTGTGATTGACTGATAAACCAAGGCCTCAGAAAACAACAATAACCTTTCAAAATAACAGGAACCTTTATTTACATCTTTATTCTAAGAAATAAGCAAGTGTCATTGGCAAGTTGACTAATAGTGAAGTTGAAGCCTTTCGGGTCGATACCTTCAATTTGAGAACTATTTTTTACAGTTCAAGATTTACAGTTTCTGCTACTAGTAAAAATAGAAATGGGAAAATAGGGCATCCCTGTCTAATTTCCCTTCAGACAATAAAATTAGATGATGTACCACCAAATAGAGAAACATTGCTTGAAATAATATAAGAAAATATATGCATCATAGTTTTAAAAGTTGAGGCCAAAACAAAACGATTAAGGGTCTGATACATGAAATTGTATTTATTGGCCTTGTAAAAGTTTAAAAACAGAATAAGACCTTGCTCATTTACTAAATCAGAAGAATCTAAAATCTAATATGAGTTAAGCAGCGTGATTGGGTTCCAGAGAGTTTGAAAAATGAACTTTCTTATCTCCTTCCAAAATACCCTGTAAAACTAAAACTGTAAACAATCAGGCCCTGGGAGTTTTTAAAACTATGTCATACAATTCTTTCAAAGACTTTTTCTCTTCAAAGTTTTTATTATTTATACTTTATTTATACAAGCCAAGATACAATGACTGTATCCTCCTAAATAAACAAATCACTTAAGTCACTTAAGTCCTGACAGCCATGTTCCATGACGTTGCAGTGGGCGCCCTCGACCCCGTGGGGTGGGGTATTCTGGATGGACTACGTGGAACGTAAGCAACTAATGATCGAGGATGCCTTCCCTAGCGGCCAAGGATCTTTCATCTGGACTGAAACCCCCCAATCCACCAAATACTCTCGATGTCCACCACAACATCGAGAGCGCAGGATCTCCCGTATATACAGAGCCTCTAATACCAACGTGATTGGGAGTTTGTCAACGGTGCCAGGTTATGTGAAAACAGAAGGAAAGGCTGAATAGTAGGGCTTCAGAAAAGAGACATGAAAGGTGGGGTGGATCTTGTAGTGTGGTGGGAGTTGTAGTTTGTAAGTGGCGGGGTCTACCTGTTTGATGATGGAAAAGCGGCCAATGTATCTGGGCCTTAATTTTATATCTCGAGTGGATAACCTAGGGTTGGCTGGTTGTCATCGCTGAGCCTTGGTTCTGTGATCTTGGTTAAATTTAAAGTTTGCTGTTTCCGGTATTTTATTTTATTTGGTTATTTGGTTGCTTGCGTCATCCGGAGTGACGCAGCTTCTGTTAAGTCTTTTGTTTAATGTTTATTTTCCTTCTTTTTGGTTTGATTATTTCGGTGACCTTTTCGTTTATTTTGCTGCCTTTTGTTTATATTTTGCTGGATTGTATTTTTATTTTACCTGGTCTAACTAAAGTTTGGTTAGATGTATTTTTCTTTTGCTGTATATTTCAATTGTTCTTTTCTATTATAGGAGCCGAGGCTGCATCATAATTACCTGTGGTGGTGGGACTGCAGGGTGTTCACGTGTGTGTCTGTGTACGTGCATGCGTATGTTGACCTGTGCACTGTGGGTGAAGATTGCTCTGCTATTCTGTAATAAGATCATGGCCATAGGTAAGCCTCGGTCTCCCTTTTTTGTGTTCTGTCATCTTGTAGGCTCAGATCTCTTTTAAGCTCTTCGGTTTTTAATTCTTGTGATTATTTATAAATAAACTGCTTTTGTATGGTATCCATTCCATACTTTGAAACCGCGTACCTGTGACCTTATTTTGTTACTTCTGGTGGTTAATCTTAAATTGTCCCTGGTTACAGGGTGGCGTAGTCGGCTACATATTGGTTAAATCTCTTTTCCTCTTGACACAGTAATAAGCACGTGCCACATTTTGGCGTAGTCAGCAGGATTGTGTTTCGTGGGCTGAGAGGTGGATTATTTAAATGGTATTTTAATTACTAAAAGTTACTTGAATTGTAGTGTAAGGCCTAGTCTGGTTTCTTGTGGATTAAAGAGTAAATAGTTTTCTTTTTGAAGGTCTATTGGTAAGTTTTTCGAAAATATGGAAGCGGAATTGTGTGAATTACTTGATTTGGTTGCCCTATTAAGGGCAGATAATAAACAATTGTGGCTAGAACAGAATCGTGCCGTTCCATCTAGTCCAATAGCTGACCCGTCTAGAGTAGCTTTTGCACCACCTTCGGACCAATCAACACGAGCTGGTACTACCTTAATGGAATGATTGGTGTTTATTTCACGGGATCGGAAATGTCCAATCTTTGGTGATGGTAAGTCCAGTGTTGATCTAAATGAATGGATAAACTCCGGAGCGAGCCGGAGAAAAGAAGCAACTGCCTGTATACAAACTCGTCACTTGTCTATAGCTGACCAGGCATTCTTTCTATTTGATTATTTGTGAGGGGAGGCACGAGAGGAGATTCAGCATTGTTCAACTGCAGAGCGCAGCGAGCCGGAGAAAATTTTCTCCATTTTGCAAGAGCTGTATGGGTGCTCTCAGTCTTATGTTGCTCTGCAGGAAGCCTTTTTCTCTAGGAGACAGCGGGAGAGGGAAACTTTGTTGGAGTTTTTCCTGGCCCTGATGGGCCTTCTAGAGAAAGGTAAGCAGAAGTTTTCACCAGCCATGACAAATGCGAAGATTTTATTGCGGGATCAATTTGTAGAATATGTTCGGGATGTTTCCCTTCATCGTGAATTGAAGCAGTTAGTTCGTCGCCAGCCTTAGTGCACGTTATTAGAGGTGCGTAGTGAAGCCATTCGATGGGAGCGAGAGGGAATACCTGGGGGAGCAAGAGGCCAAAGTTTGTCGCATGGGTTTCAGTATGAGGTACAGGGAGGGTGTTAGTTCAGGTCAGTTCAGGTCGTGGGTCGCCGAAAAAATCTGAAATAAGGGAGCTGCGAGAAATGTTAAAGCGGCAGCAGGAGCAGCTGAATCAGCTCACCCTGAGTATGGCCGAGTTGCAGAGCTCCCAATTTCCTCCTCAGTTATCTCAGTTATCTCAGTTTTTGTGCCAAAAACCAGGTCATTTTGCACGGGAGTGTAAGGGGTAACTGGTTTTGCCTGGGGCAACCCAGGTATCCTGGTGTTGACCAAACCGCTACGGGGTTGGGGGTGCTGCCACGTTCAGTGACTGGGTGGGAAAACTAGTGCCTGCCGTGCTGAAGAGCCACAGTTCGGCTGGGGAAAAGGAGGGCTCCGGTTGCAAGAAATTTAAGTTTGTTCCAAATTTGATGTCGTCTTGCCCCCATTTGGATGTTTCAATTGGTGGTGTCTCGGTTCTATGCCTGATTGATACTGGTTCGATGGTTTCCACTGTTACAGAAAGTTGCTTTGTTTAACAATTTGAATCCTGGGTTCAAAGTCAGTTGAGGGCGTGTTCCTGGTTGCAGCTACAGGCTGCTAACAGGCTTTCCAATCCATATATTGGTTATATGGAATTGGATATTGAGCTCTGCGGTAAGTTGGTGCTACATTGCGGGGTGCTCGTGGTCAAGGATCCTCCTGGTGACTTGCGCTCCAGTGTCCCAGGGGTGTTGGGGATAAACGTGATTAGGCGATGTTACCAGGAACTTTTAGGGCAGCATGGTCATGCGCTGTTTCATTTTCCGCCAGTTTTTAGTGCATCACCCCTTGTGTTTCAAGCCTTGCAATATTGCCATCAAGGGAGAGAGCAACAGAGAGTCAATAGATTTGGCCACATTACCAGAGATGAACAGGGTAAGGTTAAAAATTTGTTAAGGAAGTACAGGACTGTATTTCCTGAGCATGAGGGTGATGTGGGTTGTACTAATCTCATCTCGCACGATATCCCATTGTTGGATGATATCTCGGTGCGACAGCGTCATCGCCGTGTACCTTCTTCTGATTATGAGGCTGTCAGAGCTCACATTAACCAACTGTTAGAGTCCCAGATTATTAAGGAAAGTTGTAGCCCATATGCTGCCCCTATTGTTTTAGTCTAAAAGAAGGATGGTAGTCTACGCATGTGTGTGGACTACCGTCAGCTAAATGCTAAGACACGGCGGGGTGCATTCACCTTGCCTTGTCTTTTGCACTCCCTTTGGCTTGTTCGAATGGAACAGAATGCCATTTGGGTTGTGACTCATGGAGAGTTATTTGGGTACCAACAGTGTCAGTCTGTGCTGTTGTACCTGGATGACATTGTTGTTTTCTCCACCTCTATTTCCCAACATCTGGAGAGGTTGGAGGTTGTTCTAGGTCGCCTGGAACAACAAGGTTTAAATGCTAAGCTGGAGAAGTGTGCTTTTCACCAGCAAGAGGTAAAATACTTGTCATGTTATCTTATCTAGGGGCATAGCCACTGATCCTGGCAAGATTGAGGCGGTGGCTCAGTGGCCCCGGCCCTTAAGGAATTGCGATCTTTTCTTGGTTTTGCCAGCTACTACCGTGGTTTGTAGAGGGGTTCGCTAAACTGGCCGTAAAAGGGAAACAGGCAGGACTGAGCTTTGACAGGTTAAGAGAAACTTGCTTAGGGTTTCATGGGGCGGCTGTTGTCGTCCAGGCCAAATGAAATTTTGGCCTTAGATTTTACAGTATTGGAACCTACCCGCTCTGGTGTTGAAAATGTGTTGGTGATGACTGACGTTTTCAGCAAATATACTTTGGCAGTCCCAACTCGATCAGTGAGCTCAGACAGTAGCTCAAGCCCTGGTAAGTAAATGGTTTTATCTATTTGGGGTTCCTGGTTGCATTCTGACCAGGGGTGAAATTTTAAATCTTCGCTAATACAGCAATTATGTGAGCTCTATGGCGTGGAGAAGTCACATACCACCCCATATCATCCAGCTGGCAACGGTCTATGTGAGTGTTTTAACTGTACTTTGCATAATTTATTGCGCACCCTGCCAGTGTCCAGGAAGCGAGATTGGGCCAGAACTACAGGTTCTAGCGGGGGCATAGCAAATCGTCAGAAGTCCTTGCCTGGAGGCCCATCTAGTATTGATCAGGGTGAGCTGCATAGGACGTGTTCACCGAGTTTGGTGTTTTAAACACACTGTTTTAATGCATTAAGCCACTTTAAGCTAAGCGTTATAGAGTGTCCCACTGCAGCGAATCTACTGGAGGACCTAGCGGTCATGTTCAGAATCTCAACATTTTCACAGCGCACACCTCACAGACGACAGTTTACAATACTTTGTGAAATGAAGGTAACGTCTTCATTTCATAAAGTATTAAAAAAATAAATAAATAAATAAAATGAAATAAATAAATAAACATTTATAATTATATGAGACAGTATACTTTATCCCAGCGTTTTTCCCGGAGTTTAAAATGTCTTTCACTTTCAATGTCACTCGTTTAGCCTCACATATGTACTCTAAGTTTAAGTGAACGGTGAGTACCTGAAACGGGTGATGATCTCCAGTGTCGCGATGTTAGGTCTAAGGGCAGGCGCACACACAGAACGAGACCGGAAGGTTTGTCCTAAGAAGCAAAGCTGTGCAGCTACTCGAAGTGACAACGAGTAGTCCCTACTAGAAGGACCAACGAATAGTCCCTACTAAAAGGACCTACTAGTTGTCCCTACTCGTAGGACAGCAGAGGTGTCAAAAAGTGTTGTCTAAAATGTGTGTTCAACTTGCGTGGGAGTAAGAGAGTATAAATAGGGAAAGTCTGAGTGGAATAGCATGTCATTGGCATTAGGAAGAAGTATGTGCTTTGGAATTAAATAGGTTTTTACACAACTACCACATTTTTTATACTTAGTTCTTTTTTGAAGGATTATTTTGATTGAGGAATTTTTACTTTGTAATTTCTTCTTATTTTCTTTAATAACATATATTACATACACCTATCTGTATTACACTTTTATCTTTAAATAAAAACAATAAATAATTAATAATAAATCCTCAGTAAGAGAAATCTTCAAGATTCTTCAGGAGAAGACTTCTACGGAATCCTTGAAGGGTAGCCTGAAGGCTTATCTAATTATTTCTGCCCGTGCAAATACTAGCAGGCTAATCTTTGTTGGATTATTAAATTAATACATCAACCAGTAATCGGGACTAAAGGTGTTTGCCTCCTAAATTGAAACATCCTCCAGGTCAATTTGATGGCCAGTATTTCTCAGTTTCCAATATCATAATTCCGTTCAGCCGGCAAGAGCTTCTGGGAAAAGAAGGCACATAGATGGAGTTTGGCTGGTGTTTCCGGCTGCTGAGACAGCATTGCCACTACTCCACTTGGATAGTTAGGATCATGGTGTGCAAGGAGAGGGTGCTGAATGCCTTCTGGAATCTCATAGCCTCTGAGACCTCCGATGTCCAGGACAGTTTCTTAGGTTTACCTCTAGAGAGGTTGGTGATAGGAGTGACCACGGAACAGTAATTATGGATAAGCTGTCTGTAAAAGTTGGAGAATCCTAAGAATATTTGGAGTTCCTTTATCGTGGATGGGACCAGCCAGTTCACGATTGCCTCCACCTCCCTCTCATTCATGCTGATACTGTGAAGGTTAATTTTGTAGCCCAGGAATTGAATGGCGGCTTGGTTGAGCATTTTTCTGTCTTAAGGTATAGTTTGTGCTCGCAGAGATGCTGGAGAACATTTTTGACATGTTAGTGATGCTCTGCCTCGTTTTGGGAGTAGATAAGAATGTCATCGATGTAGATCAGAATGAAGTGATTTAAATCTTTCCTAAAGACTTCATTCATAAAACCCTAGAATACGGATAAAGCATTAGCAAGGCTCTAGGGCATGATCCATAAAATGGCGTCTTCTACTCGCCCCCCTCTCATATACAGATGAGATTACAAGCGCTTCTGAGGTCAAACTTGAAAAACATACAGGCTCCTTGAAGTTGTTCCAGCATGACGGGGATGAGAGAAAGAGAATCTTGATATTTAATAATGATCTTATTAAGAGGAATGGAGAGTGAAAAACTTCGCTTTGGGTAGGGATATATTAACAGAATAGGGTAAAACGCAGACATGCGGGTTTATTTAAGAGGAGCTGGTAAAAACAAACTTAAATGGAGCAGGAAGAGTTGTCGGAAGCGGGAGATGGAAAGGACAGGTTGGGGAGAAAGGATGAAAACAGACATGATGGGAGCAGAAACAGCTGGAGAGGAGAAACTAAATGTAAGAGTGAAGGAAATACTCAAGGTAAGTAGCAAGCATTAACCGTTAGCAATAATGCGAATAGAGATAGAGTCTAGTGTGCTCTAATGTGACCAGACAGTGATTCAGTGTGCAGAGTGCTCTTAAATAGGGTGGTGAGAGGCTGAGTGTTAATGATGTGCAGGTGAAAGTGATCAATATTCAGCAAAGTGAGTGCGCTGAGTGGCTGCAGTGCTGGGCATTACCATAACATATATGTCGCTAATTATTGTATTAGAAGTGGTAATCGGTGCATTAAAGAAATATTTTACTTCAAAAGTAAATGGCGTTATAGAAACATGCCTAATTTTCTCATGATACTGTAGCGCAATATATATCTACTTTGCGTGCCCTTACTCGCGCAGTTACTGGAACATTTATGTAGTGACAGTATCAGAGAAAGGCTGTTACTGGAGTCAGACCTTACACTAGATACAGCCTTAACTCTTGCAACAGAAATGGAATCGGCTGCTGATCAAACTAGTAAAATGGTCTTAGACAGAGATGCATCAGGAGGGGAATTCCAGTGCAGGCTGTGCATTCCAAATTGCACAAAACTACAAATAAGCTGCCAGAGTAAGCTGCAAACCACCACCTTTACCTATCGTACATCCTGCTTTAGATGCGGCTCTGATGTGCATTTAGCCAACTCCTTTTAATGCCCTGCTGCAAATGCTCAGTGAAAAAGTTGTAACAAAGACTTTGTCCCAACTACCAAAGTCCATGAGGTGCATTTACCTGTAGTAAACATACTGAGGTGAGCAGTGTTTAGATATCGCAGTAGTATGTAAGCCAATAGAATGGTGGCTGCCAGATGGATGATGTGGTCTGCATTCTTCGGTGCTTAAAGCCTTTTGCGTAGTGGCCTGTCCTTCCTGCCTCTTTTTGGACCTCTTTTTGGACCTATTTAATGCATCTCTTTTGTGCACACTTCTTATGCATGGTTTCCTGCATGGCTTGCAGTTTTAACAGTGCTTGTTTCGCTTTTTGTTGTGCTGTTTCTTGTGTCGCTCTTTGTTTTGCTTTTTGTTTTGTTTTTTTTGTTTTTTTGGTTGCTGCAATTATTTGTTTGGTTTGCTATACATGTGCTTGGGCCCAGCTTGCCCTAGCTCGCTTTAGCTTTGATTTAGTCTAGCCTAGCGTTATCGTGTCCCTAGCAGCTTGCTTCATTTTGTTTAATTTTGGTTTTGTTTTGAGACTGTATTTTAATGTTTTTGTTATTTGAGTGATTGTGTGGATTTTCTTTTGGTATTTTGATGTAGTAAATGCTTATTTTGTTGTTGTTTTTTATTGTAACTTAGTCTTAGACTACCATTTTCAGTCATCACTGGAATCCAGAAACCATCGTTAACAATAATGGAATGCAGTTTACATCAGCCACCTCCTGTGAATTTCCTCTAATTAGTAGTCTTCAAACCTGATCCTAAAAAGTGATATTGTATTAATTTTTTATTAATACAAGTATAACTATAGTTCTGTACAATTTCATTGTAGTCTCCAGGTAAAAGCAATATTTAGATTTGGATCTCGCCAAGGTAAGGGTTACAGTGTCAGAGAAATTTACTTCGTTTGAAGTTTGTGGCACGGTAGAACGTAATTCCTTTTGTAAAGAGGGACTGGACGCATTCCCCTTACGGTTTCAGCACAGAAAAATAGCAAATCAAAAGCAATTTCGCTGCCGGGTAAGGCCTGAAGGTTAGGAGACAAAGTTTTTGTAGAATTAGGCGAAAGGCAAGCTAATAATTAGAATTATTTGAAAGATTTGCAGTCATCCAAATGTTCGATTTATGTTAAATTATGGGCCAGGCTCATTATCACAATTTGAAGTGGGGAAATATGTGAGGTTTTCCTGAAAAGGGGAGTTTTAGTGAGAGACAACAGGATCAACTAACAGAAAGATTGCAGGAAAAATAAGTAAATGTAATAAGTATGATAAAAAAGATTGGGCTGCTTTTACTTTGTGGCAAACATAAGCAGCTGTCTGATCAACGAGAAATGGAAAGAATAAAGTTCGGTAAAGAACTGCTCAGATTCTGCAGAGAATTCCAGCCAACTTCACAAGTTGAGATGTTTGCTGATGTGAAAGTTCCACAAATTCTCTTTTAAAATCCGACAATAGTTGGTGGAGAAATTTAAGTGAATGATTGTCTAAAATCCATTACAATTCTAATTGGGAATTAACATTTGATCCATTAATTTGGGTCAATCCAAAATGTTGTGCATATAGCATGCATTTAAATTTGTTGGCTGTGCCACTTTGCAAGAGATTTAAAGCAAGTTGGTTTAAATTATAGTTTGATCAGGAAATAGTAGAGTTTTAGGGCAAGGTTTTAGCTTGCAGAAGGTAAAAGAGTAAAGTCAAACAAAAAAATTGAGAAAATTCCAGAATAGGCAAAAAAAGCTAATTCAAATTAATTTATTTTTAAATTTTGGTTCTTCTCTAGGAATGTGTTTTATTTGTAGAAACGTTTACCACTAACTTAACCCTCCAGAGGCTCCCAAGTGCACTCGTTTAAGGGAGGGGCTTACTAGCCCAAAAGCACGCTTAGTTAAACATTAGAAGTAGAAATGATCTTTGAAAAGTAGTACTACGACTTCCAGTTAGCAGCTACATTGAGTAGACGGGTTAGATAAATGCTCAAATTTTCTCCTTTATTCACCCCTGGATCTTAAATTTACTAGTTAGTAAATGATATATAATGATATTTTCATACTTTACCCCACCGTCATCTTTCCTTTTTACTTTTCACCGGCTACCAAAAGTGTTAAAACCAGGGAAAAAAGATGACACTGCGACCGACCGCTCTAAAAGTCGAGGCTATCTCCGCGCTGTTGGATAAACACTGTGAAGCGTTAGCAGCTAAATTTGAATCTTTGTTTAGTTTACTGAAGACTAAACTAGACCAAATTCAGGCTAAAGTGGAGGACCACGGCCAACGCTTACCTTCTTTAGAACTCGCTACGGATGACCACATAGCATGTAAGGGGGCTGGAAATCAGGAGCAGAAAGACAAAATCTGCGTATCCTAGGCCTTTTTGAATCTTCTGAAGTGGCCTCCGACTCCTGACTGAATTTAAAAAAAAAAAATTTGTGTGAGGTGTTTAGGAGTGAAACGCTTCCAAACCCGAATGAGATTGATAGAGCCTACCGTATATCTGTATCCAAACCTGCTTCAGGGACAGAGACCCCATCTGGTCATTTAGTGTGTACACAGGGTACCAGATTAAAGACCTTTTGATTCGGGAGCAACAGCGGAGAGGGAAGCTGGAATACCGCAGGCCGCATCCAGCACGGTTACGGATCACTCTTTTTTACCGGATAGAAGAAGTGGCTACGCTTGGTAGAAGATGCCCAGAAATATATAGATAGCACGTCTAAAACTACATAAACAACTGCTGTATTTTCATTCTTCAAAACCTAACTACAGTTCTAATGAAAGTACTTTACTTTTTTACTTCAATCCAGTCATGTTCACGCTTATCTGGTATCCCAAGGTACCTGGTAAGAGTACCCTGTTGAATGTGTGTATTTTTTATCATAATTTTTCTATTACTATTTTTTTTCTAATTTAAATGATGTGCGGGTTACGTTTGTTGTTTTTGTTGTTACAATGCGATGTGGTGGAGGTTTGGTTTTTTTTTTCTACTTCATGAGGAGATTTCAGTATTGGAGTGTTTAGATTTATTATTTATAGAGCAAGCCAGAGGGGACAGCGGCAAGGAACCAAAACTTCACTAGTGACAAAATAGAGAAAAAAACAGGCTCAGTCAAAGGGATGCCATTCTACTTACAATAGACAAATACATTGTGTGTTATTAGAGGGTGTTCTTGGTTCCGCTTTACCTGATTATTGCAGCCTAACAATCCTTTAACAGATTTGGTAACGAAAGTGTGGTTATGTGTAAGCCCAGTTAAAAAGAATTCACTTTTTTATAATTATTTTAATTATTACAATATAGAAGAGTTTATAGAATAATTTTATACTAATCTGCTATCGGCAGTTGATTTTGTTATTCTAGGAGGCATAAGGATTACATAATGTGACTGACTGAGTGTTGTTGTTATCTGTTCTATTATGGTACTATTTATTATACAATAATTACTTACTTGTTAATTCCTTCTGCACTAGATTTTTCCATATTCTATTTGTTACTGATTATGATTATCGCCATCAGTATAAAACTAGTGGCACTACTAGCTAATACCAGAGGTGTAGCAATGGGGCAGGCAAGGCAGGTAGACCATTTTGACCATTTGAACCATTCAAAACGGTTGGGCTACTTACCAAAGGATATGGGTTCGGATTCCAGCTCCACCAAGCTGAAACTGCTGAGCCGCTGAGCAAAGCCCTTAACTACCAATTGCTCAGATGTATTAAGGAGCATTGTCACTCTGTAAGTTGCTCTGGACAAGGGTGTGTGCCAAATACCACAACTGCAAATGTCCCCAGGGCCACCGCTCTCACGTTATGCTGGATGTGTTGTTTTTTTTATGATGCGTTTGCCGCTATTTTTAAACTAGCACAGCGCTTACTTGTAAATTTTCAACATAAAGTCGACTTATCTGTTTGGCTGCCAGTAGCGAAATAAAGCTAGAAGAATAAGAAAAGAGAAAACATAACAGCGGTAAGTGATAAAGATAGGCTTGACTTAGGGTTAATTATATGACAAACAAATGTTTTTGTTGTTAATTTCAGCTTATGTTTAATTATGTGCAGGATGAATAATTGTTAGTAGTCTAATCATTAATCGGGTTACTGGGAAAAAGTTTAGCTAGAGTTGCACTTAGCAGCCGCACATAGTATGTAATGTTTAACAGGTAACAATCTGTGAAGATTCACATTTTGTTGAAGAATCAACACTGTCAATAAAAACTATCTATGATCTATTATACGTCTTTTGATTGTTGGCATGTTGTATAAATATATATCTGAGTAACAAAGATATACTTTGAGGTACTAAATGTATCTCAAAATACTATGAAGTATTTTCACACACTGTCCTTTTAAGGTAAAAAAAAAATACACTTTGTTGTCAATTTGTAATGCACATGAACATGCACACTGGCTCTGCAATTTGTTGATTTTACTCAATTCTCCCTGGCCCAAAACAGTGTGGCTCAAAGAAAGTGTCTCTTTTGGCCATAACGGTTAATTGTTAAACCTCCACCACCCCATCCAGAGGAGCATCTAAAAGACAAAAACACCTTTGAATATTAAGACGAACAATCGACAACAAGAAAACAATTGAACAATCACAAGATGGCAACGAAAACTAAAAAAAATCATACTATTGATCCAGTCCATTGTGATGTTTCCCGCCTTCTTCACATAGCACCATGGGTTAAAGTCCTTAGCCACACTCAAAGCGTTACACTTTTATGCTGCTAAAAATTATAATTACAAGAAATAACCTTTATTTACATCAAAATAATCATTTAGAACAGCATCTACTAATTTTTCCTGGGGCCCTCACTTTATTTTGGTTCTCCTCTGCCTACCACTATCTACAAAGCTCTTTATTTTATTGTTGTTAATTTTTATTCTATCCGAAACAGTTAATATGCATATATTTTGGCTTGTACACCTTTCAGATTAGGACAAACACAGACACCACTAGGTTAAACACTTAAAAAGAATTACACTTTATTTGCAGATGAACATAACTTTAGAAAAAGAACTGATTTTAGAACTGATTTTCATTATTAGAAGAACATCAGTCGTCATCAGTAGATTCAGATTTCTCGATGACCTTCCTCATCCAGCGGCGCATGCGGAACAAATGAGTGTAGAAACCGTATTTGCCATCTCGGTCACAGCCTTCACCCCATGAAACGATACCTATCTGGTACCAGCGCTTATCATCAGGATTCTAAAAGGGTATGAGGTTTAGCTAAATTTTGTATACAACAGTTAAAATTGGAAAAACACTCTTAAAAGTCTTGTTTTACCTTCATTACAAAAGGTCCCCCACTGTCTCCTTCACAGGAATCACCTCTTTTATTATCTTCAGGGCTATAACCTAAATAAAAAAAAAATCACATGAGAAATTGATACGGTCAATATCATGGAGCGACATGTCTAGTTTTTTTTTACTGCAAATGTAGCAGAATATAAAGTCATGATGTTTTAGAAGCCCTGCACCTGCGCAGAACATGTTGTCCGTAATACGGATGGAGGTGGATTTCCTGCAGGTTTCCTGGTCCACGATGGGCAAGTGGATCTGCTGCAGCTTTGCAGGAAGATTTTGAGGGCTGGATGTCCACGCCTCTTTGAGGTTCCCCCAGCCTGTCACGCGACCCTTGTGGCCAACTGACAACAAACTTCAACAAAAAGGAAAGAATAAATCCACCCGTGTATTTCTGAATTCTGACTCTAATCAAGCGAATGGTGCTTGTTGAACAATAGAAAATGATCTACGTTGTGTTTATGGTAAAATGATACAAGGTAAAAAGCATCTCACGTGTTTACGATCTGTTTGGTGGGAAGGCAGATGGGGTGTATTTGATTGGTAAAGGAGACAGGTTTCTTCATATGCAGCAGAGCAATGTCTCTGTTCAGATTTTCTTTCCAGTTATACTTCGGATGGACGATGATCTCATCAATAGCCACAATTTTCTCTGTTCCTCGCTCATACCTAAAATCATAGAGAAAATATATTACAAGACATGTCCAAGTGATCTGTATCACATCAGCATGACTGAACATCACTATCTGTTAAAACATTTTAATGTATGCCTCTTAATATGTCTCAATGTTTGCTTAAGCTATTTTAAGACTTGTCTAATTTATGTTGAGACACAAAAGGACTTAAGGCCTATTTAATCAAATTAAAATATGTGGGTTTAGAAATGTTATACAAAGAATACAATTGACGAAACAAAAACAAGAAGACCAACAACCCACCAACTCTTAGAGTATATTTGCATTAATGTCATTAAGGTCATTTTGACCCCATAATAATTAAAATCAGCTTACTTAGCTCGCTCATGTTTTCCAAGTCGCACAAGAATGTCATCGATGGTGAAGTTCTTGCCCCACGGTGGGTACAAGATGCAGTGAGCAGCTGTGAGGATCCACTCATCGCTAATCAAACTGGCACCGCACAGCAGCTCCTGAGGATTACGCTTATACAACATGACTTGCCTGTCAATCACACGCACACGTGCACACACGCACGCATGATCAATTATCAGAGATTTAACCTGGCAGGAATGCGCAAATTATATTACAATCAGCATAATTTTTCAGTTACCATGGCGCACTTCCTACTTCAGCAGCCTCTCCATGTACAATTCGTTTTTCATAGGATTTGATGAGCTCAATTTCTGTTGCATCTTCTTTGTTGACCTTTTCGAACAATGGTCGCTCACCACATTCTGACAGTAGTTAAGATAAAAAGACTACAACATTTAAATTCAAAATAAAAAAAAACCCATACACTGAGGGCCTACAAAACTGGCTCCCTTGATAATGTTTATTTAGAATACTTAAAATTGTTTGAAAATACATTTTTTATTTGGTTCACATTTTTTGTACTTATTAAAAATCAATCAAATAAAAATAAGACTGCAAAAATTAAGACAAATGTAAAAGTACAAATGTAACAGTGTACTTTCATAGTATTTTCACACACTGTCCTTTAAAGCTTATTTTCTGTCTTAAGTATGCAATTTCAATACATTTTTGGTGAAATGCCTAAATTGCCAACCAAAAATCAAGAATTGCATCATACATTTTGTTGTGAATTTGTTTGGATGCACACAAAAAACAAGCACACTGGCTCTGCATCTGCTGATCTTACCCAATTCTCCTTGGCCAAAGCGGTGAGGATCAAAGAAAGTATCTCTTTTGACTCCAACAGTTCTTTGTTGAACACCAGTTTCCTCCACCCCATCCAGAGGAGCATCTAAAAGACAAAAACACATGTTTAAATATCATAATGAATACCAAGTTAATTTATGGTCAAGAGAACAATTAGTGAATAATCACAAGGTGGCAACGAAACCTTTAAAAGTATATATATTTTTGGGGGGCTAAACTCACCACAGAGCTCCAAATCACAGTAGTCTATGGTGATGTTTCCCGACTCCTTCACAAAGCACCATGGTCCCTCCAAATCACCATCTGGGTTCCTGCAGTGGTTTTTGACTAGCATGACCTCTGGGCTGAAACCCTTACCTACACTCAAAGCTTTCACTTTGGGAAGGTTCCAGGGTAGGCAGGTGTGTCCATGCAGGGTCACTGAGAACGTTCCAGTATAGCTCTCCCCATTGCCCTGTAAACAACTGGTTTGAAGGTAGCGCTCATTGACCTTTTCTTGGGCCGGGGAAACAGTGGGTGGTAACTTTTCACCTGCATAAAAATAACTGAGTGTATGGTAAAAAAGAGACTCAATACTATCCAAGATCAGATTTACTGTAGATCATCATACATGCAGCATAACTTGATTACTGTGATTCGATGAGTTTTGTTTTTACGTGTTCTCTGTGTTAAACTTTATACAAAATGTAACCTACTTATACATGAGACCCATTAAAGTGTAATATAATTTTAGGTGATTATGTTTCCACGTAACGGTTTTTATCGCTCCATTTGCTAACTTGTGTTAAACCTAAAATTTTTATAATTTCCTAGTGAATGAAAACTGTGAATGAAAACTGCAGACAATTACTGAAAACTGATGCAAACAGCTGTGGAGTGATTTAATGCAATTATACATCTATTAATAGTATACCAAACCCAGTTTATAGCACTAGGTTGTTATTTTTTTTCAGAAATGATAGGATTTGGCTAATGAGCTAATCTGGCTAATGAGCTAATCTGGCTAATGAGCTAATCTGGCTAATGAGCTCATTTTAAACAGCCTTTCTCTCAAACTATTAGCTGAATTGATCCAAAATACATTTTTCTACTTAAAGTTTTTATCTAAAGCTCCATCATGTCAGCTGTATTGGTTACGTCAGAGCTCCTTACACAGTGAGTAAAATAGCTAACATCAACGTAGTTTCCCAACAACATGGGACAGATCAATGGATTCCAACTCCTCATCTCCACCAACTAACAACTTGATTACCACTGAATTAGTGTCTTGTTTATCTAAATAGATTTTTTCAACTGTAACAAGTATTAAATGTATCACTTTGTCATTTTGACTTTTCTAACCTCTTTAATTTAATTGGTTTAATAAATAGTAGATATAGTGTGTCCTTTTATCTTTTTCTTTACATCATTTTTCTTTTTGCATCCCTCTTTGACTACAAATTTAGAGATTAATAACACATACTTTATTTAAATATGTATGAGGTCATTTGCATTGACTGAGTATATTTTGGGTGTAACTGGACCGGGGCCTTTTAACCTGCTGCTGTTTTCAAGAAGAGTGTTATTTGGGGGAAATGGCATGCAGCTTTGTTTACACAAGGTTTTATAAATTTATTTCAGGATGTTTAAGGTCCATACCACATTTTGCTACTGCACATTTCTCTGTCCTGACAGTGGGGTCACTAGTAAAGCACCAGGGACCAGCGGCTCTTTTATCTGGATTCCTGCAGAAATTTTCTGGGAGGTTCAGGACTGTTGTGTTGAACTCACTAAAAATAAATGATCAATATTAGCATTCGAAAAACAATACGAAAAAGGAAAACCCATAAAACATGACCAGATTGTGCAGTGTTACATCTCTCTGTACTAATGTATTGTAGACAACTGAATTAGAATAAAAAAATCCATTACAAATAAAGCCCAGATAGTTAAAACATACTTGATTTTATGAGGGAAGTTGCTTTTCCAGTACTGGCATGGCTTTCCTGAGAGAGTGATATTGACATTGCCTCTGTAGTGTTCACCAGTATTAATGTAGCAATGACCTGCCAGTTATATACAGAGAGCTCTTTGACATATCTGTAATGACTACACTGGACTGCGTATCAAATGAGAAATTTTTTTATCACGGTTTATATTTTCATTTAATGGTTAATACACATCAGGAAGTACCTTTCTGATCTATACACGTTCGTATTCCCCGAACAGTATCCACATTCCGCTGTATTATGGGGCCAGAACAAGCTGTGGGGAACATCCATCCGATAAGTAAACAAAAAAAAGAAAGATAATAGGAAACATCATTAAATATATGATTTCATCTATGCAGTATATACAATACTGTTCAAACTTTCTCTGGAATAAATATTTAAAATCCATTTGTGTATAATTAATAAATTATAAAAAACTTATTTATAATTATTTTTCTTTTACTTATTTTTAAAATGTATAGATGGGATTGCCCTAGTCAGTAAGTTAGGTAGTAGATAGTAGTAGACATCACATATTTGAATATCTAAATGACCAGCAAATTAATGAGAACTGTTTTTAATAAGATAAACTATATATATAGATAGCACATATATATAATACAAATTGACAATCTCAATCAACAATCAAGCTTATCGAATCTGGGAGCGATTTAGTAATCAAACAGTGTCGGTGAAGTTCTGAACTTTGCTCCTGGTTCAATACCACATATTTGCACAAAATGTCATCTTTGCTGACTTTTTCGATAATCTTACCTAAATATGTGTCCCAAAATGCAGTCTAAATAACAGAGAAAAGAATTAAACTTGTAAGGTAAAATTTTGAAAAGCTATAATAAAAGACAAAAGAAAAAACAAGCAGCACATTGAGAGCAGAAAAATTGTACATTTGTGAACTTAACAACATTGGCTTTAGATGGAACAGTATACAGAGACTCTAGAGTGCAGTTGTCAGAGACAGAAGCTGTGATTACCGTTTTGTCATTGGCTTCAAACACCTCTCGAGCCTCCTCATGGTCACAGATCTCTTCCACACATTCCCTCTCCAGATTCCCTTTCTTTAGCTCCTCGAAAGGTGTGTTTGCTCTCTTTGCTCTGATAACCTGAGAGGCTCTCTTCTCTTCTATAAAAACTGACAAAACAATCCCACAAAGAAAGTGCCTAGTAACATTATTAGTAACACATATTCGCTAGACACCAATACAATCCCTCGAGGTACATGTAATCATATAATACTAAAAAAATAATAATACATTTGCCATACCATCATAGCAGAGTGTAAACTGAATCACTTGGCTTAGAAGAAGCATGAAAAAGAGAGGTGCTGGTACTGCTCCCATTCTTTACAGTTGAAAAATGCTGTAATCATAAAGAGCCCTAAAACATCAAACCAAGCTGAAAGAGTGCTAACAAATACCAGAAATCCTCCTCCTGCTGCACAAGTTAATATTGAACTACTGGTGTTTAAATAGAACAGAGATTATGTGTACGATGAAAGCAAGTCGTAAACCATCCACACAATCTTATATCTCAGTGATTCAGCTAGGGTGTTCAGTACACTCTCAGTACACTTAGTAAATTATGTATTATGTCAGTTATTACTGTAACAGCACAATGTCATGTCATAAAAACAGTACACATATTTAGACTGCACTACTGCTGTTTAAATTTGAATCTGTATAAGTTCCACATTTCAGCATTACATAAATATACTTTATTATTAGCTACTAATGCTAGTGCTGTGAGAAGTTATATTTTGGATATATTTGGAAATGCTTTCAGATTTCAGACATATTAAAACAGTAACATCTATCAGAGTAGATATATTAATATATTGTTTGGACTTAGAACAGCCGAGCTACAGTGGGCAGAATGAGAGGTTGAAAAAATTCTCAAAAACATGAAAACATAACAGTATATCAACATCCCCATATAAATAAATGTGTCTTTTACTTTCTTTCATTCTTCAATTGTAGCATACTATTCAAAATAATATAATTAAACAAAAATAAAGTACCAATGAATATTCCACTTTTTAGGATGAAAAATATTAAATACTTTAGCATTCATAGTAGCTGAAGATACATTATGCAGTTCCTTATTGCGTTTAAGAATCTCTGCTATAAGATGGACGGGATCTTTAAATATTTAAAAAACATGAGTCTAAGTCATCCAAGTCATTTTTTTCAGAAGAGATTTGTTTTGTACACAGGGTTCAGTTCTGGCACTAACAGTGGTGACACAAGGTTCAGTGTACAGATGAGTCAATATTTATTATATCTTTACCTGAAAAGCATTTAGGAAAAAATCTAAAGAAATTAGATGGTTAGAAAGTCTTTGAGCATTAAGAAAGAGCAACTATATTCAGTCCTCAGTTCCCATCTCTATTTCTATAGTCTCTGCCACTGACTTCAGTTCATCATGACCGTGTATGACAACCATGTTACTGTCCTCAGTCTGCTCTTGCACAATATAACTAGAGTTCTCATTCTCTACTAGTATGCACTTAACATCCTCCTGTTGTAAAACAATACACTCAGCATTAGTGTCTTGCGCTTGAACCAGCATGCACTTAGTATCAGTGGAAACAACAATTTCTATGATGTCCTGACTAAGTTTCATCTTTTCTAAACCTTCTTTGGCTTTTTGAAACCGAGGCGTGATTTTGAGATCCTGAAAGTTGTGGGCAAAAAACAAACCCTGCTTCTTTTTCTGTTTTCTTTCATCATTGATCAACTGCTTCCTGTCTGTATCGCTTGATTTTCTGGGTCGTCCCTTAGTTGGCGTCATGTGTCTGTCCTCTTTATGAACTGCATGTACACTCAGGTGGCGTTGTAGACTTTGCATCAATGTGTATCGGCTTCCACATATCTCACACTCATATAACTTTTCATCCAGATGTGACTTCATGTGCCGACGAAGCTTGGTTGCCAGTGTATACCCTTTTCCACAATCCTGGCATTTGAAGGGTCTGTCATCTGCATGCAAGCGTTCATGAGCCCGCAGTGTTTGTGGGTCCCGCAGTGCCTTACCACACACAGGGCAGAGGTATGCCTCACCTGTGTGGTAAATTAGGTGCCGCTTCAGCTCAGGTGGCTGTGAGAAATGCATCTCACAGTGGGGGCACTCATAGGGTTTTTCTCCTGTGTGGAGGCGAAGGTGCCCCTGCAGGTTGTAACGCTGGCGGAAGCGCTTAGAACAGTGCTGGCATTCAAACGGCCACTCGTCTGTGTGCAAACGCATATGAACTCTGAGAGAGCTCTGGTTAGCAAGTTCTTTGCTGCACTCTGGGCATTTAATTCTGGAAACCCATTCAGCCCTATGGATCATCTTGTGCGAACGCAGTGAAGGTCGATGGCCAAAACTCTTGCCACACACATCACACACAAACGGTTTCTCACCTGTGTGTATGACTTGGTGCTCCTTGAGGTCACGTTTTAGACCATAGCTCTTGTCACAATGTTGGCACTTGTAAGGTCTTTGTCCACTGTGCAGGAGTAAATGGGCATTATAGCTCTCCTTTGATCTGTATTGTTTTCCACACTCTATACAAGCATATGGCTTTAACTCAGAGTGTGTTAGCTTGTGCTTCTTTAAATGGCAAAGCTGAAAGAAACCTTTCCCACACTCATCACACCTGTATTTGCGTACACGTACATTTTTGATGTCTTGAGAACCTTCCGTTTCTTTCAGCTCATTCACAGACTCCTCCTTGGGTTTATCATCTAAGTTAGCATTAGCCTTGTGAAGTATGGTCTCCAGACTTGTCTGTCTATTTTCAGTTGTAGACTGTTTGGTCTGAGAGTTTTTGGTAATATGTGGTGCAATCCCCTTTCTTTGTCTTTGTGAATGCTTGTTTAAATGGCTACTGAGGGAGTTACCTATGCGTGGTTTTATTTCTAGTCGACAGCTGGCTCTTACAACCTCTTGAAGCTGCTCAGGTGGTTCTGCTAGCTCCCGTTCTGTGGTTTTGGGAATATTCCCCAACTTCTCAGTACAACAGATATCCATTATTTCTGTTTTATGTCTGTCTCTGCATTCCAGGACAACGCATTCAGCATCGCTGGCTGAGAGTTTATCCTTCAGTTTTGCTGTAAAACATACAAAATATCACATGTTAAACTGGTAAACAAATACACATCAATCAGACACCAAAATTGAAGTAAATAATGATTATCTTGTTATTTTTGCATCTGTGAAGCAGTTATTGAAGGCAATGTGTTGGAGTCAAATCATCTCCAAAAGAAGGGCCTTGTGTGGTGATAATGGTATACAGAGGCCAGTCCCTACCAAAAGTGGTCTACAGACTGTGCCATGGGCCCTTAAGGCTCATAGATGTGCCTGAGTAGCAAAAATTAGCTTGTCCAGTTCAATGACAGTGGACTTTAAGAGAGATGCCAGGAGATTAACCGCTTCTATATTGTTGGGGCAGCTATTAAGGTCATCTCCAGGTTTAAATACCTTGGGATTTAATGACCTCAGCTGCACGCTTACTCTATGAGCTTAATTAAAGAAGTACACTAACTTCCTAAGGAGGCTGAAACAGTCTGGCCTGAGCTTTGCTGTCCTCATATTTGTTTAGTGGTTAGAGCATTTTTACGTCATGAGTTACTGTATGGTACAATAACCTACAAAGTGGGTGGTTAAAGCCAAGCTACCAATGTGTGGGTTTTATAGTCTTTTGCAATTGTTGCTTGTTCATGTACAAAAATTATCCCATTCTCACACTGATCAGTGAGAGTCTGCATGTATACCAGCTTGTGTTATAAATGCCTCTTTTCTGTAAAATTTTATAACCTGATAGGGAGCTGAGCCTTCTGATTAACCTTCTAGTTAATAATGCAATCATTAAATTTATTTGAATTATATTGTTATTTAAAGCACTTTCACATTATTTTAAATAGCATGTTTCTACATACCTTTGTTCTCAAAGCCCTGCGTTATATAGTCAGGCTTTACTGACTCATCTTCTCCTGCCCTCTCTGGTGCTTCCTGTTTGCAGAGCTCTTCTTTTCTGGTCACTAACTTATTGTTTTCAGACTCTTTTGAGATTTCTGGCCAGACAAGGAGCTCCGTTCCCTGACTGATGTCCTTACACGTCTTAAAGCAATGTCTTCCATCCACCTCATGCATAACGATATTTTTCTGATCTTCACTCAGAGCACTACAAGCAAACCTGGACATGAAGATAATTATGATGTAATGAGACTGGTGTTTAAATCCTTTAAAATGATAGAGATATATTATCTTATATATTGATATATATTCTTAAACACAACACAGTGTCTGTAATTTACTCTCTCTTGTTGCATGAGGAATTTGTTTACTTTCTTTTAAGTGTTTTAATATTTATGTAATATTTATTTGCTGAGACCTAAATATTGATATCATACCTCATCCAATAGCTTCTGTCTGAAATCTGAGCATTTTTTAGGCATTGGCTCACTTCAGCTGTCTGAAACATAGAACAATTAAAGTTCTACTTTCCATTTCATATAAAGTTTAATTTCAATTTGAAAGATGGGTAAACAGACTGTACCTCTTCTTTTCTTGGCATTCTGTCTTCCAGCCCCAGAAGCATTCCAGCCTGTAAATCCCATCCAACGCACCACAACCCCATTTGTCCATCTTCAGCTAGAGAGGGTCCTAATGTCAGTCCACGGGGTATTAACTTCAGCACATTACAGAGAGATTCACTTACACACTCCAGCAGGCCCTCATTCGAAGTCAATGTAGCCACTAAGCAAAGCAGAATAAAACATGTTGGTTTATGATGATAAACTAAGCTAATTTTACTTTATATTTACTTTATAGACTCCGACACAGAGACACATTAAAAGTCATAGCACAAGAATGCTCAAACACAAACCTCGCAGCCTTAAAATACTAAATGAGCCATAGTCCACTATTTTACAGTATTTACATTTATGTATCAGTATAATTACAGAACACGGTGATGTGAAACCCACAGTGCAATTCTGAGATCAGGTCAGTGTGTGTGTAGTATCTGTGTTGTCCTTTTTATCTAAGTACTCAACTAGACTCTGATTCTACCATTAATCTGAGCAGGACAAAATGATTACTGCAGCAGAATAAAGATAAACAAATTATAAATGAGTTTAATTTTGATCAAAAACCACTGCAAAGCTGGGGATGCAAGAAAACTGATAAAGAACCTATTTTAAAGACTTCAGTTTTTGCAGCAATTTAAAAAAAATGTTTATGTTAATATATTAAGAGTAATTAAAACATGCTTTCACAATGTTTAAAAGTGAATACACCTGTACCGCTATATCATGATTATATTTAGGATCGTGAAGTGTAAGGTCAGCGCGCATGCGCAACTGATTTGAGCTCACAATTTATTTTTCAGCTCAAATTGCTAAGAGCAAGATTTATACATTTATTTATTTACTTACTATTTTATGGTAATACTAAAAAGTACAGTATTTAAATTTGGTTATGTTTGTTTGAAACCGAATAATTACAAATAAAGTAGCTACAGATTTAGCTACCTTAATTCTTTTGAATATTATAAATACCCGTGTAAGAATGCACGGTTATAATCGATAAGCAATCGCTTCTCCACATATTAAATACGACGCAAATATTTTTAAACTGATATTTACTTTGTGGAAAAGCACCAATTATGCATTCAGAAGTTTAGTTTTACTAGAAGTCGTTTTGCTAAAAACATCAATTTGTTGAGCTGAACATTTTGCCTTTTGAGGCTGTTTTAATGGCAATTTCAGCTATGTTACTGATCCCACTGACTTTAAAATAGGTTTTCCCGTCGCGCTGGCCACGCAGGTATGTTCCTTTCTGCCGGGGAAACTCCGAGAAAATTATAGCGCTCCAACCAGCGAAATATCCACAACCAGGAAGTAGATTTCTTCTTCTTTTTCTTCTTGCTTTACGGCGGATCGCAGCCTTACATGTGCATTAGCGCCACCTATCTGTAAAATGGACTATTGACACTTTATCTAAACTATCCTGATATCCTGATTATAATCGCTTAGACTCATAGAGTCATAGAGTATCATCCGACTTAGCGTGTTTAGCTCCTCTGTCCACCTAAGCAAGAAAAGAAATAAAGAAAAGTAGAAAAAAAGCCTAAAATAAAAACACCTTATACTCGCTTGTTTAAACCAGTTCTTCCTAAATACTGCAGCAAGGTGCTCGGCACTCATCGCGAATAAGAGAAAATTCTCTAAGATGCGGAAATCTGATAGCCTACAGGTAGAGGAGGCAAATTATTATAACTGCTACTGTGCTGACAATAAGGAAGTGCAAAGAGAGATACTAAAAAAAACAGTAAAACTCAAAAGCTGTGTAGCTTCCAAAAATGGCAGACACAGTACAGAGAAATGATTTGTGCCAAACGGGGCTGACAGAGAATATGTTGTAAAGTGTCTAAAAGCAGTGTAATCGAAACAGCGATTACCCGCTAACTGAAGTATCTGGGCTGCTGACAAGGGAACCTTTAGCTTGTAGAACCTCAAAAAGGTATTCGGTGAAAACCAACCTGCCGCTAGGCAAATATCCTGAATGGACGCACCTCTAGCCGACCCCACGAGGACACAATAACTCTTGTGGAAGGCGCTTTAATGCTAAAAGGGCAGTTCACGCCCCAAGTCGCATAAGCAGATCTGATGGCATCCATGATCCAGTGGGAAAGTCTCTTCTTAGAAACTGCTCCCTCTCCCATTGAAATCGATTACCCTGGAAGATTTCTCTGCTTTTATTGAATCCTCTGTAAGTAGTCTTTCCCCATGGAGGCCAACATTTCTTGGTTAAATTCAGCTCAGCTTAATGCTTTACACTTATTGCTCCTATAAAATCTTTGCTCGGTCTGTAAGTTTAGGTGGATGGCCATGTTTTGGTAGGTTTGCAGTTGTGGCATACTTTTTCCATTTAAAATGATTGACAGTGCTCCTTGAAATGTTCAAAGCTTGGGATATTTTTTTTATAACGTAACGCTGCGTTAAACTTCTCCACAACTTTATCTTTGACCTGTCTGGTGAGTTTCCCGGTCTTCATGATGCTGTTTGTTTACTAGTGTTCTCTACCAAACCACTGAGGTTTTCAAAAAACAAACTACATTACACACAGGTGGACTCTATTAACTAATTAGGTGACTTCTGAAGGCAATTGCACTGAATTTTATTTAGGGGTATTAGAGTACAGGGGTTGAATACAAATGCACACCACACTTTTCAGACTTTTATTGGCTTAAAATTTGAAAAAAAAACTATATCATTTTCATTTCACTTCACAATTTGTGGTGGTCTGTTATTATTATTATTATTATTATTATTATTATTATTGCTATGCCACTCCTTCAAAGGCAAACCCTAGTTTGTTTGGGAACCAGGAAGTAATGACTGCTTGCTCTTAGAAACTTTCTCTAAAGCTCCTTCTCGAGGATATCGTGAACCACCTGTCTCATAACAGAGATGTTCTGAGGTAAAATTAGTGACTGCATAAAACCATTATATTCACTACCTGGCTGGGGGGTTCCATGTGAGCTCTAGCTGCTGAGCCGCCTTGGACAGGCCCCTCAAGAGCACCTCACGGAGGTCCAGGGGCTCCACTTTGTTGGGGATCCTGTTCTGAATCCACCCAATCATCTCTCTCCGACGCAGATAACAGACATGACATTCGTGCACCAGAGAGCCAGGCATTTTCTGTTACATGATAATGCTTTTAGACCATCATATTAATATGTTGACCTCAAGACATCATTGATTTATTATGTTACTGAATTTTCAGTAAGATTTCCAATAGTCGTGAAGTGATACTGCTTGTCTAACAGTGCCAGAAACAGTTCCCTACTACAAGTGCATAGGAATCATAGACAGCAAAGAATAAAACATCATATATTTTTATTTACATAAAGTGCAATTTTATGGAAGGTCTAATATTTATGTTATAAAGGACTCCTTATTTAGGGCGATCTCCTGATATGGATCACATTGCTTTCCTATTATTCTTTTGTATTTTATGCTCTTTAGATGATTGATGAACCTAATGGTCTGTATCTCTTTTTAAGGTTTTGCAACAAAGATAGAGAAATCGATAAAGTCACTGAGTTTATCATGCTTTACTTCCTCATTGTTTTCTTTCTTTACCTCTTCCTCACTGCTATGGTCTCCAACATGTCCATAATTGTCTTTTCTGTAAAAAATATATCAGAACTCATGTTAAGGCTACAGATTTGAAAAGTGGGAAGTCTACAAAACTGTAATCACTAGTGAAAGTTGTCTGTCAATAAAAGAGGAATGTCACTCTTTTATAAGATTTCAGAAAAATGTTTGTTCATTTCCACTAACAAAAGTTTAACTTTTAAAGTGAAAGCTCATTGTGTAGTATTGTTCTGCGCGACTTACCAAACATTTCCTCTGTCTGTATTTTCTAGTGGTTCTGATCTATGCGCTGTCTTTTATTTTTTTTTTGACTTCGGGTGTTGATTTGAATTTGTTTGCTTGGATTATCTCTGACGTCTGTGTATCATTTACTGCCTGCCTTGACTACTCTTCTGAACTATCCCGCTTTTCTGAATAAAGCCAGTTATCTGCATTATGGATTCGACAACGTCTACTTCCTCACAGAATACAAAGACCGAATCCAGCGGAGGTTCCAGCTGCCCTAGAACAGTTACGGGGGTACGCTATTTCAATAAGCTCGATCTAAGAAGTGCATATAACTTAATTCGCATCAGAGAGGAAGATGAGTAAAAACAGCGTTCATCACCACTAGAGGCCACTATGAGTACCCGGGTGTGCCATATGGATTGTCCAATGCACCAGCAGTGTTTCAGTCCTCCGAAACGACATCTTTGGAGATCTCCTCAATGCGTATTGTATTGCTTACATAGATGACATTTTTATTTACTTTCGTACCTTCTCTTAACACGTTAGGCATGTACGAACTGTGTTGAACAAGTTGCTCAAGGATAAGCTATATGTATATTGGACATCACATTAGTTCCAGTGGTGTGTCTATGGACGAATTCAAAGTGGCAGCCGTAAACAGTTGGCCTCAACCCACAACCATTAAGGAGTTACAGTGGGTGCCATTTTATCCCAGCGACAAGGCGATCCTTCTAAACTTCATCCCTGTGCCTTTTTCTCGTGCAAGCTGATTGCTGCAGAACAAGTTTATAATGTGGGCAACAAGGAACTCTTGGCCATTAAGGAGCCCTTAACTGAGTGAAGGCATTGGCTGGAAGGGACCGCCCATCCCTTTTTTGTGATTACAGATTATAAGAACTTGGAGTAGTACCTGCAATCCGTTAAGCGTCTGAATTCTAGGCAGGTCAGGTGAGCACTGTTCTTTTTGAGATTTCAGTTTACGGTTACCTATCGACTCGGCACCAAAAAACAGCAAAGCCGGCGCCTTGTCTCGCCTCATGACCTGCCTTAACCTTGTCTGAATCCGGACAAAATTCTAGACCCCAGTGTTGTGGTGGCTCCCATTCACTGGGACTTGGATGCTGAAATCACGGCGGAACATTATAACAAACCTCCCCCCGCAAACTGCCCTTATAATAAAGTGCATGTATCTTCGAGCTTGCGTCCCCAAGTTATATCCTGGGTCTATAATTCCCTGACTTCAGGCCACCCCAGTATCAGGAGAACTATTGAACTGGTGGAGAATGCTTATTGGTGGTCCAGCTACCGCAAGGATGTGGAACGTTTTGTCAAGGGTTGCAGCATCTGTGCCCAAGCTAAAACTCCTAGTCATTTACCTGAGGGTCTACTGGAGCCACTCCCTAACCCACAAAGACCCTGTTCTCCAAAGCATCCTGCTTGGTGCCTCTCAGAGGTCTTCCTTTGGCCCTAGATACAACACCACCTTTTGCCATTTTTCAATATGGTGGCATCATCTGGAATCGCATATTTTCATACTATGTAGTCTGCAAAACTGTGAGGCAAGTAGTATATCTGAGTATACCTTAGCATGTAGACAAAAAGTTTGTATAAGCTATGTCTTTCATCTGGATTCTGAGGTATACATATTATGGACACTTTACTACCGCATCACATACAAAAATGCCAGAAATCTGTAATGCAGTATTTTAGATAGATTTAAATACCTCAGGAAAAAGATAGTATGTCCAAATTTCATTTATACTACCTGTATTTTTTTTTACATTCAGAAGGTACATACTAACTTAAATGTAGTCTTCTTCTTCTCTTCTCAGCTGTTCCCTTTTAGGGGTCATGTTATTTTAGATGCAAAATTCATGTTATCAACAATTATAGATATTTTAACATGTTTACTGTACATTGACCTACCAAACAAATCTTCAAGTTCATTATTATAAAGCTGTCTTTTTCTTGCAGTTACTATAAATCAAAATCGTTATTTATTTAATAAGGACTATAGCGCTTTTTAACAATAAAGATTGTGTCAAAGCACCTTTAGAATTAAATAAGACAATAATAAAAAATCAGTAAAAACACTCCGTTTAGTTTAACTCGTATATGTAAATTATGAGTCCCCAGCTAAGCAAGCCAGAGGCGACAGCGACAACAAATCATTTTATGCTGTGGAAAAGATGGACATGTATGGCGAACATGTCTATCCCGACCTTCACAATCCAGGGTGAGTCTGGTTATTGCTTTGATAAAAAATATAAAAACACTTACTACATTATTGCAAATCACTACCATACTGTATTGTTTTTTAGTGCCGCAAAAATTGTTTTGGAATGTCCCTGGCTGGTTTCTCATAATTCAATGATCACCTAGAGCAAGGGCGAGACATTAAGGTGGGGAGATTCATGTTTCCCAGAACTCCCCACACCAACTCACTCTAGTCTATTATTTCCACTTTCATTAAGAGCCCCCTTGAAAATAGCTTTATAGACATTCCTTCCGAGTATTCTCAGTTCCATGATGTCTTTCACGATGACTTGAAGGAGGCATTCAAGTTACCCCCGATAAAACGGTGCCCGAAGGTAAAATCTATTCTCAATCTCTGAACGAAGGGCCATGGATGATTACATTTCAGAAGCTCAGAGGGGCCTAAGTCTTCACTAAACTAGATCTCTGAAGCGCTTATAATCTCATTTGCATCCACAAGGGAGACGAGTGGGAGACAGCGTTTATCACACACACGGGCCACAATAAATATTTTTGTCATGCCCTATGGCCTTGTCAATGCCATTTTGGTGTTTCAAAGTTATATGAGAGTAGACTGAGAGTAAGATCCAGGAGATCAGCTGCTATCTCCATCTATCACCTTCTGTCACAGCCACCAAAACTCCTGGAACTGGTTCCTTACCTAAGCCGAGTGCGCGAGGCATCCGATGTCCCAGCGGTAACCCACTGGTTCCGGGAGAGTGGTTCTGCAATGCCTTGGCAGAAAAGTTCGAGAAACGTTCGCACTTCACGCTGAGTGAGGGGTCGCTCTATTAGTCTTCCTCGGTACTTTCACCATGTTAGGACAATGGAAGACTTATGTAAAGTGGCTTAAAAACATAGCCAAATTTAATCAAATTAAGCGGAAAACCACAAAGCACCTAATTCCTACGTATGAATATTTTTGTTGTTTTTTGATTATGTAATTTAGCCTTGTCTACGACCCTGTCTATGATTATTAATATAATTCCTAATTAACCTATTCAACAAATCTTTTCAACCCCAGCAGTATCGGAAGGTGGAAAGAGATTCTGCAATTGTGCAGTTAATAATTTTGCAAAGTGCAATGGCTTGATTGATTGATTGTCTAATGTATTGGATAATTTTGCAGGATTTATATCCAGATCATTTTGTTCATGTGCAGAGTATAAGCAGAAAGACAAAAGACATTTTTATAATTGACATAGATGGAAGTATTTAAATTTTTATTTACTTGCTGTTTTTCATAAATCATTATATTATAAGCATGTACTTGCACAATATCCTAAGAGTCTGGGACTGCATTTTACTAACTCAATGAGCTAATATATATCTGCCATATATATCTGCTATATCATGATACAGAGAATGTGGAAGTTGGATGCAATTGCAGAACTTTATTGATCAAAAGGGTCCAAGGTTCAAGACGGTTCAAGGCAAGTGAAAAGGAAAACTAAAGACTAGTGGTTAAATGAGCATACAATAAGATTGAACTATTAATTAGTGTCAGCAACTTGGAAAAATGTATGTAGAAACTTAAAGTAAATCGATAACGGCATAACAACATAGCACGGACGATGCAAGACAAAGACAGACTGGTCATCTGTTCGAGTAATGCTCCCAGTAACCCTTCTAGAGCCCGTCCCCAATGCGTGGCTCCAGAAGCGTGAAAACCCCACTTGTCCTAACATTTTGGGTTGAACAGGTTCAGGGCATGATGAGGCTGGGTTTCAGAACATCAGGCCAGGGCAACGATCCTGGCTTGCACACCTGGTCAGAACCTTTGAGTTTTTGCTCCAGGGCAATGATGAGCTCAAGCAAAGGCTCTGGCATTGATATCATGGCAGACTTAGACTCAGTGTCTGCAGTAGGCTTTTTTGACGATTTCACTATGTGCCAGTCCAGTTAGTGACTAGTCGGGCTATTCTCTGCAGGAGCCAGTTTCAATAAAGAACCTTTGCTTGCCATAATTCACTTCACAAAGCCCTCCAAAAAAAGTTTTTACCTTAAGTTCAGTCAAACAATTCAAAACATGCTCAATCTGATATCTGAATAATCGGTGTAGTGGACCAAGTTGAGAAACTTCCTGGTGTGGTCCTCCAATGACCGTTCACCCTTCTTTTTTCTCCATTCGGCTGTTCCCTTTTGGGGGCCCACAGCAACCACCTAACCGTATTCTTTACATCCTCTTTACTCACACTGTCGTAACTCAGAGCCCATCTCTGAGCAGACACATTCGCAGGGGTGCCTCTTGTTGAGTCAATTACCACTATGTTTTAACTCAAACTGTCAAAGAAAATAATAAACTTTTTAAACAAATAAAGATTCTTGAGTCCAAGGTGAGAAGAGCAAAAAAACTCCAATCATCAAGTGTTCAAAGTATCCACAGCAATAAATGGCACAAGCAAAGTAAAGACCTCTGTGACAGAGTACAATACCAAGGCAAATGCAAAAAGTTACTGTCAATCCTGCCCTTTTATACCTGCCGAATTTTAGCCCCCCCCCTTTTGTTTTAAACTAACAAGTTCCCATTATTTTCAAACTTTTTTGAGTGTAAATGAGAATTATCTTTCTTTTTTCCCCCTTATCCCAGAGTTACACTGCCTTTGAAGGTACAGTCTCCTTATTAAATGATTTACCATTAAAACTAAATATCTTTGTAAGATATCCATCCTCAAAAATGATTAAAACCTAATGCTGACCTCTTGTTTGAAAACAATTTTCCTTAATCTACACTTTAAAGTATTTTCTTCCTGTAGTTTGCTATTTATCTAGAAACACCAACTGAATGCCCAGAGCCTATTTCAACTCCTGTCTAAATCCTTTTTCACCACTTCGTTTTCTTTCCTAACTTTGATCTCTTCTTCCTCCAGTCCAACATCCTCATCCGACACACCACCATCCCATGCTCTCTGGCTACACTCTCTTCCACCACAACTTTACAGTCAAATATGTAATCTACCTGTGTGCTCCTTCCTTTGCTCTTGTGTTTAAGAATACATGTGTTTAAATGAAAGAGAGGGAAGTGGAACAGTGACATTAAAGGGTGAAGAGGTAAAATTAGGAACGAGTTCATCAGGGGGACGGCTCATGTTAGATGTTTTGGGGAAAAAGTCAGGTAAGCCAGGTTAAGGTTGTTTGAACATGTACAGAGAAGTGATAGCAAATATATTAGTAGAAGTATGTTAGAAATAAAGCTACCAGGCAGAAGGCAAATAGGAAGACCAAAGAGAAGGTATATGGATGCGATAAACGAGGACATGAAGTTAGTGGGTGTGATGTAGAGAATAGGGCTAGGTGGAGACAAATGATTTGCTGTGGCGACCACCCCCTAAAAGGGAACACGGAAACTAAAAGAAGACCCTGTTCCAGCATAATCACTTGCACTCTCTTGTAGTAGTCCATATTGGTGCCAAAAACCAATAATATCCACAAAGTCAGGAGCGAAAAGATAGATAGATAGATAGATAGATAGATAGATAGATAGATAGATAGATACCATCTATAGCATCCTGTAAGCTATTTTATTACCATGGCAACTGTGAGACTAGTCTGACCCAGGTGCAACAGAGAGGTGAACATTATTACAACATACACAGTAAATAGCCACCCGCAAAATTTTAATGCTATATAACATTCATTCATTCATTTATTTAATCTATTTAGTATAATGTTCCTATTAATACATTATAATAAAGAGATTAAGTTTAACTCGAGAGTTTAGTTAAACTGCAAATTGTGAAGGCAGCAAGCTTTATATATGCTTAATGTGTATTTGTTTGGTATGTTTGCTGTTACATCAATAAATATGTCAAATACAGCTGCTGCAGGCAAATATTAGTCTAATTTTATATTTATATATTTTATATAATTAAATGATTATTTACACATCGTTAGATCTAGATGATAGCAGTGTAAATTAGTACCATAGTCTCAAGCCTTTATTTCTTGAACTTTTGACGATTGTGGCTTACAGATAATAAAAATCCAAAATTTAGTGTCTCAGAAAATTTGATTTTTTAAGAAATAAAGGCTTGAAATATTTCACTCTATGTGTAATGAATATAGTGTAGATACACATTGTAAGGCCTTAAACACAACATGGGCTTAACAACAACTTCTAATGATGAAAGCTAGACAATTAAAATCTCGAAACAGAAAACAGGTGTAAGTAATCAGTCATTAGTGCGCCGGTGTAATGGTGGTATGAAGGGGCAGTGGTGGCTCAAATGGTGCTGAGTTGCTGATCTGAAGACCCACCACCAGCAAGCCAACCGCTGTTGGGTCCTTGAGCAAAACCCTTAACCCTTCCTGCTCCAGGGGCGCTGCATAATAGCTGACCCTGTGCTCTGACCCCAACTTACTAAGATAGGATATGCAAAAAAAAAAAACAGCATTTCATTGGCCATGTTCCTTGCACAATGAAAATAAAGTTGAATATATTTATTCTGCACCATATTACTATATAAAAAAGCTGAAAGGAGTGTCTATACAACAATTGTTCTCAGTACAGCAAGGAGCCAGAGTGGAGTAAAAACATAGAGCAACATCTGAGACCAAGCTGGGTATAGTGACACCCTCAGCAAAGCAGAGGGACAGAATGAACCAAAGACATGAATTTTAATAAGGGAAAGAGAGACTCTTAAACCCAGGCATCTAGTCAGAATAATGTCCTCAGTGGTCTAATAAAAAGAGTTTTTCCTCTATGTTAACCTCTATGCTGGTCACATAATTATTTTCTTCTTAGTAAGCATAGCCTGTAAAATATTTTTTAAATTCATGTGTAATTATCGAATGTCAATTATTTCAGATTGCACCTAGATTATGCATTTAGATTATGCATTTTAAGCATATGAACAATCTGATATCAGATATATCAAATTACCTACATGATTAAAAAGGTATCATGGCCTACAGGTGGATCTGAAAATTTGACTTTAAAAGCTGAAACTAATGTTAACTCCCCATAAATCAAGTCAAGTCACATTTATTTACATAGAGCTTTTAACAATCGGGATTGTTTCAAAGCAGCTTTACAAAAATACATCAGAAATGACATCATTAAACACTCATTAAAACACTCAATTTGATTTATATCTAAAAAATAAGAGTTCCCAACTGAGCAAACCAGAGGTGACAGCGACAAGGAACCAGAACTCCATCAGTGACAAAAAGGAGAAAAAAATCTTGGAAGAAACCAGGCCCAGTCAGTTCTCCCCTGACCAGATAAACCAGTAGGTTATTCATGCTACAGCAAAGTTTCCGTGGTCTTGTCCGGATGGCCGTTTAGAAGACAAGATATCACTGAGATATCAACTGCCTTATTGTCTCCAAGTGAGGGCAGCGACTGTGAGCTCGGAATAACAAAGAACAGAACATATGTTAGTGTAGATGCCATTTGACTTGTGATAAACAAATATAGTGTCTGTTATTGGAGGTGTTCCCTGGTTCCAGTTGACTTGACTATTGCAATCCTTACTATAACAATCCTTTAACGGATTTGAATATGAAAATGTGTGTATTATTGTAAGGACTCTAACTCCCAACCGCCAGAGGGTGCCGTCATCGGAGTTGTGCAAATGGAATAGACAACAGGTGGAAATTATAGGCAATTAGCAAGTGCAGCTCATCCAGGATGGCACACCAATGCAAGCTGTGGCAAGAAGGTTTGCTGTGTCTGTCAGCGTAGTGTCCAGAGCTGGAGGCGCTACCAGGAGGCCAGTACATCAGGAGACATGGAGGAGAAGTAGGGGGCAACAACCAGCAGCAGGACTGATACCTCCGCCTTGGCAAGGAGGAACAGGAGGGCACTGCCGAGCCCTGCAAAATGACCTCAGCAGGCCACAAATGTGCAGTGTCTGTCAAACGGTCAGAAACAGACTCCTGAGGGTGGTATGAGGGCCCGACGTCCACAGGTGGGGGTTGTGCTTACAGCCAACACCGGCAGGACGTTGGCATTTGCCAGAGACACCAAGATTGGCAAATTCACCCACTGGTGCCCTGTGCTCTTCACAGTAAAAGAGGTCCACTGAGACATGTGACAGACGTGTGGATATTTCCGCGCAGTTGCATCAACTAAGCCAAGGGGAGCGCTCTGGAGTACACCATCCAGTTCGGATTCTAGCGGCCAAAGTGGATGGAAGAGGGCTTTTAGTCACGTTTAAGGAAGGACTAAATCCCGACACAGGCAGCGTCATTGCGCGATGACACAGGGACCCTTTCGCATTGTTTCTAGGTGTGAGACTGGATAATCTTCGACGTAATAGCTTCAGCTAGCGCTAAGTAGTTCGGTATCTCATTGAACACCGCTCCCTAGGAAAGACAGCGTCGCTGAATTCTGGTAATGCTTCTATTGTGGAGGTGCCACCATTTCTGCGCGTTGTCCGGCCAAGCCATCACTGCTACAAGTCTTCCAGTTTGTACTCTTCTTCTGCCATGTGTCTTACTGTGCCCACATAATCTTCCTACCCTATATATTTTCGCACTAGTAGAAATCAGGAGCCGCTGAATCTTGGGACAATCAAGTGGCTACTGTTTAAAACTGCGCACTGTCCCTTGCGATCATTCCTTACTACTTTCAACCGTGGATGGGAGCCTGGCTCTGGTATCACATAAACTGATCCAATAATATACGAGTGGCCAGCTGCGCAGGAACAAATCTCATTCACCTAATAATTACAATCATTCTTGGGTTCCCCTGGCTTCAGAAGCTACCCTGTGATATCCTTGAAGACATGACATTACGCGTGGTATTGTCAGACATTGTCTGCCTCATGTACTAGCTTACTTTGTCTAACCACAAACTTATATTTCTTCAGGTTCTGCTTTACAGAAAGTCCCTTACAGATTTATGGAGGTGTTTAGCAAGACCAGGCTTCAGAAATCCCTCCTTACGACCGGCTGCTGTGCATTGATCGTGACCAATTCCTGCCTCCTCTTAGCCGTTTTTACCGTCTTCAGCCAGAGACTCAGCAGAAAACCTGCGGGTTCTTTTTATCAAGAACAAGGATGGACGCTTTGTCCGTGCATAGATTATAGAGGCTTAAACTCGACTGTGAAAGACAGCTACCGCTACCCCTGCCTTTATTACCACCAGGGGCTACTACGAACCTGGTAATTCTATGGGCTGCTAACGCCCTGGCTGTGTCCAAGCTTTTGTAAATGACCTTTTCCGAGACCCCTCATGTCAGCGTGATCGTCTACATTGACAACATTCTTACCACTCCAAGAATCTCAATCAACATGTTCCCATGTTCGCAAGGTGCTCAAAGAGGTTACAGAACAAATGTACGCGGAGGCAGAGAAATGTGAGTTCCATGTATCATGTCAGTTTCTGGGCTACCATATAAGGCACAGGGCGTATCTATGGACAATGACTGGCCTCTGCCCAAGACGTCAAGGAGTTACAACGATTATGGGTTTTGCAAATTTCTAAGGCGGTTCATCTGCAACTACAGACAGCCATGGACCCATTACCACTCTGTTGCAGGGGAAGCCTTTAAGATCTGGGGACAGAGACAGCAGTGTCGGCATTTGAGGCACTCGAAGCTAAGTTACAAAGCCATCTAAGACTTCGATCCGCCATGCCGTTCGTGGTGGAGGTAGACGATCCGACTTGTCCCTAAGGCTGGCCAACCAGGAGGAAGTGTGCGGTACGTGCTCCGTCCACGACCCCCAACCTTTACCTGAGGAGCTTTTGGAGTTCCTACCCATTCATCAGCATTGGTCCATATCGCAATAGATTTCGTCACGATTTGCCCCCTCACAAGGGTTCACGCTATACTTCCATATTGGCGTCTCTAAAAGCCTGCGCCTAGAAATTATGGCATACCAGAAGACATTGTGCCGATCGAGGCCCCAATTCAAATCACAAGTTTGTAAGTGGTTGGACATAACGTCAGTCTCACATCGGTTATCACTCACAGTGGAACGGGCAAGCTAAGGGGTTGAACAGAGTTGGGGAGGTATTAAGGTGCAAAGGAACAGCTAGATAAAGCGAGTTCCTCCTAGGCAGACTATGCCTAAATCTCACCTGGGACTTCCACACAGCTCACCCTGAACGTCCTGCTCTCGCCCTAGGGGTCGACCCCGTAAAACGTCTGGAGGCTTCTGGAGGGGGGCTACTGTAAGGGGTCTAACTCCAACCTGTTTAAGTTTTTGTTGGAACTGAAGGTGTTTTGACCCGCGACTATGCCGCCCCTGTACCCAGTGCCCTGCTGCATGGGCTCGAGAACTGGAATCGGATCATGACAGGATTTCCTGACCTTTTCGCATTCAAAACCGAATGTCCAGTCATCACATCTTCTACCTCATTGTAGTTTGGAAGGACGTCGCACTTTTGACCAAAGTTGAGTTTATCTTTGAAATACAGACGGCGTTGGGTAGCACTACTACTTCATTAGTTTTACATAATCCAAGACCATGCATTTGCTGCATTCTGCTTCGTTTAGGTAACAATGCCATCAAGATTATTGCAGCTTTTTGTGGACTTTGCAATCTGTGGTTTTAACGAGGTGGCCCTGAAGGACATATTTTGGGAGGTCTGAAGCAATCGCTCACTGAGATGCCAGGAAGGAAAATACATTTTCTCTTGCTGAGTACAGTCTATTTTTTGCTGTAAGTGGGTCCCGTTTAATGTGGGAGTAGGGATGAGGAAGCCCAAACATGCACTGCAGCCAAATCAGAGGCTGTCCTGTCATGCCTGCGAGTAAGCCTGTTCACGCCATTATTAGGCCGGAGGCAGTTTACATCATGCCTGCGGAGCTTGCACCTGCTGAACTGAAGCTCGCTCACACTGTGACCAGGACCAGGACTGATAAGGAGTCTTGGGGCTTCAAGCGTGGCAAATAAATACTGTATTTGGGTTCTCAACTAATAGCCTCAATGAACCGCTTTACAATATCAAATGTCCATTTTTATTTTAAGCAAAGTCTAATGCTCAGGGTCAAAACTTATAGTATTAACATTTTAGAGTCTATTTTTTTCTGCACCTGTATATTTCTTACGAATGAATATATACATCTTTCCATAGAAAAATATTCTATGCAAGAAAAGCTGATAAGATTTTAAAATAATTAAAATAAGTACTTACTGTAAAACCAGAATTTACTAAATATGTATTGCATGTTTTAACATATTAGTGTTTAAAAGGGATAATAATTCATAATAAAAGTTATCATGGTATGAATATTATATATTATATTATAGGTATCTGATATAAATGGCATAAATGACATATGATACTATAAATGACATCACAGTATGTTGTCTTTATATACAGGACAGAGAAATTTTAACTTTAGATCATTATTGTAATAATCAATATATCAAAAACAAAACAAAAATACTGATAGCGTAAATGCAAGAAGTTTCTTTTTAGCATTTAGATAGACACGAAATGATGGTGAATGTTGTTATGAGGTAAATATACTATACTGCTAATATAATACTAACCATAATGAATCATGCTTTTATTTTTATATCTGTATATTAAGTAAAGCTAAATCCTAAAATAATTTACTTGGTTAGATAGACTAACCAAATTAAATCCGGTTGGTCATAATATGCCTAAACGACTATAGTTAAGGGTTAAGGGGTGATGCAATTACCAAGGTAAAATATAATACTTTGTAGTTTTGTAGTTGAACTATCATAGGTAATCACTGTACATTATTTTCCAGTTTCATTGTCCTTGAAGATCAGTAACGGTTAAAGTTACCTGTGGTTAGACAACTGACCGTAAATATCAAAATGGTACATCATTAAAATGAAATATATTGCACAGAATAAAGCCCGACTAATAAATATAAACAAACAACATTAACTATCATTGTAGACACTAGTTAGCAGTGATGTTAAGATACAGTGGATGCACATGGCATCTGTTGAGCGGGTTAGCCAGATTTGTTGCCAGTGTTGGAGGCAGTGCCTGAGAACTGAAGCCAGAGCTGACAGTGTCCTAGTGGGAGCAATGTGCAGGGCTCCCGGTTCGCACTCCAGGTCTAAGATGGATTGGTCAGGAGCTCTCGGGGAGCTCTAGCATCATCATCTCGTTCCACACTGGGTTGATTTTGTGCTTGACATGTCGTGTTGCTTCTTTTTTAGTTTGGTGCTTTGGTGCTTCAGAGTCAGCTACTGACAGATCGAAGAAACACAAAAAAGGGAAGAGAATCTTCGACTGTGTAAACAATAGGAAGAAGATTTTGATTAAATTTATGATTTTTAAATACTGCTCATAAATAGTTAGATATAAAAGCTGGTAATGTGTACTGGCATAGATTTTACAGTCTCTGGAACTGAAATCGAGAGATCTGGTATAGATGATATATTATTGCCTAAACCATTTCACGAGTTTCTATGACCTATTAATAGGAATGTGATCACACTGTGAACGATAGGATAATGGCTGAGCCATTTTTGCCCACCAGAGGGACCCACCGGTCTTTTGAAGAGATTTAACAAAGATGCCAGGTCCTTGATGCAGTGCTTTTTGCATTAAATTATTACTCTACTCATTGCGCATGCCTTGATCTGGATCTGTGGCTTAGAAGATTCAGGTTTATTCATATACCTCTAAGATCTGGTTCATTGTGTCTATCTATCATGAGACATGACACTTCTATAGAGACCAGAAAACTGGGTCGGGCTTTCTGGGATGGTGATCAAATGGTTTAGGTCATACTTAGAAGAGACCCATTATTATGTAAGTATAAGAGTCTAAGTGGATCTCTGTGACATGTGTAGTCCCTCAATTTTTGTGCCACTCTTGTTCAACCTGTATATGCTCCCAATGATTAAAATAATAAATAATAAAATTGTCTATCAGCTATGCATGATGATGAAACCCAGGTTTATCTTTCCTGATCGCCAAATAAGTACAGCCCTATTAACTCCCTCTGCAAATGTATTGATTAAATTACAGTTAGATGTGCCAAAACCTAAACAAGAAGAAAACTGAAGTCATTGCTTTTGGAAACAAAGAAGAAGTTCTCAGCGTCAGGATCTTAGTTTCAGTAGTCATGTCAACGCAATAACTAGCATAAAACCAGAAAATCTGATCACATTACACCGGTCCTTAGGTCCTTACACTGGCTGCCAGTTACATTTAAGATTGATTTTAAAGAACTGTTACTCATTAATAAGTTACTCAATGGCCTAGGACCTAATACGTTTCAGATATGTTTACTAAATTAAACCAATCAGATCACTCAGATCATTATGATCAAGTCAGTTAAACAAGTTTTATATCAAGTTCAAGTTTAAGAAGCTTTATTGTCATTTCAACTATATATAGAATATATAGTGAAACAATGTTTCTCCAGGACCCCATGGTGCTACACAAAAACACAGAATTACACAAAACAACAAACAATAAAGAGCTACTGAACAGAACAAACATAAAGTGCATATGTGCAACCTGGTGCAAACAGTGCAGAACAGACAGTGCAATTAACAATACAAACATTACAAAAGACAGAACAAAATTACAAAAGAAAATACAGAATAGAACATAATGTTGTACAGTACATTTAAATAGTGCCAGGTGCAGGTAAAAGAGAAATGTGAAAGCAAACAGGAAGATTTTTGTGCATTTAAAGTGATCGTGCTTTAAAAAAAATTCTTTTTGTGTTTCCATCTATTGTGTTGCGTGAGTGTGTGTGTGTGTGTGTGTGTGTAAGTTGAGGTAGTTAAGTTCTGTGTTGAGCAGCCTGATGGCTTGAAGAAAGAAACTGTTACACATTCGGGTTGTGAGGGCCCAAATGCTACGGCACCTTTTTCCAGAGGGCAGGAGTGTGAAGAGTGGGTGTGAGGGGTGTGTGGGGTCCTCCACAATGCCCTTGGCTTTGCAGATGCAGCGTGTAGCGTAGATGTCTGTTATGGAGGGAAGAGAGACTCAGATGATCTTCACAGCTGCTCACAATTCTTACGATCCGAAACGGTGCAGTTCTCAAACCAGGCAGTGATGCATCTGCTCAGAATGCTCTCAATGGTCCCTCTGTAGAACATGTTCAGAATGGGAGCTGGAAGATGGGCTTTCCTCATTCTTCACAGGAAGTAGAGGCGCTGCTGGGCTTAATAGAGCTGGTGTGACCAGGTGAGGTTCTCTGCCAGGTAAACACCCAGAAATTTGGTGCTCTTGACGATCTCTACCGAGGATCCTTCGATGTTCAGCAGAGAATGGTCACTCTTTGCTCTACTGAAGTCAACAACTATCTCCTTAGTATTGTCAACGTTTAGAGACAGGTTATTGGCTCTACACCAGGCTGTAAGCTGTTTCACCTTGTTCTGGCTAATGAGACCCACCACGGTCGTGTCATCTGTGAACCTGACGATGTGATTTATGCTGTGCATTGCTACACATTCATGAGCCAGCGGTGTAAACAGCAGTGGGCTGAGCACACAGCCCCGTGGGGCCCCAGTGCTCAGTGTGATGGTGCTGGAGATGCTGCTTTCAATCAGGACTAACTGGAATTTTAAAAGTCCAAGATCCAGATGCAGATGGAGGTGTTTAGGCCCAGCAGTCTCAGCTTCTCAATCAGATGCTGAGGGATAATTGTGTTGAATGCTAAACTGAAGTCTATGAACAGCATTTGTATGTATGTGTCTTTATTGTCCAAGTGTGTGAGGGCCAGATGGAGGGTTGTGGCAATGGCATCGTCCGCGGAACGGTTCAGACGGTACACAAACTAGTGGGTCCAGTGTGGGAGGCAGCAGGGTCTTAATGTGCCTTATGATGAGCCTTTCCAAGCATTTCAATACGATGGGTGTGAGTGCAATGGAACGGTAGTCACTGAGGCAGGAGACTGCCAATTTTTTTGCCACAGGGACGGTAGTAGCGGTTTTAAGGCACAGGGAAACGACAGTGGTGCACATCTGCTAGTTGTTTTTCACAGTCCCTGAGCACTCTGGTTAGACACAGTCCCTGAGTTGCCATCACCAACTATAAGACACCATCCCTTAGCACTGCAGCGAATTAAAAGCCTGCTAAAAGACCTGAATGAGTTTTACTGTAGATTCAAAAACCCCCACACCCGCATTTTACACAACCGTTAACATTGCCAGCAACCCCTCTTAAAACCTGTCTTTTCACAGAGCTGTGCAAATTCCCTGCCTGCTTTAGACATTCAACCATCATCCCTGTCCCGAAGAAACCCAAAATAACAGGATTTAACATCTACAGACCTGTTGCTCTAACATCTTTTATCATAAAGTCATTTGAGAAACTGGTTCTAGTTTGTCTGAAGAACATCACAAGGCCCTTACTGGACCCCTTACCAAACTAGACTGTGGATGACGCAGTCAACATGGGGCTGAACCTTCTTGTGGACTTTGGTTTTCAACTCCACCATTCCAACACTTCTCCAAACAAACAAACCCAGGTCCCTGACCCTAACGCTATCTGTGAATGGATCACCAGCTTTCTAACAGATAGGCAGCAGCTATTGAGACTGGGAAAATTCATATAAAACAACCACACAAACAACACTGGTGCCCCTCAGGGTTGTGTTCTTTTCCCATTGATCTTCTCCAAGTTCACGCCACAATTATCGGCTTCATTCAGAACGGTTATGATTCTGCATATACACAGGAGGTTGACAAGCTATGGTGCAGTTTTATTAAGCTTTGGAGCTCAACATGCTCAAAACAATGGAGATGATTGTGGATTTTAGGAGAAAGGTCAGCGGCAGCTGATGGGTTCCTGAATATTTTTATGAACGCTTACAAACTCTTAGGTGCATACTTAGTGAGAAGCACCATATCAGACTATACCGTGAATAATATTACCTATATTGCCTTTAAGTTTATCAGACTGTAGTCCACGTGCCTTCATCACCACCACCCCCAGCCTGTTAGCTGCTGGCAGGTAGCTTAGTGACAGCAAAAGCTCCCCTGTTGAATGCACCTTAATCTGGGTGAAAAAATACATGTGCATTAGTATACCTTAAAATGTTAACATTTCAAAACTAGGCATATAAACAGATAAACAGAAATCTCAACTAAAATACAAGATAAAACACTTAAAAAACCTTCCAGATTCATCCTCTGGTCAATTCATATGGTTTGTTGGCAGACTGTTTTGGGTCACTGTATTGCTGCAGGATGAAGTTACATCTTATTAGCTTTTTTTGGAACATGAAGTTTTTTTTGTAAATTTATGTAAATGTCACTCTTACTTTATTAAAACTCTTTTCCAGAGGCAGCCATGCGAACGCAAGCCATCGCTTAACCTCCAAATTGCTTGACCAATGCTTGACTTTTATGTTCTGGATCATAAGGGATACAGATGATTAAGTTTACTAAAGGTAACAAACCCAAAGACCAAAAAATAACCAATAATAGTGGAACAAAGCAAAAACCGTGTTCTGTAAAATGCACGAGATTCTGCACGTGACAGTACATCATCATGATGGCAGCATGTGGAAGAACAAAAAATTAGGGGTTTTTTTGCTAAAGAAGGATTAGACTGGTCCGGTAGTTTCGCTGCAATAAAAAAATTCTTGTTGTTTAAACCCGAGTTTGGGTCTCTTTTCTGTTCACTTGTAACGTTACACAATGTTTGTTTTTATATACTTCATATTGGAAAAGACCTGCTTACATGCATATGTGAATTTGAACATAGAAAGAACTCCAAATGTAGATCTAAATGTTTCCTGTTCATATAAGTGTAAGATTACATTCCAGGTTTCGCGTGTGTCGCATAAGGGGGGCGGGCATATTTTAATGATACAAGATTACCATAATCTTTAATTTCAGAATTATTTAAATAAAATTCCACACCAGTATAGCTATAGGGTAGGACACCATCTGTAGGCTATTCTGTGAAACAAAATTTACAGTCCAATATTCTGTAATGTTGACAGCTGTGGCAAACTAGAAATAGAGTCAGTGATATTGAGCAGTTCTTATTCAAAGCAGAGGGATTATATTAGCATAATAATGTTATTATAATAATGACACTTCTGCAATAGACCAGCTTTATAATAGATACAGAGGCAAGTGGTAACTTTAATAAAATAGACATTACTCAATCCAGCATCCAAATTTATAAAATCCAACCTAAGTTTCTCTCTCTATCTCTTTCTCACTCTGTCTCTTTTTGTTTCTCTCTATCTCTTTCGCTTAATCTCACTCTCACTCTCTCTTTCTCTCTCTCTCGCTTTGTCTCTCTCCACCTCTCTCACTGACTCTGATTCTCAAGGGCTGTCTTTGTACATTTAGAAACAACCTGTGACATTTTATCCACTAAGAAAATATAAAGCATCTCACACCATTAACTAAAAAAGAGCTAGCTCAGTATTACTGTGTGTGTTTGTGACTCACTGTGAATATTTTGCCTTCACTTTCCTATCTGTTCTAGTGTCTATAACTGCATGTGTTACATTATAGTGAATTAACAAATAAATTATTTAGAGTACTGCTCTTTCAGTCAAGTGGAAATTTCGTCATGTGAAGCGTCATGTGCTTACAGACACATACAACCTTCACCTTCAAATGCCCTTGAATAAACCGCTCAGTCCATCTCTCCTATTCAAATGCTCTGTGCAGCTTTCCAGGAGCACTACTGTATATAATATATACAAATAAATACAAATGTAATTGTTTAAAAGTTAATCATGCTATTTGTAATACATTTTACATAGTATATATTGAAAAAGATTAAAAACAATTTAGATTACAATTAAGATTAAAAGCAATATTAACATTTTTAAAATATTAAATCTTTCTCTCTCTTTCTGTATGTGTGTGTGTGCGTCTATGAGTGTACAAGCTGGAACAGAATCTCCTCTGGGATGTATGATGACGCAGATATCTATTGCTCTGCCCTTCACTAGCCTACCAGACAGCAGTGTGTATGTGTGTGTATTAAAGAACACTTACAGAAACAAAAGCAACTTTGTACTTTGTACTTATACCAAAAGCAATTAAGTAATTATACAAAAGCATGTAATTATAAACATAAGGAAAGTGCAGAGCATCATGACATAGACTGCAGTATACCACTTAAATTTATTCTCCTGGTCCTCTGACTGTTCTTCTATTACCCAACATAAGAGAACTGTGTTGTGTGTGGTGTTGAGATTTACACAGAAGCTGACTTTCTCATGCTCTTTTGTGAAATTCTGAAGGTCACACACAGTATCATTAAGACATAACGCTTGCATTTTAAAATCTGCAGCCATCTTTTTGTTCCATTCGATTTAGCTCTTATCATTGCATTTATAACAGCAAATAACGACAATAATAATAATAATAATAATAATAATAATGTCTATATTTGGTAATATGGACCATTTCCCCCTTAAAAACTAAGTAATGTGTGAAAATATGTAATATACTTTCACGTATCACATGATTAAATATCTTTCATCTGTTACAATATTTTATCCAGATACAAACAGTTGTGTACCTAAAATTTCTTACCTTTAATTAATAGTGAAAAGATTTAAGAGTGTTTTTTGTCTTCTGTGAACATTACTCACATTTATATGTGGAAGACCAGCTTATTAATTGATAAAATATAAAATGTGATATGTTATCAGTTTGTACCAGAAAACTCCTATCTAATGTCTGCCTATTTTTTACTACATTTACAGCATTTGGCAGACGCCCTTATCCAGAGCGACTTACATTTATCTTATGTGTACAACTGAGCAATTGGGGCATTGATCAGGAGCCCAGCAGTGGTAACTTGGTACTTGATACTGGGAACAGTCCAACACCCTAACCACTGCAATATCACCTAACCCATTAGGTAGTCATTAGCTACAGCAGAGAACTGCAATGAACACAGAGATGACCTCATTCCTGCTCTTAGGGAACAGAGGTTTCAGAAGTAAATGGAGATGTTTGCTTTTAACCTTCACTTATCACTTCACAGGGTTTGCTCATATGAAAGCTACTCAAGACAGGGCAGCCATGTTAAGGAGAAAAACTTGGAAATGATCATAACACCAAAAAAAACCCCTTCAACAGCAGGCTGCTGTTGTACCGTGGGTCTTTTTGCTGCTGCAGTCTAATCAGACTTAAAAGATTCAGATTTAATTGTGTCGTCTTTTTGGATTTTATACTCTAGAGGAGTGTACCACCGCTTATGCATAATTTGCATATTGCAGTTAGCATATAAGCAGCAACTGGCCAGTTAGTTAATAATCTTCAAAAAAAATGTGAAGTTGGGGAGTTCCCAAAAAAGATGCTCTGCAACGCTGAGTGAAGCTCAAAAGAGAACCAGATTCACACATAACGATTAACATATAACGATTTGCACATTTACAGTCACAATAATCATTTAAACATAAACAAATTCCTGCACACAGTTATACGTCTGGGAATTGTATTTTGAATTTGTGAAATGTTTTTTATGTATATATTTTCTTATTTTCTTATTTTGCTCCATATGTTTTTGCCATGTAATTAGCTAACTGAATAACTATCTAAATAAGCATGCGTAGGTGTTCTCCTGGCTGACAAGCTTCTAGGTTTTGGCAAAACGGTCAATAAACACCTCCACGGCGTCACAGAAGAGGCAAGTGGGAGAGGGGCTTTCGGTTGGAGTCCTTCAGGTCAGCCAGGGTCATCTATAGATGGCACGACCAGGAAGCACATCGAGGCGTGTAACTAGATAACTGTCTGAATAAGCATGTGTAGGTGTTTCTAATAAATTGACCAGTATGAGTATATGAATGATAAACAGTCAAAAATTATTTATTCTACCTGTTTAGGTGGCTGCAGGTTGACCCAACAGTTGGCATCTGACTTCATGCCCATGTCTGCCAGTTTAAACCTTACAGTGCCCAGAGTGGTATTCCGAGAGAAGCGGTCACAGATGTGTAAGGTCAGTGCCACCTCTCCCTCCATGTTCTCTGTGCTTTTTGTACTACAGATACTGGGCAGGGAGAAGACCATATCTTCACCCCACTGCACTATTGATGCTAGTTTGCGTACTGCTGTCTGGGCAAACTTCTGTTTTCCAAATACACTTACACACCCTGACACATAGCCCTCAGTGCCAGAGTCCATACTTACTTGCTTAACTGTAGAAAAAACAAAAAAAGAAGAAAATAAAGCAGCAGAAAACAGAAAAAGAATATGTAGTTTAATTTAATTACCTAATTTATGCACTCAATATAAGTAGATTAAATCAGATTAAATAAATAACCAAAATTTTGCCTCACTGTGTATATTAATGGTAAATATACACAGTGATGTGTATAATGGTAAAAACATTTTTAGAATCATTTAACATGTGAATAAAGAAACAATTTTGGAAAAAACAAACTGTAATTTAAGCAAAAAACAAACAAACAATAAAGCTGCAATCCAAGGTGGAAGCAATTAAAATTAACAGTGTTACTTTCAGGGGTCATTATATCAGAGTTGAAGATCTATCTTCTGACCCTTATAGAATATTTAAAGCTAACATCTAGCCATTTATCAGTTCTAATACAGTGCTAAGTGAGCTAAATAATAATTTCTTCAATTGTAAAGCTGCTTTGTGACAATCACCATTGTAAAAAGCGCTATACAAATAAAAAAACTAAATATAGATAGATTATGTTATGTGTGCGCTCTCGGGGAGTACACTATATGTTATTCTAAAGCCCCTCTGCAGAACCAAGGGGTAGAGGGGTATACTTAAATTATGGTGGACAGGAAAGGAATGTGTGCTTGATACTTGGGGTGTCACAGCTGTGAGACACGACACTTATGATTAACTGAAATCTCCTCTGATATTTTAACACAATAAAGACAACCAAAATTCTTAAACAAAAAAGTAATTTTTTAAACTTTCTTTTAATTTTTTTTTTTCCTTTCCTTTCCTTTCCTTTCCTTTCCTTTCCTTTCCTTTCCTTTCCTATCCTATCCTATCCTATCCTATCCTTTCCTATCCTATCCTATACAGGGCTGCACCCCAAACCTGGTGGTACCTGAATGACCAGGTCAGGTGCCTCGCTTTCTGCCAATTAGCATGATGGCGGCATTGCCTGGTAACCTCGCTTGGTTGCGAACGCGGACGTGCCGACTGGAAATCTGTTAATTTTCAGAAATCCGTGAATTTTGAGAATTTGCCTGTCCATTAAGTCTTATGTTACAGTACCCAAATCAACCCCACCCCACCCCACCACCACCACCGCTACAGACACCCCCTGACGTTCCCATGCCTGCCGTCTAGGATGTATCTGGCTGGGACCCACGAGCGCTACTCCGGGCCATACCCCTCCCAAGTCACTAGATATTGTATGGCCACTTGTACACGTCGTGAATCAATGATCCGTCATACAGTGTATGTGGGGTTCCGCTGAAGTGCTGCAGAGCAGCGGCTTTAATCGGGAGACGTGAAAGGTGAAGTTGACCTTAAGGGACCTAGGGAGTACCAGCCAGTACGCAACGGGGTTAATTCTGCACTCTATTCCAAGTGGACCAATGTATCGAGGCACCAACCTCTTCACAAAAACTTTCAGCTGGAGGTTCTTGGTGGACAGATGAAGTTTGGGGGCTTGCTGACCTTGCTAGTGGCTCTTCTTGCTGCGGTCTGCAGGGTGGCTCTTTCTTCCGCCATATTCAGCGAGACCGCTGAACCATGTGCTGCGCTGCCGGGACCACTACCTCAGGTTCCTTCTCTGGGAACATGGGTGGAGGCACTTGAACTGGCACTCGATGGGGGACATCTCCAATGAGGAGTGCCAGAGGGTGCTATGGGTGTACTCCACCCATATAGGTAGTCTGCCTATGAGGAGGGATTATTGGAGACCAGACATCTGAGTGTGCGTTCCAGATTGACTTTTTCTGTTTGTCCGTTGGACTCTGGATGCAACCCGGACAATAGGCTGCCGGTAGCCCAAATTAGACCGCAGAATGCTTTCCGGAACTGGCTTACAAATTGTGGCCCTTGGTCGGAAACTAGGTCACGGGGCACACTGTGGAATCGTACCACGTACTGCAATATTTGTTGGGTGGTCTCTTTAGTCGATGGGAGTTTCTGCAGGGGAATACACCTGCAGGCCTTGGCTATGCCTGGCCACCAAAAGCAGTGGCAAAGAAACTCCAGGGTTCGGACAGCTGCCGGTACGTATAGCTTGCCGGCCGGTCCTCCTCCCACATCTGGCTCTTGTTGTTGGGCCCAATGGCCCAATGGAGGATCCTATGTCTGACGTGTCCAACTCCACAATGAACTGGACATTTGAATCAGGCAATTGCAGGTCTGAGGTTAGTCTTGATCAGGTCAAAGGCCTGTTAAGCCTTGGCTGTCCACTGAAATTTACCCAGCATCTTTTTGGTAAGCGCGCTTAATGGGGTCACCAGTGAGCTAAAATTTTGGACAAACCGGCAAAAGAAATTAGCAATTTGGACCCCTTAGCGCTGGGCGGCTCGAAGCAAATGGGCCTTGGCCACAGCGCCACTGCTTGTACCTCATATAAAACTTTGACTTCTCCAACTTAACATATGATGTTGCAGGAGAAGTTCGAAGACCCATCTCACGTGAACCGTGTGCTTCTCGATGGAGTCCGTGAATATTAGGATGTCGTTCAGGTATACAAGCGTGTAATAGTTTATGGCCTTGTTGAGAATCTCATTAATAAAACGGAACACTGCGGATGCTATTTTAAGAGCAAACGGCATTACTGAATACTCATAATGACCAGTGAGCATAATAAGCGCTGTCTTCTATTCATCACCTGCCTTGGTGCAAATCAGGTTATAGGCACTGCGGAGGTCCAATTTTGTAAAAACAAGAGGGATAGCGGTCCTTTACTGATAGCTCGTTTAACTCCCAGTAGTCAATTTCTTTCCTTTTATTCCAATTATTTTCTTTCCTTATGCCAGGGCTGCGCCCCAAACCTGGTGCTACCTGAAAGACCAGGTCAGGTCCTCGCATTCCTCTGATTAGCACCATGGTGACGGTGCCTGACTGGAAATCCGTAAAATAGTTTTCTGCAAATTTGCCTGTCTGGACGTCCGTGATGTTACAGATTCATTCCTAAAGATCCTAAAATATGTGTCTATCTCTGTGACCTTTACAGCAGTTTCTGATAGTAAAAAAGGTTTTTATTTAGTTCCTGATTGTAGCAGTCTAGAAGATGTAGAGGTATAACAATAATAGTTGTGTAAAAAATGTGTTGAATACATATAAGCCTTACTGACATAAATGGAGAGGGGCAAATGGGTATATACTGTATTCAAGTACTGATGGTCATTTTGTGTTAACCATTTCTGTTTATTGTAAATAAAACACTCAGGTATTCAATTCATTATAAATAACCATCACATTATGCTGGTTGTTTATAATTAATAAATAGCAATATAACATTTTATATATGATATAAAATATAATACAGTATGTAGTCATTTATAGATTTCTTTACTGAAGCTATGATAACATTCTGTTTTAAAACATTGTGTAATAAAGATTAGAATTAAAACACCTACAATCATATAAACTATTTTTCAAATACCAAACAAAATCTGGTCTGGCTAAAGGTTTGTGGACATTTCATCAATATATCAATATCAATATCAATATATATTTTCTTTAACTAATTTTCACTGTTTTCTGAAGAGATTGTAACTGAAAGTCACAGAACACAGAACACAGAAACCCAACAGTGTCAACATAAATTTTATAGCCGTCTACACATGTAAACAATAAAAAAACAAGTTGTAATTATGGTACACAGAAGGTTTGTAATGAAATAACTTGCTGATAAGTACACTGTACAAATGTGTGTGTGTGTGTATGTGTGTGTATTTCTGTGTGTGTGTGTATGTGTGTGTGTGTGTGTGTCTGTCTGTCTGTTTTACCTTCTATGATGGTGATATGCAGCGCTCTGTTCTCTGAGTGCAAGCGAAGGGAGAAATGAAGTTTAGGGTGCAGCACAGAGCTGCTGCTTGAAATTGCGCTGGATTGCTCAACAGCACAGGGTGTCTCATCTGTGGAATCTAAAAAAAAAACCAAACACAGCATTTATAAACTGTTTAATAAAATAATAATTATTGGTCAAGGGATATGATTGACAATGACTTAATAATTTCAGAAATAGAAATTCACAATACTGGCTTAGACCAAAAGGCATATTGGGAGAATAAACCTTTACAGTGGGCAAAGCTAAAGTTAAGTAGTCAAAGATTAGACCTGTAAAAAAAAACTTACTAGAACTTGGGTTTCTGTTTTAGCAGATAACACAACTGCTGCTGCCCGCACCCCAAATGAAACAGTGCACACCCATTAAGACTCGCTATAAATTCTTAAATCTCTGTAACATCTGGGACCTTCTCTCAACGTGGAGCTTGACAGAGGCACCATTGGATTTCCGGACACAATTTTAGCCAAGGAAGGGGAAGTCTGTCAAATGGTGGGAGACACATGTCGCACTCCTTCCTTTCTGCTTAAATTCTGCATCTTATAAAGAAGTGAAAAAGAGCATTTTCTGATGTTTTCTGATCTACAAATAAAATTATATATTTTGTGTGTTTTAATGTAGTTAAATAAAACAAAAAGAGTGGAGATGTGCTAAAACAATTTAGGTTTTGTCTTATTCTTTTCTAGTGTTTTACACATATTCTTATATCCTTTCTCGTGTCTTTATCCAACCCATGTATGTGCAAAGAACAAATGTGTGCTTAGTGCAAGAGGAGGATAAAGAGGTTCTTAGTGGAACTTGGGTTTCTGGTTTAGCAGATAACACAACTGCTGCTGCCAGCACCCTAACTGAAACAGTGCACACCCATAAAGACTCGCTATAAATTAAGTCCTTTCCTCAACGCAGAGCTTGTCTCCTTGTTGACAGAGGCACCATTGGATTTCCAATAAAACTTTGTTCTCTTATTATTCTGATCTGAACTTTATTGAAATTTCATTTACATTTCATTATTGAGGATTTTACCTTGCTGGGGGAGATCAGTGATCTCCTTATTTTCCTCTATGCCATGAGCACAGCTGTCAGACTTAGAAAGTGCTTTCTCAGACATCACACCATTTTTACTGTTGTTCATAGCCTCAGGAGACATGACAGATGGTTTGGGTTTATAGATTTTTGGGAACTTCAGCAGCGTCTGTGGTTGAATCGGCTCTGTCGATTTCTGCACACTGAACTGCAGTATAACAAATAAAAAAGCAAAGCAGGCAAAGAGAAGTAAACCTTATGTAGGCAGAAAACCTGTAACATTTATTATTATTAGGATTCTTCGAGTCTGTATTATTGCATGAAGTATTAAAGGCTTAAATTTATATCCAACAATAAACACATTTTAATAAACTAACATTTTACTAAATACACAACACAGGTAATTAAATCTTGAAAATAAACAGATTTAATAAACAGTTTATACAGGGCGGAGTTGCAATAAAATGTTGCAGTGTACACACATAAAAAGCTCATGAGAAAAAAATCGTCTCCGGTTACGTTCGTAACCCCGGTTCCCTAAGAGCGGGAACAAGACATCGCGGAGCATCCGCTAGGGGAAATTCCCCTCCTTTACTTTCCCTCTGAAGATTATTAGCTCACTCCAGTACATATACTGGGCCAATTGCCGCCCATATGCAAATGAGCAACAAGCTGGTGCCGTCTAAAAGTATATATAAGGCAACGCGGGGTGGCATTAATCAGAATCTTAGCCTGAACGTTACCCGCAATGTTTTTCAAGCGTGGCAATGATGGCAATGTCTCGCTCCGGCTCTCAGAGAACCTAAGTTAGGGACGTAACCGGAGACGTTCCCTTTCGAGCTGCACTCGACATTGCGAAGCATCTGCTAGGGGAAAAGCGTGTTAAATCCCACCGCGCCAGCAGAAATAGCCTGCATGAAAAAGAGGCATAATAAAATAACTGCTGCTGTGCTGAAAAAGGGCAAGTCGAAAAGAAATACCAGGCGCTGGGAATCGACCACACAGCAGTGACTGGCATCAAGCACATATACAGAAACATATAATATGTAGCCTCCAACAATGGAGAACACTGTATAGAGAAATGAGCTGCACCAAAAGGCCAGACAGAAAATGTTCTGCATAGCGACTAACAGCAGTGTAATAGACACACAGTGATTCCCTGCTCACTAAAGTATGCATGCCGCCAGCGAGAGCATCTCTAGCTTGTAGGACCTCGCATAAGTATTATGCGAAGACCAACCTGTGCAAATATCCTGAATGGATGCGCCTCTAGCACACGCCAACAAGGACGCAATAGCTCTCATGGAGTGCGCTTTAATGCTGAAAGGGCAGTCGACGCCCCGAGTTTCATAAGCAGATCTGATGGCATTAGAGACCGCTCACCCTCTCATGCCACGACTGTAGCACACGAAGAGCTGCTCAGATTGCCGAAGACTGACCGTGCAGTCAATATAAGCTCTTAATGCGTACTGAAGAAGGCTCCGCTGTCTGCGCCCTGAAGGGGGTAGACAAGCACAAGCACTTGGGCACGTAACCGAACCTCGGTCTGATCGTAATGCTGCAGTCGCCGGGCCCGAAAAACAAACATTTATTATTCACTGAAAACGTGTGAATGTCTCACACGCACTTGGTCGTTGCTAAAGCAAGCAGAAGCGCCGTTTTAAGTGAGAGCTCGTTATTTGCGATAGATGACAAGGGCTCAAAAGGAGGCTGGGAAAGAGCTTCCAGCAGCAACTTCAGGTCTTGATGGTTTGATGGATAGCAGGTAACAATCTGCCTCGAGCAGACTTTCGAAAATTGCTTTTTCGAGAGGACATTGCTCTTACATGAAGGAGAAGATTCTTTATATTGCCACCCTGTGCCAATACTCTTGCATGTTGCTCATTTGCATACGGGCGGCAATTGGCCCAGTATATGTATTGAAGTGAGCCAATAATCTTCAGAGGGAAAGTGAAGGTTGGGGATTTCCCATAGCGGATGCTCCACAATGTTGAGTGAAGCTCAAAAGGGACTCAGATTTTTATTATTTATTTCAAATACACACACATGCAAAAACATATTTTTCTCCTTGGCTCGCAGCTTTATGCTTCAAGAGAAAGGAACATTTCATACAAAATTCATACAAAAATGGTTCTGTACATTATATCAGTTTATGTATCTTTCTTTAATTTTTGAAAACCTTTTCTACATAATGATAATTAGTTATTTGTTGAATTTCTGATAAAAAACTAATAACATTTCCCATTTATCCAAAATAAAAGATGGTAAACTTTTAAAGTTTTAAGTCAACTTTTAAAGTTAACCTTCTTTTATTTTTTACAAGGAATGTTTTCTAAGGGGAAACCATTTAACAAAGAACACTGACAAACCAAAGCACTGTGTATTGTGCCCAATGAAAACATTAAAGAAAGTCTGTAATATTCAGCACTTCTTTCTGATCTCTTTTGGATCTCTTCGTCAGAGCAGTGAATTATTTACACCCAACTGAAGAATTCTCTGTTCTTCCTTGATCTCCTTAAAAATACGCATTCATATTCAACATCCCTCCCAAAGAGAATTTGTGACTATTGAATAAAGATGGATGTCTATGATGTCCATTTAACAAAAAAGCTGAAAGCATTGAGTTAGCATGTGTGTGCATGACTAGAACTACAACATTCACACATCTCATCTGTGCATATGTGAGGTTACAGCATGACTATACATGGTCCGTTTCAACACTAAGACAGACTCTGAAATAGCACATCTAATAGCTAATAAGAGATGCATGTGAATGTAGGTGGGAAGGTGTGTGATGACTGCATATGACTGCAGATTTCTAATGGATTAGTAAAGATTGAGCAATAATGAGTGTGTGGGGAGGATTAGGGATCATTTCTGCCATAGCGCAGAGGTGTAAGGTAGGGGTATAACAAAGATTGACTATATGCTGTAGCACCAGTTGTCTAATTTAACATAAGGCCAGGCAGTGTGATTTAAATATAGAGTCATCTAATTTATATTTACGTGCACACACACACACACACACACACACACACACACACACACACACACACACACACAAACACACACAAGAGAAACACACAATGTATACTATTGTACAATTGTATATTTTCTATAACAACAAGCTGTTTAAAAGGTTTTAATAATAAAGCCTGTGCTGAGAGCAAGCAAGAAGGCTCCACACAGAAAGATTCCTGCCCGGGAATGGAAGCCAGGTCCTTCTCGCTGTGAGGCTGCCATGCTGCTATTAGAACTCTTACAAAACCCTTAAAACCACTGTGATCTAAAAACACTGTAAAACCGTAGCACTGAAATTAAACAGATATATCACTAATTTTGTGTTAACCACTGCTTCGTCACTGAATCCTACCACAGGGTGTTTCCCTATCAAAGTAACATTCAGGTAAGAAATCATGATGTTTAATGTGTTTCCTTAACTTAAAAAAATGCATTTGTCTACAATCAACAAAAAAAACTTTAGATTAAACAGAGAGAAATCTCTTAACAGTAAAAAAAAAAACTACTGTGAACTTGAATATATCACAAGTGTTTTTGTTAGAACTTTTGTCTTTTTTCATTACTGTCTGAACTTGTAACAGCTTCTTCTATTTAAAGCTTCTGTTACAGCTTTCAGAGGTTATTAGTGGTACAACTGATCATAGGACACTTTCCCAGAAAGAACTGATTAGTCTAAGCATTATAGTGAGTTTAAAAGTCACTAATTTGTCCTTCTTCTTTATGCAATAAAATTTATGTTTTCTATTTAACTTAGTTAAGTCACCATAAAGCATTTTTAGACAATAAACCTGATTCGGTGCATTCATGTTTTGATTGAACATTTTTATACTTCTGTTTGTAATAGCCTGTTTTATTGTACTGTATATATTCATACTTCTTACCTGTGATGGTGTGTGCAAGATGCTAGCTTTTGCTCTCTCAGAGTCTGCACTGTCATCCTGTTCAAATCTGCTCTTTTTGCAGCTTTTGCATAGCATTGACAGGCCACAGAGTGTTAGCGCTCCAGACATGGTCCCTAGGGTCGTTCCAAGAACTGCTGCCACTGACACAAACATCTTCCAGTCCTGATTTATCAAAGTGAGCCAAAAAAAGATAAGATAAAGAAGGATTCCTTCTGTTTAATCCTGAGCTTCCACAATGAGAATAGCAAGAGGAAAAATTATTAATGTTAGAGGAGAGAGGAGAGACTTAAGGACGGGGGGGGGACGATGGAGCACTATGTGTGCCTGTATGTGTGTGCTGTGCGCCGTCTGCTGTATTGTGTGTGCAAAGCCAAACAGATGGTAGCGAGGATAGAGCGAGAACGGGGAGAGAGGGAGAGAGAGAGAGAGAGAGAGAGAGATAAGTTAAACAGGGGGGGTGGGAAAGTACTAACGAGCCATAATTAATAAAGATGAATCTGTCACTGACACTCACACACCCTTGATATATAACTTAGTGTGCAAGTTTATGTGTTGACATCAAAGTTCTGTGAAATCACCTTCACGGAGTCCCATCTCTCCAAATCCCTATTATTGCAGGGAAACCTTTAAAAAATATATTTTCTTTTGAAAGACAACAATTTGCAGTTCAGAAATAATATATTTTTTTAAGTTGTTTAAAATACATTTAAAATGTATAAAATATAACAATGTTTTGTTAATCCTAAGGTTTCCTTGTGGATCTTTACATAATGTGAACCTTATTACCTTATAACCTTAATCTCAAAAAGATTTGGTTCTTTTTCCAACAGTATTTTTAGATATTTTAAGCGGGATGGTATGTTGCCTTGGAAACAACCCCTTTTCCCCACTCACCTCAGCTGACCTACTTATTTAGAAAATACCACCTTTTCTTTGAATACCTCTAACACAGCATAATCATTCAAAGTACAAAACTTGGTTTGCTTGCTTCCTATAGATTAATAAACACATCTCCAGCTGCTAATATTTTATTCACTACAGGGGCTTTATATGAGCCAGTGATAAACTGCGTATGTAGCGACAACAAAGACAGTTCACTGCTGCCCCCCTGGGGACACCAAAAACTGAATCGAAAGAACACAAGACTTTATAGACAAACCTTTAAACCTATGGTAGAAAATGTTAAAATGTTATTTGTCGTATTTTCTAAATTGTCAAAAACATAATTTTTATTTACCCGTATAATATATATATAATAATACACTACCCATCAAACATTTTAGAACACCAGTTTTGCAACTTTTTACTAAAATTTATGTAGTTATGGCAAAATGAATTTTGAAATGAAAGCATAGGTCGAAAGATTAACAATCTAAGATCATAAATTAATTTGATTCAACAAAATGTATACAAAATCTTATCAATAGAGCCAGCCTTTGCACATATAACAGCAGAACACACGTAGCACTCTTTCGTATAAGCGCTAGCATACCGCTTTTGCTTCCGGACAAGCACTCCAGAGTGTTGCAGAGGTTTCTGGTGTCAATGCCAACTCCAGAGCCAACCCAACGCATTTCCCTCAGACAGTAAGAAGGCTATGTTCAAAGAGGGTTGAACACACGTCTCCAAGCCGAACTTACCCGTTTTGATGATACCGGGTCCTTTTCTGATTACATTACTATGGCAGTGCGCTTGGATAAGTTATTGTGCAACCGCCCCGAAGATAGCCAAGCAGGCACAAGCAGTTATGCTTCCCAGGCACCATTAGGCACTTCGTGTAAAACTTCTGAGATCCATGCGACTGGGAAATAATCGCCATGAGCGTCAATGTCGTTTTCAAGCGAAACTGTGCTTCTACTGCGGAGGACCCAATCACTTCAGCGTGGCATGTGTTTTCTGTCTCCTTTAACCTGTGCATTGACTTCACCTTCCATTGTTCTCAGCACTAGTTGATTCCGGGGCAGCTCTCAACTTAATCAACAGTCAAGTAGTGTCTTGTTTAAAGATCCCCACTTTGCCATGCATTCCACCGCTTCAGATTTCATCCATCAGTGGGCAACCCATAGGCTCTGGTATTACCCTGCACTGTTCCCATGGCGCTGCGGGTGGGAACCATGTCCCTTCACATCATCTCATCACCAAAAACCCCCATCATTTTAGGATTTCTGTGGCTTCAGACACATAATCTGGTCCTCTTACTGTCATGAACACTGTCTCTCTCAAGTGCGCACCATGCCATGCCTCACCACTCAGATTGACCAGCCAGTGAAACCAGGTTACGTGGCCATACCCTCTGATCGAGGTGTTCAGCAAAAACAAAGCCAGCAAACGGCCTCCTCATTGTTCTGTGGATTGCGCCATAGATCTCCTCTCTCATGCTATTCCTCCCAGGAGTCAAGTCTACCTGCTATCACAACCTGAGACCAAAGCCATGGAAGAGTATGTTAATTAGGCGCTAGCACAAGGTTTCATTCGCCCTTCAACTTCACCATCTGCTTCAGGTTTCCTTTTTGTTTGTGCCCATGCGTTGATTACCGAGGTTTGAATGAGGTCACAGTAAAGTACCGCTACCCGCTGCCTCTAGCACCAGCAGCTTTAGAACAACTTCGGGAAGCCAAAGTCTTTACTAAGCTAGACCTTCGCAGCGTGTATAATCTCATTCGAATACGGGAGGGAGTGGAAAACAGCCTTTATCACCACCAGAGGTCATTACGAGTATCTGGTTATGCCCTATGGACACTTGTCATTGAGGTGGATGCCTCCGACTGTGGGGTAGGGGCCATGCTATCACAATGGACTGGAAACCCCACAAAACTGCATCCATGCACCTTCTACTCTAGAAAGCTCACATCTGCGGAGCGGAATTACGATGTGGGCAACAAAGAACTGCTAGCGATCAAGGAGGCGCTATCTAAATGTAGGCGCTGGCTAGTGGGGAGCATATCTGAAATATATCAAGACAGCACAACGTCTGAACTTATGACAGGCACGATAGGCCCTGTTCTTTACCAGATTTAGATTCTCCGTAACCTATCAACCAGGAAGTAAAAACTGATTCTGATCCGTCAGCACGATCTGCCCGAACAAAAGGAGTGCACCAAGCCCATTCTTAACCCACAAAGCATCCTAGGCCCCATTCACTGGGACATGGAGAAGTAAATCACTGCTGAGCATCACCATGATCCTCCCCACCCCCCAAATAAAGTCTATGTGCCCAGAACCCTGCGTTCCCAACTCCTGTCATGAGTCCATTCCGCTTTTAATTTAGGTTATCCAGGGATTAAAGGCACGCAAAAGCTCGTGAATAATGCTCTGGGCAGAGTTTTGTAAGTGCCTGGATATAAACGTCAGCTTGATGTCTGGTTATCATCCCTAATCTAATGGCCAAGTAGTCTCAATCAGGAGCTGGGGAGGTATCTGCGGCCCTGAGGAGTGTTGTTGGGTCAAAGTTCGTTACTCATATATATACCAGAGGCTATTAAAAGGTGCAACAAAATGGAGGGGTAATAGATTTTGTTCAAGATTCCACTAACTCTGTGCAAGTTAGCAAATCTAAAACCAGCAATAGACATCACCTTTCCACCTCAATGATTGACAGCTGCTGTCATACACAGAGGAACCATAGTTTTGTCCCCTCAATAGTAAAGAAAAACACTGTGTGAACCAAAGATTTTAAATTTAGTTTAATCTGTTCACAAGACCTTTTTTTCTTAGTAACTTCTGGTAGGTGATTTATGGCAGGGACAAGCCTAAGTTTTTCTTATTTCGCTATCTTAGCACTGCCTTTTGTTTACTGCCACTCAACCTGTTACACCTGCAACTCAAAGTCTTTTCACAGCTAAATCTGAGACTTGCTTGTATCTGTTTATTTTCCTTCATAATGTGCGTATCTGAGACTTGCTTAATAATAATAATAATTTGTTTAAAATGTAATTGGATTAGTTTACTATTATTATCTCTATTCAGTTCAATTAATCAGAATCAAACAAAACTGAACATCAAATAATAATGATCTCTTGTCAAAAACAATTTGTATTGAATTGGATAAATCAAAATTGTATTGATTTATTCCCTGCACTGCTTTCAGTACGTGTATGTGGATGTTTGATTTTTTTGTCCAATCAGATTTAAGTTTCTATGTGCTGCTATGTCAGTCTAATCTGCCCAGGGCCTTCAGAATCAGTAGTGGTGGCCAATGTAACTTAAACTGTATTAGCAATAAGACTTTTCTTCAACCAATTAAGTCTCATGGTTAAGGTGTTGGACTACCAACCTGAAGATTGTGTGTTCCATTCCCAGATCCACCAAGCTGCCACTGTTGGGCCCCTGAGTAAGGCCTTTAACCCCTAATTGCTTGGTTGTTAAAAAAAGAGAGAGAGAGATAAATGTAAGTTGCTTTGGATAAGGGCGTCTGCCAAATGCTGTGAAGTCAAGTCATCTTTATTTTTATATCGCTTTTAACAATCGAGATTGTTTCAAAGCGGCTTTACAGAATCACATCAGAAAGGACTATATTAAAACTCTCAATGACAACCGATCAGATTTTAAATTCGGCTCACAGGGCCAGCTAGCGAGCCCACAATATCGTCAGTATTTTTTAATCTTCTGATTGATTGATCAGTGCAAAACTGTTACAGCCACGTCTATCAAAACACGTTTGGAGCCATCTGCACACATACTTAAAAATCAATTTTAAGGCGGACTTTTCCAGAAAAGCGAGACATCGTAAGGAAATGGATAAGGGCGTCTGCCAAATACTGCAAATGTAATGTTTACGGGGAAGTGACTGATCACCGTATGTTTGGAGAGGGAACAATAGGGAAACACCGGCGCTATTACAGTTGTGATATCGTAACTATTCCATTCGTTTATGTATTACTTATTTATTTTGTCAATAAACTGTTATATAACTTTAACGTTAAGCTGTTGTGACGTCATATATGTTTACAAACACAAAACCGAGGAACGAAAAGGAACGCCCTCTTGTGTGTCAATATTCTTGTGGGCGGGGTTTCATCATCAGGTACTAAGATGGCGGCAGCCACTGTGCTTAGCTTGGACAGTTTACCTTCCGATCCTTTGCTGTTGATTTTGTCGTTTCTTGACTTCAGGGATTTGGTCAGGTAAGCGGCTATCGCCTTTCCGATTTTGTGTAGTTAGATATGATGACGTCACTTATATGGAAAGTACTTGGAAAGTTTGCGTTTAGCTGGCTATTCATGCTGGAGAAGTAGTAGGCTATCTTATGTTACTCATTGCACAAAGGTAATGAGGTTATAGCATGACAGTGTGTAATTTCAGTTTTTTATGTGTATGCAAAGACTTGTTGATGACCGCATCCATCCATGCGATGTGCAGCATGTTTTGCTAAAGCGAATAGCTAGCTAGTTAGCTGTTTACTGTCGGGCTCTTTAACCAGCCAAACACCATGTCAGATGTTTACAACCTCTCGCGTGAGGAGGAACTTGATGTACTGCGGATTAGTTAATTTCAGGTGACCGATGGCGGCGTGAAAATATAGTTTATTATCTTTTCAACAACTCTTATCTTGGGATGGCCAATCTATTGTGCTTTGCATTTATGATACCTTTTAGCAAGCTAGTAATTGCCCCGATACCCCACTGAACAGCGAGCGAACTGTATTTTACTACACTACTACGCTGGAAATTCTCACAAGATGCAATAAAGCTTTAAAAATTGTGTTCTTTTTTGACTATAGTAAGTTAACACGTCGATTTCCTCAGTTTTCAAAAACAGTTAATAGATATGATGATTGTTTAGGTTTCAAAAGACTATCAATGATGCTGTTTTCCCCCTTTCTACTAAATAGCACAAAAATTATTTACCCTTGGAATATTGTCATTGCCAATAATAAAACCAACAATACTGCTGCATATTAGTCTCTCACCATGTTAGATGAACAGCACACTCTTTTAATGGAGGTGTTACAAGAGTGAGTTTAAAAAAAAGAAAATAGCCAAGGTCAAAAAACGTCCTGTTGGGACTGATATGCTGCAGCACCCAAAATGTTCCCATGCTCAAGAAAGCTCATGTACAGGCCCATCTAAAGTTTGCCTATGAACAGCTGAATAATATAGAGAAGAACTAGGTGAAAATGTGGTGGTCAGATGAGACCAAAATCGAGCTCTTATTCATCAGATTTAACATCACGTTAAAGCTTGTTTTATGACTAAGTTCCTATCCCTCACCTTTAATTGACACAGTGTACATTTTTGGAAGGAATGTAATGACAAGGTATTACAAATGTCAATAAACATATAACTACAAGATGTAATATCCAAGTATCTTTAAATAGCACAAAGGTTCACAAAATGAAGGTGGGCGCAGCAGTGACATCACATCACAATATGTTACTGTAATACAATTTTCGTTACTGAGTGTTTTAACATGTCACATGGCTTTATTCCCTTAAGTTTAGTGATTCCACTGATAAAGGTAGTAAAAAGGAATTTTTCTAAAATTTAATTGCCCCTCTGGAAAAAAAACGAAATTCCAATCCTTTTTCAAAACCTTCCCCTCATCAGTCTTGACACCCTGAAGCAATTATGTTGGCTCTTTCAAGCCAACATAATAATCCCACTGTAGGCACCCATATGTCAAGGACACTTGTTATCCTTTCTGGATATTTTAAAGATTTTAAAAAGTTGACAATGATTACAGTCGTGGAAATTTATTCTAAGAGGAACACAAAACTCTGAACAACTTTGATAAACCAGGAGTGAAATAAATTAAAGGAAAAGTTTATTGGAAGGTCCAATGGAGTTTTCTGTCAACAAAGAGTCTAGCTCTGTGTCGAGGGAAAGCCCACTTGCATCTTGAAATTACATATCAGATATATAGGCAAAAGATGTGCAACCATATGTGTGTGTGATGTTCTCACGTTATCTTCTTACGTATACTGCTGACACATACCTATTGTTTTTAAGTAAATGTTCTTTACATCATATTATCCTAGTCAAGCAGTTTCCAACAAGATTAAGGCTTAGTCATAAAATAGAGCATAGGGTCAGTTTAAACAAGAACAGAGATCTTCATTACATTGAAATAGAACAAAAA